>JAUNZO010001682.1:0-320730 GCA_031894775.1 Chloris gayana
ATCAAACTAAGGCCCTGTTCGTTTCGTTTCCAGGTATATAATTTTTAGGTAGTGTTTGGATTCCATTGACTAAACTAAAAGTGACTAGAATGGGTGACTAAATTTTAGTCACCCCTGTTTGGATGCACTGACTAAAACTGACTAAACTTTAGATAATGTATTGGAAAAAGACTAAAATACCCATAACATCATAGTATATGATTTGCAATCATCAAGTCTATAATTCGAAATATTGTTCCGACAACAAAGATACAATACTTACAAACTCATCTCAAATTAAGATCTAGCAAACAAACCATCGGCTATCCAATCCCGAAATCGGTTCATATCGTGATCTTCGTCCACAAAACGGGTACTCATTCCACTTTCTTCATAACCTTCTACACCTTCCACTCGGTGGAACGTAATTTTCATCATCATCACACATATCGAAGTCGTCATCCATCATAGCACTGTCTCTAATAAAATTATGAAGTGCCATGCATGCCATAATTATTTTGCTTTGCTTATGCATCGGATAACTTGGTAAATGTTTTAAAATCCTCCACTTGTTCTCCAACACAACGAAAGACCGCTCTATGAAGCATAATTGAAGACCTCTTTTTTCCTCTTGGCATTGGACCTTGATGAAACTCGGCGAGATGATACTTTGTACACTTGTATGGTGCAAGATAACCCGTACGATTTGGATACCCCGAGTCCACCGGATAAAATTTCCCTACACAACAAAGTTTTCACTCCGTCAATTCATTTGTAAAGGTTTCGAAATAAAGCTATGATTTCAAATAATAATATCGCAATACCTGGTGGTGGGTGTGGAAACTTGTCGCCATACTTGTCAATTGCATCATTGAACACCCTCATATCATGCACCGAGTCGAGCCATCCCGCAACAACAAATGTAAATCGCATATCAAAGTCACATATGGCCAACACATTCCGAGTAGGGTACCCCTTCCTCCCCGTATGTTGTATTACCTTTTTTGTCGGCACCTCAACACGTTTGTGCGTACCATCTATTGCTCCTATGCAATTATCAAAATATGGAGAGAAGCGAGCAGATTTCAATCTTGGATGAATTGTCCTAAATTCCGGGTCCACTCGGCTTAATGATATCAGCTGCAAGTTTGTTGACACTACGCAATACTTTGTCAAACTTTCTACTGCATGTTTCTTTAGACCTACACAACCGATCCTCGCCTTGCCTCATACTCGAGGACATCCACACATCCACAAGAAAAGCCCTAGTGCCTCGACGGATGACATCTTATTCGTAGATTTCAATCCATATGATCGAACAAGCACACTATGCAGCGAGATGGAACACATCCCTATGCATCCTAAAATTTTGGTAACAATACGTCCCGCTTGCTAGACTCGTCCATTACCCATTGGTACCCGGATAGAGTCGGTACTCTGTAATCAGATTTGTTCCGGTACTTGTCATAGTGGTACATACCCATGACGGCAGCCGCACCCGCTATCCGAATCCTCCTCTTCCGATTACGACTTACATATTGTTGAATCCATTCTGCTTCTTCCATATCCTGCGTATACAAAGTATAACAGTTCACATTAGTAAAAATACAAGACAATACAATTGTTGCAACTATCACAACAATACAAATGCACCATACAAATACGAAATCACCATAGTAAGATGTACACAAGCATAATCAAGTAAAATGCATCACATCAGTTCAAACACACCAAACTAAAACGTTAAATACATCACACAGATTCAAGCAAGTTCACAACATCACTATCGATTCAGTTCACAACATAGGTGTCGACAACCCGACAACATCATTTCATTGATCACAATTTCATCTAAATCATAGCAGCATTCCAGTCCACGACTGCATTTCTTCAACCATGCCATCCTTCCTGCATTTGTGGTCAACTTCGAAAAAGCTGTCCGGTGATATTTCTTTGCGAACAACATTGTTGCAACATAGAACTCCTCCGTCTCCTCGCTTGCTCCACATTCTTTCACTAGTTCCATACATCTTTCTATTTCTTGCTCCTCTTGTTCCTGCTCCAATTTTTTTGCCTCTAGCTTGCGCTTCGTAATGTGGTCTTGTATTTGTTTCGCTACCTCTACATCCGAGTTGTTTGCAGCTTGTATGGTGTCTATCAGTCCTTTCATGCACTTGATCATTGGACTCTTGTGCTTCTTCGGAGGACTTGTGGCTGTATCCGTGGTGTTGTTGTGTCTCTTTCTGCCGCCACCACTTGCTAGACTCGTGAGGTTGCCATCGTCATCCGTATCAAGATCCAAATTTGTATCTTCCTCATTTTCACTTTCCCCGGTATACATGAAGACCTTCCATCAACCGTAGTTCCATGGAACATCTCGACAAGTTGATCTAGGTACGTAGGCATGAACCATCCGAACTTCTTGCATTCCGAATACTTCTTGGGCTGAAATATTGTAGTGCAAACACATATGACATGACAAAACATAGAACAGTAATAATGATGTACATGAACAAAAAGTACCTTTGTGTACTTTTTCCACCATGCATCACTTGCTATAATAGCTCCATTTGGTTTTCTCGCCTAGTCCTGTTTCACCGTTCGCCCAATCGAGCCATTGATACATGACCTTGCATTGGGAGAATCTGTTCTTGAATTGCTTTGGTTTCAGCCGTAGGTGCGTGAGATCAAAAAACTTGTCAGCAATCTCCTTATAAGCAGCAGGCTTCATCCGCCCGTTCGGGCAATTTCCTGCTCTAATTTGTTCAACAACCGGATCACGGAATATTTGGGTGTTTTCTTCGGTCCAACTAGCCTTGTCGAAATGGGTCTAATACAAAAAACGAAATTAGGTAACATTTAGTAATACATGATCAGAGCTATGATATCATAGTACAATAAGAACTGAAGTGACACAACCATTTTAATGCAGCATGATTGAAAAATAAGAGCTCGTTGGACATGGAAATGTAAGGTATAGATGGTTAGGATGTAGGTACAATGACATAGTGAGAATTCTGAATTATGATTTGGCTGCATATGCAAAGAGATTAGTGAGAATTCTTAATTATGATTTGGCTGCATATGCAGAGAGATTAGTGAGAATTCTGAATTCCGAACAATGACTTTCAGTTTACACAAATATAAGCATCATAGATGGCACACAGGGCACGAAGCTCATTCACAATCATCAACATGGAAAAAGATGAACTAGATCGTACCGACGTGTTGTCGTCCTCCATGAAGTTGTTTTCATCGTCGTGATCATCTGCAGGAGAGTTGTCTGCAGGAGATGCGGATGCACGATCACGGAAAGACGACATCCTTGCACGGCCGGTGCCACGCACACTTGGATGAGGCGGAGCTTGGGGCAGTCCGCCCGAGCGCGCTGGAGTGTTCGCCGTCCCGGGCGATGAACCGCACCACGGGCACGCTGTCGGCTGCCTCGCCCGGGTATGCCAGCACCGATGCTCGGACGCGGAGGCTGGAACGCCGCACGGGCAGCTCTGCGGCCGCGGCACCCTCAACAACAGCTGAATTAGGTACACCGCCATCCGATCGGAGCATGGCGGAGTATGTCCGGAGATGAGGAAAAGCATCACCTTGGGAGTTCAAATCAAGGTTGTCCATTGCTTCTATAGCATAACAGGGCGCCGCGAGAAGGCAGCAAATCCCTCGTCGTCGCCGCTCGTCATGGAGTTGTGGACCCGGGGAGCCGTTGAAGAAGCACTTCCTCGCGACAAAAAGTCACGATACATGCTCCGCCGTTCCATGGTCGAGGACGTGGCGGAGGTGGAATCTCCGTCCGACGCTCGGACCCGTAGCCGGTCGCCGGATCTGCCGCGGATAGAGCCCAAGCCGGCCGGCAATCGACGGAGTTCGGGGGCCTAGGCGGCGGCAGCGTGCGCCGCGAGACGGGGCCGGCGCTGGGGGCCGCGGTTGGGGGCGGCGGTCGGGCGGCGGTCGGGGCCGGCGCTGGGGGCGGCGGTCGGGGCGGCGGTTGGGGGCGGCGGTCGGGGCCGGCGGTTGGGGGCGTCGGGCCGGCGTCGAGGGGAGTGGAGGCGTGACGACCTGCGGCGTCGAGGGAGCGGACGGGAGCGAGTCCGGCCGGGAGCGGTGGCCGGCCTTGGGGAGCGGCGGCGTGGGGAGCTCGGGAGCGCCGTCGCCGTTCGCGAGGGCAAAGCGGAGGAAAAGAAATTGGCTAGTCGGGTTTAGCTCCTATTCGGTGACTAACGGGTCTAGACGATTCTAGTCACATTCTAGTCACTCCGTTTGGATGTTTAGTCACCAAGTGACTAAAATTTAGACAGCTTCTCCTTCTAGTCACCGGATCCAAACGCACCCTTAGAGGGGTCAAATCAAAGAGAATTTTATCATTTTGGAGTACTAAATAAAGTCTAATCTCGAAACTAATTGCAGACTTCCCTATCTAATTCACGAGACGAATCCAACGAGGATAATTATGGTGTTATCGGAAGATGTTTACTCGTAGCATCACCGTAGCAAAACATAGATTAATTAGGATCATTAGATTCGTCTCGTAAATTAGAGAGGGGTCGTGACATAGGTTTTATTATTAAATTAATAAAAGTACTACTAAATAGTAAGATTCTCTTTGATGTGACAATGCTAAATTTTAGAGGGGAGGAAACGAACAGGGCTCGTAAATATTTTGATTAATTTAATGACAAAACCCTATTAACAGATTGGTGCTAATTTTCGAGATGAATCTAATGAGCTTAATTAATCTATATTTTGCTAAAGTGATGCTACAATGAATCAGTCTTCTAATCACGACTTAATTAACCTCATTAGATTCGTCTCGTAAATTAGTCTAGGGGCCTATAATTTGTTTTATAATTAAACTTTATTTAATACTCTTAAATAATAAGATTCTTTTTGATGTGACAGACTCTAAAATTTAGACCCCAGGAAACGAACACACCTTAAATTGACGAAACAAATAGAAACATATGCGTTTTTTTTACGCAGAAACATATAAAACATATTCGTTTTTTTACGGAGAAACATATGCATATCAAAACTAAAAAGTATAAGGACAACTCGAGTTGACCTTTTATATTCCAGATCCTAATAACTCATCATCATCAACAATATAAGGGTCCTCCTCTTCAAGGTTTTGCCTACCGACGGTGAAGCATGTTTTTCTAAAAAAAAATATGTTACATTAAAACAACATATCTATCCAAACTAGTTCACTTGATAGACGACGAGAAATCTTAAAAACATCATGAACTCCACCGCCATTTCAAACGGATATGTTAGCGATAAAAACTTGATATGAACAAACATGATCAACTCCCCATTCACCACACCCATCTTCATGCTCATCTCTTTTATAAAAGAGGATTAATCCATGAGTAGTGGTTATACATCGTGTACGAGCCATTGGACATGTTTAGCGGGATTGGACTGCTATGATTACTGATCTGTTGCAAACTCTACAAAAGCTTGTAAACATGATTAACTCCCCATTCACCAGACCCATCTTCATGCTCATCTCTTTTATAAAAGGGGATTAATCCATGAGCAGTGGTTACGCATCGTGTACGAGCCATTGGACATGTTTAGCGGGATTGGACTGCCATGATTATCGATCTATTGCAAACTCTACAAAAGCTTACAAACATGATCAACTCCCCATTCACCACACCCATCTTCATGCTCATCTCTTTTATAAAGAGGATTAATCCATGAGCAATGGTTATGCATCGTTTACGAGCCATTGCACATGTTTAGCGGGATTGGGCTGCCATGATTACCGATCCGTTGCAAACTCTACAAAAGTTTCTCATCTCGATCCGAGGTGGTTTCAGGTTGCAAGACTTTTTATTTTCAAATCCAATTGCAAGGCACTTAGGCCCGCTCAAATCGGGTGCTTGATATTCACTATTCTGCGAAAAATATAATATATGTACAAAAGTTACAATAAAATGAATTAATAGGCTTCATACAAATTTTGATGTGAAACGAAACGTAACAAAACATGACATGTGGGGCTCACATGAGTCAATGAGGGAATTAATCCTAACAAAAAACGTAAAAGGAGACTTAAACCACAACCTCTTTTTTAGTAACATGCATAGTACAGGTTGTGGTTTAGCATGAACAATGCCAACAAATTTTTAAGTTGGCTCATCTATTTTTCTTTCCCTTAAGTTGATTATTAGAGGTTTCCACTTACCACCATGCGACGCTCAGCTCCGCATCACCCTTCACAGCACGACAGGCGGAACTCTAGCCGGTCCGTCACCACCTTCCTTTCCCCCTCTCCCTAGCCTTGCCGTCATCGGAGCATCGTGCAACAAGCACGTGCGGGCATGAGGATGGCGGCGGCTGGGCACTCCCTTCCTTGGGTCGTTTCTCCCTAGTCGGAGGGAGCCCAACGGGATCTAGGGCGCGGGTGGCATCCCCGTTGGCCTCGAGCAGTCGGTTTGCGCCCGGGGTGGTCGGATCGGGTTGTTTGAAAGGTAGATCTAGCGGTGCCTCAACGGAGCCGTGGTGGGTGGTGTGTGGCGGCATCGGCCGAAGTCATGTCCCGTACGTGGCAACGGTGGCTTCTTCGATAGGGGTGTCAATCCTCTTGGCGCGGTGTGCTCTTTGAGCCCGTGAGGGTGGCCACCTTTGGTCCGGGCATCGAGCTTACACGTGTCGGTTTCGACCCCCATGGCAAAGGGCTGAAGTTCCGACGTGGGGCATTGACGATGGAGGTGCAGTCCTCAGCTTCTTTTGGTGATGGTAGGGTGTGATTGAGATTAGTCGTGGTGCGGAGCTGCTCCTCACGTCCGGGTCATGTTCTCCTTGGAGATCTACAGGCATGGTCAATTGGTTGCAGGTTTGAGTGGGGATGCTATCGTCTTGGAGTCGAGGTGTTGTGCTCCCCATTGAGTATAGCTCTTGGTTGCTCGATTCTTCGAGCTTCTTTTCATCATGGTCTAGATTATTAGGTTGTTACTTGTGCTCGCTATGTGTTTCTTGTGTGTTGTCTTTCCTGTGGTCATCGTTGTATTACATTCTCTTCTATCTTGATATGAAATGTGCAACGCATGATCTTGAAAAAAAGAAATCATTATGTTTCTTAACTTTTCTCTGTTACTATTCACTGTGTGATTTATCCTTTTGCATATTGTTGCACTTAAAATTTTACATGAGGTAGAGGATTGCATCCTCTATCAATACATATTTTTGTTTGAGTCGTTGATCCGCTGTAGCAAGTATATTAGGGCGAGCGCTATGCTTTGCTATCGACGGTGGGCCATCGACGGTGGGCCATACGCACAACTGATACTTTTTTAGTCACTAAAGTGACTCGTAAATGAGTCTCGAAAAATAAATTGTGGTTGGAGTAAATCTAAGTATCTAAGGGTGATACCTCTGTGAATTAATTTTATATTACTTCATTGTTTCAATTGGTATAAATGAATGTAATAGAAATCAATGTGTCGTGCCATAAAGTAGGACACGCCGCACACACGAGGTTCATGGACTGGAGGACGAGAGAACTAGACAGCAACACCGAATGTCTCACTATTTTTTTTTTGAAGGCAAGAAATTTTATTACCTTAACAGCATAGTACAAAAATGGGGGTATAGTATAGCTGGCCAGATGGTCCGAGCTAAATGGGCTAGCACGAGACCCGTCGTTTTTGGCCCAGTCCATTCACGGCACGACCCGTATGTAGACGGGTCATGCTGGCTCGTGGCCCGTCACGAGCCGTGCTTTGGCCTTACTACAAGCCCGTCGTGCTGGCCCAAGCACGATTCATTTAATGTGACCCGATCAGCCCGTGTTGTAGTCCGTTTAGTCGGTAGTGGTTGACCCGGCCCGGCACGGCCGGTGTAGCCCAATAAAAATCAGCCTCATATAATCTTTAGCAAAGTCAACTCATGTGAAACTCACAATCCGTGTTCTCACCGTCACCTCTGCCTCCTCCGCTCCTCGCGCCACTACCTCTCCCTGCTCCGTCGTGAGCCAGCACCACCGCTCGTGCCTCCTCCGATTCAAGCCGACGTCGTTGCCACCGCTTCCTCCGAATCGAGCCGGTGCCGCCATTGCTCCCTCCTCCAAATCGGGTCGGCGTCCCCGCCTCTCCTTAATCGCGTCGAAGCCGTCGTCTCCCCTCCGAATCGCATCGGAGCCGCCCGCACCCTCCGCTTCACGCCGACGCCACCGCTTCGCCTCCAACGTGAATCACGTCGGAGCTACCGCCTCCGACGACCGGTGACAAAAAGGAAGGGAGGCGTTCCTTGGGCCGAGCCGACATAGAAGGCCCAACGGGCCGATGGCACGGCCCGGTCCGTTTAAAACATGTTGTGCCATGCTTGGTCTTGGCCTTAGGCCCGTCGTGCCGGCACGATACGAGCACGACATGGCACGGCCCGTTAACTAGACGGCCCGTGATGGGCTCGTGCAGGGCCAGCCCGGCACGACCGCTATAGGGTATAGATTACATGATTGATTCTACCCATAAGAGAGCAATTTTGTTTATGATCCAGTCTATTACATCCGAATATGGGAGTATTTGAGGTACTATTAATGAAAGCAAGTCTAGCTTGTTGGTGGGCGTCCACATTCTCTACCATTTTATCTTCTTATAAATGCGGTTTTTGGATTGCATTTCTGATACGGAAGTGCCCTTCCGCCCGGCTTCGTTTTGCCATGGCCGCCTATCGTCCACCATGCTTTCCTCCACCATCCCAAGTCCAAATCTTGCCTCGCTAGGGGTGGATCCGTGCCGGCAACGGCTAGGTCTACTCACTTCCCTTGCCTACCGCCCCTCCCTCCCCAACCCCTTCCCCGAACCGGCCCCATCCATTTTCTCCCCCGCCACCCCGACGCTCTCCCCTTCTCGAACCATGGTAGCTCTTCCGTGCAATTAGAACCCACCGCCGCCCTCCGAGACTCCGAGGAAGGCTACCTGCTACATCAACCTCTCCCGTAAAGGTCGCGCGCAGGAGAGGGAGGCCTCCTCGTCGGTTGGTCCTTCCGGGTGGCGAGGTCACCCATGGCGCCGCCAAGGCCGACCCCTCGGCCTCCCGATGTCTCGCGGGCTGGGCGTCCGAATCGGTGCTCCCGTTCACATATCCCGGGTAAGATAGACCCGCATCACCCACCGCGGTCGAAACTCCACCTAGTATCCAAGCTTGTTCCCAAAGCACCGTAATGGTTGGTCAATTTCTCATCGTGGAAGGTACTTCCTATCTCTCAACACCTCTATCGTCCGAGTTGAGCTCGACCGAGCTCCTCGGATTCAACGATGGTGTGTCTCTTACTACACTTAATTTGCTTGAACCCGGTGAAGCATCTACGAGATATATGGCTTCAAGCTTCGCCGATAGATCAAGTAGAGAGCATGTCGGAGGCCACCGGAAGATGACAACGTTGCGATTATAGGCTAGATTCCCTCTTTGGTATCACCACGAGTCCTCGACGAAGGCATCTATACCGTCTGTGTACTGTTCACGCCAACCTTTCATCATTATGGCCTTGTTTTGACTCATCATGGGTCAGTTTTGACAGGTCTTAGTGCAAATCCTCATAGGAGCTCTACTGTATTCAGCTTTGCAAATCGAATGATGTTTGTTTCTAATCAAGGCAGAGCTCTCTACGAGTACTAGTTTCATTGATTAAGAAATACGAGTACACCCTTCAAAGAAAAAAAGAGAGAGAATATGGTCCTGCTTGATGCTGGTGTGACCCGCTGAGGTTCGGGAACGTGTCGTGAGACCAGAGCGCGCGTGACACATACACACACATACATATTCTCTTTCAGAATTTTTGTCTTGAGTAAATTTCATCACATGTACCACAACTTGCGTGGTGAGTGCAACTTGGTCACATATAATTTGTCCAAATTTATCACTAATCATGTTTTAAGGGTGCAATCAGGTCATCAATCCGTCACCTCGGACAATCGAGCACCGGAAACAATTGATCATTTCATCAATCTCGCTTGCATGTGTGTTTGTCAATATTTTTTTTATCATGAAACAATTAGCCATTCTATCTTTTGTAGCTGTCAAGTTTCAGAAACATCTTGTGTACATTATCTTCCATTATTTTCTTATTATTTCTATAAATATTTATTGCTACCATATTCTTGAGGTTGTATCGCTTTATTGCCTTTCTAACTTCTCAAGGATTACCAAAAAGCATGCCAACCAAAAACTTTATCGGTGATAGATTGTCTGAGGTCGTCTTTATAGGTGATAGATTATCTGAGGTGCTCGATTATTTAAGGTGACGGATTAATGATCCAATTACACCTCCAACATATGATTAGTGACAAATTTGCACAAATTACAACATGTGTGACCAAGTTGTACCCACCATGCAAGTTGTGGTACTTGTGATGCAATTTACTCTTTTGTGTTTGTTAACTTGTAATCATTTGACATATTCAAAAAATATCAGGTATGATATTCGACTTATTCAAATAATATCAGGTATGATACTCCACGAAGATACAATGCTCCGGAGTTGACCTAATAAACCACGGACGCCTGCTCAAGTTAAAATGTGCCATTGCCGCACAGCCCCGCGTTCTGGAGAAATTAGCATTTGATAGGTGATCATAGGTAAGACTAGATGTGATATGGTAACACCATATCCAATACGATCCCGTGTATTCATTTTTGTTTCTTACAATTTACGAATGAAAAAGTAGCACACAAACGAGCTAATCAACGAAGCAATGGAACTTTTCCTTACATATCCCCTTAAATCATATGCACTGCAATACATGTGACATGCTTCTATGGATCCATTGCACTATGGCCTATCTGGCACATGTTAATGTCATCCTACATGGGGTTCGTGTAAGCAACAAACCTATGCATCTTAAAGAAAGTATCTTTCTGTCTAAAATTGCAATAGGAGACAATTCTCTAGCTAATCACCTACACCATGATCCTCGGTTATACTGAGAAGTGGAGAAACAAACTGTTGAAAGTACGAATGCAAAGAGGTTACTAGTGAACTAGTTACCAGTCAATCCAGCTGATTTGTAGTGGACATGAACACGTCTTGAATGGCGGCAAAAGCCTGAGAATATATTACAGCACAGTGATATGTACAAGCAGCAGATTGTATGACGCTGCATCCTAGTAGTAACAATATTGGCATGAATCTTGGGTCCAAGAGTGACCGAGAGTAAAAGACAAGCTGCTGTTTATTAATTGTTCCATTTCAATTCGACGAATTTGGTTGCCGTTCCAAGGCATATGCGCTCAAGGAACAGAGATCCCCTACCCGAGCCTCCTCCCTGAAATCACCACAAGAGCAGCAGACTATGTACAGGAGCGGGTTTCAGGCAGGCGGGCTGAGGAAGTGGTACCACGGAACCCCTACGCGCAGGATTCTCAGCAGACGGTGGGGACGAAGCGCAGCGCTGCGGCGCGGGCTGCGAGGAGGCCCGCGAGCCTGCGGACGGCGAACTGGGTGCAGTTGGAGAGCGCGATGAGGCACATGAGCTCGTAGAGGACGCCTAGCGCGGCCTCCGCCGCGGACCGGTGCGGGGCCGGGACGTCGGGCTCCCAGTCGGGCTGGCCCGCTCCGGACCCGAACCCGCGGGTCCAATTCCAGCCCCCGCCGCCGCCGCCGGAGGATCCCCGCTCCCGATGCCCGGGCCGTCGTCGCCGGAGAAGTAATCGCCGCCGTCGGAGGGGGCTCCGATCGGCGGCCGGTGCGGGGGCGGGCGCGCGCGGCGGCGGACGGTGGTCGTGGCCGATCCGGAAGTGCGGCGGCGAACGGTGGTGGAGGAGGAAGTGGCGGGGGTGGAGGCGGCGGCGAGCGGGCGGAGCAGGAGGAGGGGCGGCTTGGCGGCCGGGGAGGCGGCGGCGGAGGCGGAGATCTCCATGGGTGCCGTGCCGGGTTGCGAGTGCGCGATCGCGTGTCCTGGAAGGGAACACGCGGACGAAGAGAGAGAGAGAGAAATCTGTCTGGGTCTGCGATGCACGTGTGGGCCGGAACGCACCGGGAGTGCGTGTTCGGATTCTCTCCTCTCTTTGGGGAAACGGGATCTTCCGTGGTTGCTCGGTGGACCGTGGACGGTGGGGGTGGGTGCCCGCCGCGAGATCACGGTCGCGTGTAGGAGTAGTCTAAGGCCCTGTTCGTTTCCACCTCTAAAATTTATATACTTGTCGTATCGAAGAGAATCTTACTTATTTAGTAGTATTTTTATTAATTTAATAACAAAACCTATGTCGCGACCCCCTCTAATTTGCGAGACGAATCTAATGATCCTAATTAATCTATGTTTTGCTACAGGTGATGCTACAGTAAACATCTTCTAATAACACCATAATTACCCTCGTTGGATTCGTCTCGTGAATTAGATAGGGGGTCTACAATTAGTTTCGAGATTAGACTTTATTTAGTACTTCAAAATGATAAAATTCTCTTTGATTTGACCCCTCTAAAAATTATATAGCTGGAAACGAACAGATCCCTAAGGTCAAGTTTGGATACAAATTATTTTTGAAATTTTATAAGAATATTATAGTTTTGTAAAAAACTTTGGTTTTAGGAGGTATGGAGGTGTTTGGATGTAACAGATTTTACGAGTTTTAAAAACCATGGTACTGATAAAAGTGCAACTATTTTAGAGTTTTAAAAACTTCACTCTTGACCTCTTTTTCCTAAATCATGGTTTTACTTGATATTGACTTTTGATACTTTGGTTTTGCATCAAACAGGGCCTAAACAAGTTATGACTTCCTCGGTCTTCAAGGATTTGTTGATTTAGGGCCTGTTCGTTTTCTGCCCTCTAAAATTTAGCATCGACACATCAAAGAGAATCTTACTATTTATGAATATTTCGATCAATTTAATGACAAAACCCTATTGACAGATTGGTGCTAATTTTCGAGATGAATCTAATAAGCATAATTAATTTATATTTTGCTAAAGTGATGCTACGATAGACTCGTCTTCTAATCATGACTTAATTAACCTCATTAGATTCGTCTCGTAAATTAGTTTAGGGGCCTGTAATTTATTTTCAAATTAAACTTTATTTAGTATTCTTAAATAGTAAATTTTTTATATATGACAGATATAAAGTTTAGACCCCAGGAAACGAACACACCCCTAGTTTTTGAATATGTCATGGGAATAAGGTGTGCGTGCTACCATTGCAAATTGCTGTCAACAAGAGTGTCCCATATCATTAAAATCAAGAAGGTTTGCTAGCTTAAAATGGGGATAAGGTATGGGCATGGATTGAAATCCCGGACTGTAGCGAGAAAAAAAATTCGGTAAAACCGGACCGGAATTCCGGTCTTTTCGAACGGAATTTCGAAATGCTCATAGAGATAAGGCATGCTTAAAAATGTGATAAAATAGCAAGTGATATTGAGCTTTTGAGTGCCTCGGACATTAATACGAGAGTTATAAAAATCAAACAGATTGATTTTTTTTATGATTTAGCCCAAGACAGTAAGTGAAGACGAGCTGTCTTTCTACTATAGATAAGCATTAGCTATTTGGTTAAGTAAAATGCTAGTAGTACTTTTATGCTGTTATAAGTTTAGTCACTAAAATTAACAAATTGTATAGCAAAAAAGCCGGAAACGAAGAAGTCAAGCATAATAATTGCATGTGTAACAATACGTGCTACCTTGTCATTAGCAAAAAGGTCCAATATAAAGCCGGAAACGAGAAGTACTGCCACGTCTGCACTCCCTCCCAGGGGTAAAAGGCGCACCTTTCCCTTTCTTCCGCCACCAGCACCAAAATCCACATTTTTGCAACAGATTTTTCAAGAAACTGGATCGATCCAATTCAGGCCCCTGTTCGGCGACATTTCCTGCATTTCAATTGCAATAATGGAAGATGGGGGCACCGAATCCGGGTCGTTCTCCCGTTCTCCCTCCTTCGTAAGCATATACACGAATCAAAAGAGTTGATTTGGTTCTCTCGTCTGCGGTTCTATGGAGTATGACAAGTTCGTATTTTCGATTCCTGCAGGGAGCGTTCGAAGAATGGGTGGCATCGGTGAGGAAGCGCAATGCCAGGCCTTCCTCTTCCGGCCGTCTGGCCGTCCGATCCTCGGCCAGGTACCTCTGTTTACATCGATCATGTGATCAATAATTTGTGTTTAAAGAACTGCTTCTTCTGCATTGGATTCGCATGTCCTGTCACGCTGTTGTATACGACTCAGGCTATTTGATCACCTGATCCCTGTTCTGATTAAGTATAGTCTGATATATTAACTGACCAGGGACGCCAGTTGTTGAACGTGTTTATTGAAATATGATGAACTTCCCCAAAAGCTTTAATAATGTGTTGGGAGTGCGGACGGTTCCAAATGTTTTTTTAATCCAAACTATATCAGTGTGATAATCTATTATAAACTCACAACAAAAATTACATCCAAATAGTTGCTACCACGCATATGATTTGTCTCTTCAATACGGGTCCTCAAGCAAGGATATATATTTTGCAACTGATTCTCACTGTTGGTACAATGCAGTTCAGAAGGACCCGAATTCACAGATCTTGATAGTAATGTGATTGATTCCGACCTCTGTGACCAGCTCCCAGAATCAAGCCTTTGGGAGAGGCTTGGGAGAGTTTCTATGATGGATATTGAGTCAAGTAGCTTCAAATGGACTTCGCTCACTTCGCTTCACCATACAAAGCATATTTCTATCAGTACTGAGTCTACTGAGGATGACAATAACAGAAGTTTTGAGGTTGGCATCACCTATCCATTTTTCTTTGTAAATTATTTTTCCTGGAGTTGCAGAAACATAGGCAATGAAAGGTTGACACATCATCTTTCTTCTGTATGACCAAATATTAAACTGTCTTCTATATTCTCAAATTCTATCTCAGGAATGTTTACCTGTTGCAATATCCTACCAATGCAATTTAGTCTTACATTTGTATGATTTAGTATTACCTTTGGATTCCAAGGCTTCTCATCAACCTAGTGTAATACCATTTCATGTTTTTAACCCTTCATAAGGAGTAATGGAATTTCATGAATTGAAAGTGAATCATAAGCGAAGTCACTTGTTCATTCTAACAACTGAACAATTTTGTGTAGGTCACAGTAAACTCAGGGGGAGTGATTTTCATTGCATTATTCAGGGCAATTGAAAATAGTGACCCCGCATCCAAGGAAGCTGCTGCAGTCATTAAAATAGCGCCTTCGAGGATGGCCACACAGTCGGAAAGGTTTGGATATGAACTTGCAAAATGGCTTGGAGTGAGGACTCCTCAAGTAAGTATCTGCTATTCTAACATCAGCCACCACGACTGAATAATACATTAACAACTTTCTTGATTCTTTTCAAGTTAAACAACAGCTCTCTTTGACCAATATAGGGCCGAGTGATTCATAATTCCTCATCTGAATGGCAAAAAATCAAGGATGCAGTTGAGAATGCTCGACATATAGCAATAGCTACCGATGATGAACTTCAGGAGTTGATTTGTGCTGAGATGCTAGAAGCCCTTGAATTGAGTCGATGTCTATTCTTGATGAAGTAATAAACATCATGTTACCTGTAATACATTTGGCAAAATGGAGCCCTTTCAACTAAAGGAAATTTTTAACTGTTTTGCAGTTACGTGCATGGCTCTCCTCTTTTGGAGAATACAATACCATTTGATTCACGGAAATCTGCCGAAAAAACTGCCGAAGCTTTAGGTAGAGTCTTAATACTGGACCTTGTACTCAGAAATGAGGATAGGCTGCGGTGTCGCCCCTTGGTTGGCGTGGGAACTATGCAAATTTACTTGTAGTTGACAAGGAAGCACATGCAAATCTCGATTCGTTGGATGACGTTTGCGATTCTGCTATCATCCGCTACAAGCCTGAGATCATCAGAAGCCCTCAGAACCAAAAGCAGAGAAGAGCACAATCAATAAGTGGCAGCATAAACTCAGATATGTCAGAGTTAATTTTGGAGGACTCTCATGTTCACAGTGTGCCGAAGTTTTCCAGTTTCAATATAGTAGCAATTGATTCATGTGTGCCACGAAGACCGCCTGCCGGTAAACGGGCAAAGGATCAGGATACCTATCCAAGGCTAGTAGAGCTGACACTCAACAATTTGGACTACTCTTCCAACCTCTTGTTTGAGGTGTCCTTTGGAAAACTTGGCACCCCAGGACCTGATGAAGTTGATGTACTGTGTGATTATAACTGTCGTTCTCTTTCTGAGAGTGATATGGCAGCGGCAGTTAATTCGTTCCGATCAGGTTTTAAAAGTGCTTTGAGGGACCTTCAGCGGTTCCATATTTTTCTCCTCACAGTCTATCAGAAGCTGGATGGTCTATTGAAAATTTTCTTCAACCTTATGTATAGAAGTTCTAATGACTCTGATAAGGAAGATACTGGTCCTTCTGATTCACCATCATGTTCAGTAGATACACATATAGATTCAAATGATACTGACATTCCAAGGCACCTGCGTCGACCTTCCCGTACCTTATCTCGTGAAAGTCTTGACCTATCATCTCCTAACTGTCGAGAGAGTTTCTTCGCTAAAAATTTCAAAGGCAATGGTGATGGGTCTCGTGGTCTTCGGTTGACAATGAAGCTAAGAGACTTTAACAAGTATGCTAAGGTTAATATCTTTGAAATGAGTATAGAAAATGTTTCATATCTGCGGAATGTCAAACTTCATTTTCCTTCCATTTAGTAACAAGTGATGCTTAACTTCTGGAAATATGTTATAAAATTCATAAGGTAATGTAGTAGCACAATATCTAGCTGCCAGAACCAAATACCTGCATTAAATAGGTTCAGGCACATTACTTACATGAAACTTTATCACTAAAATACTTTATTTATTCTTTAAGCCAATTGTTTGCACAGTATGTCTCCTATATAGTGTTTTGGTTGAAAACATTCCTGAAAGGTTAACACCTATTTTGATTAGTACTGCAACCCTGTAATTTACAGGTAGACAGCGAATTAAGCAAAGAGATGGAGCAATGGAACGAGATGCTCAGGACAGATGTTGTAAAGTTGTGTCAAGACAACAATTTTAACACAGGTTTCTTTGAAGGCACTGATAATAGTATAGCTGTTGATGCTTATGAGTTGAAGGTAACTAAAACATAACATTGTTATAAATTATTTATGTGTTACAGTGATTGAATGTGAGAATTGTTTCTGTTGTCAGGTTCGACTCGAGCATATTCTTGAGAGAATTTCTTTAATTTCTGAAGCCGCAAGCACTGAACGTCCTTCACAGATCACAGATTACTTATATATTGGTGGTGCTCTAGCTGCTAGGTCAACACACACGCTTCAGCACCTCGGCATCACCCATATATTGTGCTTGTGTGCAAATGAAATTGGACAATCAGAATCACAGAAGCCTTGCCTTTTTGACTATAGGAACTTCTTTGTAAGTACATTTGGGAAAACTCGATATGGTTGTTATGAACTTGTTATCTTTCAGTGCTTAATTGTTTTTGTATGTGCAGATAAAGGATGATGAAAATGCGGACATCCGTGATGTATTTCAAGATGCTTCTGATTTCATTGATTACGTAGAGCACCTGCACGGGAAAGTACTAGTGCACTGTTTTGAGGGGAAAAGTCGGAGTGCAACTGTTGTTCTTGCTTACCTGATGATGAGAAAGTAAGCCTGTATAATAACTACTGTCACTCTTTCTATAGAAATTCATAGGTATACTTATTAATGAAGACTTTGAAAAGCAGCATATATAAGAATATGACTAAAAAAACAATGTACAACTAGATCTGCCGTATCATAAGAAAATCTCATGGTCTGTTATTAGTCTAGAATTCTAGATAACATTTAGTTAGGGGAACATAGTGTGAGCTAATTCACCATCGTTCAGTTAACTAATCAAAAGCCACAGCCCTTTTTTCACTATTACAGTTACCCTCAATCTAATTCTCTTAATTTTTTCAGAAATTATACTCTTCTTGAAGCATGGAACGTGCTGAAGAAGGTGCACCGACGAGCACATCCAAACGATGGCTTCGCTAAGGTCTTGTTGGATCTTGATAAGAAGCTGCACGACAAAATCTCCATGGAATGGCAGCATCGAAGGCCTGCTATGAAGGTCTGTCCAATCTGTGGCAAGAATGCTGGGCTCAGCAGCAGCTCACTGAAGCTCCACCTGCAGAAGGCACACCGGAAAATCTCCTCTGGAAGTGTCGACAGTGCAATGACCATGGAGATACAGAAAGCAATAGAGGTGATAAAGGCTGGTCGGGGTGGTGGCGACAGTCCAACACAGAAATCACAATCACATATAGAAGGATTTTGATGCTTAATTTTGACACAGAGTGACCTCTTTAGAAGAAATTCTGCTCCAAAATTTTGTCAGGTATAAGTTGCCCATGTTAAGAATGTGGAGATTTGTTTTCGTTTCCCTGAATATGATTGTGTCATACGCTGAAGAACAAAGAGCTGCCATAGTGGGGATGCAGGTTTCTATTACTGTTTGGTGAAAGCATTTTCTTACTAGAAAAGAAATGCATTGGAGGCGACAGTGAACGCTTTATATCATTTAACATCTGTTTGTTTAACTGACTAGAACCTTTATTTCATAAAAAAAACAACTAGAAACAGAATTCAAGATGAAACGTGGACTTTTTATTGTTATCAATCAGATTTCACAACTATCCCATCCATGGTAAGACCAATCACTCTAATATTTAGTAGACTACATCATAAAAGAAAAAAAAATCTTTTTTTACACGAAAGAAAAAAAAACCCTGTACAAAGATCCAGTCTTCGGCTGAATAGGGAAAATGGACTCACTTCCCTGTCATTCCGAAGGGATATTGCGCCATTTGCTGACTATGCAAACACTAATCAACTCAATCAGGGCTTCAATGCATAAGAGCTTGCCTATACAAGTCATCCTTTCCGTCAGCAGGTGAATACTTAGCAAGCATAACACCCGTTTCTGCAGACTTCAAAACCTGCGATGCATTCTGATACCACGGCTGCAAATGAGGATCTGATGAAGGCAAGTTAGGAAGCATCACCGAACCCCAGTCTCTCTGCCCTGCTCGTGGTTCACGTATTCTTCTCCGCACCAAAAGTCCAGCCACATCTTCTCTCCTGATCTCTGTCATGGTTCTTGCAACTGCCATGCATAAGAGAAGAACAAAAACCGCATCCTCTCGAGGTAAGAACTCGACTGCAAGCAATTTCCAGTTTAGAAGCACAGTCGCTCTAACACCATGATGGTCTGGAGACTTTCGAACTAGAGTGAGGTATTGCTCCTCATCACTGCTGTTATTTGATGAACTATCCTTGCTTACTCTATAGCTCAATCTCCTTCCCACAAGAAGCCTTGTCTGGTGAATAGTTCATTGCAGTGCAGTTAGAGTGCATACAAATTGATGTTGTAAATTCAAAATTACAGCAGAATTCTTCTGGACCTTCGAGAGTAGTGTGCACTCTTTTGTAAATTAACTAGAAAACTAAGCCTACCCCAACTGGCTTGGGACTTAAAGGCTTTGTTGTTTTTGTCCAAAGTTTGGAGAGAGAGAGAGAGAGAGAGAGAGAGGAGATTACTAATGATACCTCTTCTTCTGAGCTCTCATCTTTTAGCTCAAAGCTGAGGTCATCTCCCAAACCTATAGTGAGTATGTCTCCAGTTGAAAATCTCCAGACTACCTTGTTCCCCTGTTGGTCTTTCGTCGGAGTTGCTGTACCCACTACCTTTTCTGTACCATGGAGTAGAATAAATACCCATATATTAACTGTTGTGATCCTAAGCAGAAAACTAGCATTACACCAACTGAATTTACCAGGAGCATAACCAACAGAGCTTGTGCTCGCGATGTATGACCATGAACCTTCGCGAACCTCAATGCTCCTGTCCTCCCATTTCACGGCCATGGGAGTTTCAGCACCTCTCCTCCAAATCCCTCTGCCTATTCTACACATGTTTCAACAGGATTCATCAAAAAGTATTTTGAGATAGAAAATTGAATGTCATATCCATAGTCCAAAAAAGTAAGTTGATATTAGGTAAAATGGTTTGGTCAGGAGTTCATTTTGTAAGATTTTCATCAGATTATTTTTTAGGGTAGCCATGTGTAAAAATTCTTTTCTACCAAGCTCAACTATAGCATAGTATGAGTACTTTGACTGAACTGTACCTCAAGCGGATAACAAAACATTCTCTCCCACCATGATCGAGAACGGTGCGGGTCAGCCACCGTCCTTCTTGTGGACGATAACCTCTCATGCGCAATATGACATCAGAAATCATGGCCCCACCATCATCAGTGACTCGATCAGGAACACACTTTAACAAGTATGGCGCTTGAACTGGTGGAGTAATTGATGCCATTGCTCTCATCCTGCCGTCAAGTTCGTTTGTGATAGCGAGTGCTTTCTCATGTAACATATCACTCCATGAGAATGAGATGCTCTTGAGGATTTTACTTTTCCTGAAGCACCCACTTGTGGTGCGCCTGACCTCAATGATGATGCCCCGGGTTGCAAATTCACAATACATATGCCATGTTTTCTGCCAGTTCTTGCATGCTAGATTGGACACTGATTTGTTGAGTTTTAGTGACCTGTAACACCTCTGTGTTCGCAACCGTAAGAAGTCCTTGGTGATATGTTCTTTATCAAATTCACCCTTCAGGAACACACATACCTGAAATCAAGAGTTCCAATGAAACTTTGTTGCAAGTATGTAAATTACACAAAACATATGCATACATTCTTGTCAATTCTATACAGCGCTGCACTTTGAGTGTCTGAATCTGAACTTAAGTTGGAATAAAAAATTTTCTGAGAAAAGTTAGAGCTGTCTTGGGTATGGTATTAAAGATGACACATTTTTTTTGCACCTACCGAAATCATCAAAACTTTGCTCAATTTTTGCTGTTCCGGCACCTATGCACTAGCCTAGAATCTGCTGGCCAGTTGTCCTGGCTCTGCCCCTGTTCATGACTTCATGAGGCTAGATATTTTACAGTTTTTGCAGTTGTCATTACATCTATTTCTTGGCAGTTGCCCTAATCTGCTGCAGAAACAGGCAGAATTGCTAAGGAAGTAGAGATGCCTATTTTGTAGTTATTCAAGAGGATGCCGTAGTAGTAGCCACTACTATGTTTTGCAATTTTTAGTATTCGGTTAAATATGACTCTTTTTTTAGGAATGGTAAATATGATTCTTGAAGTGTTGAAAACACATGGGAAAAAGTCTATTACTCCCCTGAACATAATCCTAGCTCGCTTTGTTTATTTGGTTCCCTGAACACATGGGAAAAGGTCCATTTCAAAATTTACAGGACGATAGATGACAACATTCCCTATGTTAAAAAAAATTGCTAGATTACATATGGAGTAGATTGCATTGACTTCAATAGTTTGAGGAGTCAATCAAGCTAAGATTTTGTTTAGTGGATCAAACAGACAAAGTGGATAGTTTGAGGGAGCAAAATAGTTTTTTTCTCCAAACCACTATTCAAAAGATCAATACTTCTGTTTAGTATTTTCAGGCATGGTGACTGAAAATAGAAATAGTTGAGCAAACCTTTGAGCTTGTAATTAGTCTAGGGACAACTAAAGAGATCTATGCCTTTTAGCTAAGAGACAATAGTGAAGCTCGCGAACATTGAAGCACGGCCACATTTGTAATCTAAAAACATTATGAGGTAAATATTGAAATTGGAACCAAATGACCTTTATTTCTCTTCAATACAAATGTATATAAATAATATTGGAAAATCATAAGACAATGTAAATTTTTCCTTTTGTGTTTTTGACTTACTGTGGTTGGCACCACTTAATTTTGTTGCAATCATGTCACAATGAATTGTAGAAACAAAATGATGCTTGCTAAGAGAATGGAAAATTGAGAAGTAGTAAACTCAGTCTGCTTGCTATTCGGTCAGTACTTAGGAGCTACAGACATCATACAAGCTAGTAATAAAAAAATCCATTTACAATGAAATTTCACGAATTTGGCTTAAGGATAAATATAACTTCTGCGGTATTGGAAAGCATGATGACAAGTGTTGTTCAATACTTCAAATCAAAATGCTACTGAATAATTATAATTAATGTCCAGTGATATCTTGAATAGGCTCACATACCTCCATAATGAACCTTGGCTGCAAACTTTTATACAGCCTATTAGCATTGTCTTCTGATGCTTCTGTCTCCCAATAAAATGCCTCCCTCGCTGCATTAACCGCAGCCACATCAATCTCTGATCCAGCCATATCATACGGCTCATCATACGCCTCCTCCCACAACGTCCTAGTCCTCTCTATGACCTCCTCACCAACCTCCTCCCCAAAACACACCACTAATTTTGTAACATTCTCCATGATAGCCATTGAGGCCATATCTATTGCATAACTTGTTGGAAAACTCTGCCAAAGCATACCGCACAATTGTGTCAGCTACATACATTCGCCGTACACTGGTTCCCTTAAGAGGAGTTTCATGTCTATGCATACCTGGTGAGAAAGCCACATCATTAGTATGTCAAGGCTTGGCACAAGCCGTGTGAGTTCTGTAGCAGTACATGCAACCTTGTTGACTAGGTCAAGGAATCGAATATACCGCCGCTTTGCAGCAACATGGTAGATACCTTCCCTCGTAAAGGGTGAGGCAAAGCGGGTCGGTAGGCCAGCGTATCGTGTCACCATTTCCACAATCTCACCATTGGCGCTGTCATATGACATGTTATCCACATTGTTTTCCTCAATCTCATTACATTCTAGATCAAATGGCTCAGACGGGTAACGTGCAGCCCAGACATCCCGACAACAGTCTTCGGCGTACTCTTCATTCTCAGAATCAAGGATGGATGGACGGTCGATGACACGTCCGAATCTTGATGCACAATATGCCACATAGCTCTCCTGCGGAGAAAATGAAAATTCAATGGAATTTTCAAGGTGTAATGCATTGTAACATTCTACAATTGAGGGCAAATTGTGGAAAGCTGAAGTCCTCCCAAGTTACTGGTTCTGAAATTCAACATCATTTCAGGAGAAAACATGGTGTTGTTCGGTGAATAGACAGTTACCAGCTTTTCCAACATGTCAGTGTTCATCAATAGTAATCTGTCTAATTACTCAACATCACAATCATCAACAGAGATACTATTTGGGTTATAGGAATTTAAAGTGGAATGACACTGTTGGTTGATTAAACCACATGGGCCCCACTGAAAGGACCCATTCATTAATTCCACAGCATCTCCGGCAATCAGGAAGAAATAAGAAAAAGGTGGCAGGGAGTAGCTCACATGGTGGAAGCAGTGGCAGAGCCAGACGAGCTGCACATCGCGCGGCGGCACCAGCATGGCCGCCTCCCCGCGCCCGCCGCGAGCGGCAACCAGAGCTCCTCGTACCTCCGCACAGACCGCGGCCCGACCCCGGCCGGCGGCGCCGCGCGGAGGAACGCCAGCAACCGGCGCGCGGCGGCCACGAGGTCGACGGAGAAGGCCTGCTGCTGTCCGGGGCCGGAGCAGGAGGGGAGGAGGTGGACGGAGACATGGCCCCCCGGCTCCGACGCTTCTACTCAGCCGCCACCGCACTAACCTCCACCTCCATCTCCCCTTTGTTGTTGCTGGTAAGCTGGTATTGGGATTCGTTGTCAGATGATTGAGATGCGTACGAGCACAGGGCACTGCAGGCAAAGAGTGGTTGCCGGTCAAAAGGTGCGCGACATGCGCCACCGGCCGAGCGGTGCACGACACCACGACGCCGGGCTCATTTCATCATGGAGTGGGGCCCGGCCGGCCACTTTGGTTCTAGTTCATGTGATGCGTCTTGCTAGAGTGATTGATGCCTCGGTTAGGTGCGTGGACCTACGAGTACGTACGATTTTGGCCGATCAGGAAGCGTTTTAGATCAGATAAGCTGCTGCCACCTGCTCGCAGCTGCTTGTCTCATCCGATTATAAGTGTAGAGAAATTTGTCCATTTACTTCGGCTGTTTCTCTCGGCGGGACCGAAAATTTGTTCGGTTTAACAATGCTTAGTGGTGAGACCATTCTCAGTGCAAGTTTTATTTGCATTAAATAATATACTACAGACAAAAATACGATATGATATAAAATTTATTAGAAAAGAGAAGAATTATATTTCATATGGATGAAACTTGATGTACATGGTTACCAAACCTTTGAAATCAAAATGAAGGGTTTTAGTTTCATCTCTACGCATTAAATAATTTATATTGGTCACTTGGAAGAAACATTTAAGTGACACACAACAATATGAAATCGTGAAACGAAACTTAGCATTGAGAGACCCAATTCATTTAGCTATTTCAAAATTATAGGATGAAATGACACTCTTGAAAATCACGTAATGAAATTAAGGCCGTTACCTTCAAAATTGTTCACCTCCTTGTTTAAGCAGATTTGTAACGGTTATTTCGATTATGATAACCATTGACATTGACAATCAAAATATTAAACAAACCTCAGAAGGTAGAATATACGTGCATGTTCAAATATGTGGCTACTCATGTAGTATACTAGGAAAGGTTGCGTGCTCTGCCGCACCCATTAGGCGTCGCAGGCATAGGGGGTCCAAACAAATCTGATAACAGGGAACGCTGTCTGAAAATTTGCTTGTTTGGCTCCATAATCTGCTTATGTTGAGTAGAAGCTGCCTATAATTCGTTCCAAACAGGGCCATAGTTTCTGGCCAATGCGTGACCGCTCACCATGTCAAAATTATTAACTGAGGAGAAGGAGTTTGAGCAGTAAACAAATTGATGACTCATCTGGTGGTCTTATTTTTTACTTGGTAGAATGGTGATTGATTTCACAATCTATTTGTCGATAGCTCAGGATGTCACACTTTTTTCAGAAAAAAATAGCAAAATGCACCATCCTGTCTTGTCCATCTCTGCAGTTAGTTTGAATGGAAGTGACGGTAGGTATAGTCTAAAGCTGTTGCAAATTCAATAGCGTGAACGCATCTAAGGGAGCAGCCCATAGCACACCGTACAAACGCAAGGTAAGAAAAGGGGAGGGAAGAACCGATGCAGGCACAGGAGATGCTCACCTCGCCAACGACCTAAGCAGCAAGAATAGCAGCCAGTGGACTGTCCCAATACGGCAGCAGCACTAAGAGGGCAAGCAACACGGCGTCGTCGTAGCAAGGAAGATAATCTCAGGCCAGATAAATACCGAAATAAAAAAAAGAAGATGAACAACCGCAGCTAGTGAAAAGTGATCTGACCTGAGAACATTGAGAAAAGTGAAGACCGATGGGACAATGCCCCCAATGCGAGAAGAAAACGGAAGGTAAAAATCTGAGAAAGCAGAAACGAAAGAAGGGGTGTAAAATAAATAGAGAATACAGGAACGAAGGAAGAGACCTCACAGTCAAACAGCGAAGCCGCGGCGAGGCAGCCGTGAGCAAGCATGAAGTAGTCACCGTCTCTCCCCAAGAGAGAACACCGGCACGCGGCAGGCAGTTTCCGAACACGTACTACACGCAGGCGGCATCAATGCGCCGGGTCTAGCACGGACCAACTGATCCGGTGGAGGAACCAGAAGCCAGGAAAAAACTCCCACAGACGGGCCATGCGTGAGACGTGCGGCTGGCAGCGGCCCACGTTGTGCAGGTGGGAGCGTCCACGGCGCAAAAAATGACATGCTGCACAGAGAGACCATCCACGTAAGCCAAATTGTTCTCAGAGCTGCTAGTCTTTCCTGTGTCTACTTTAGACTATATGAATGTCTACCTCTATATCTCTACAGTAGCCGAGAACAAGGGAAAAAAAAAGGTGCAGCACAAGACATCGAAATGCTAAATAGATTGCATGTATATAGTGGTATACTGGTATGTTCATGGAACCAAACAACTGACCTAATTCCTTTTGAGAAACACCGAGCAGCAACAGTATTCAAATTAAAATAGAATGATATGAAGGGAAACCGAACTTGACCTCATCACTAGAGCAGGTGATGCCGGTGGAAAAAAAACAAGGTGTGACAAAAGTCCTACCTTGCCATACAATCCTCCGTCACTGTCTCCATATTGTGCTCAATTAAAAAAGATTGATCAAACCTGAATTTGAGAACCAACCAACCTGAGTTACAAAAACTGATCAGACTGACTTGAAAAGAATTCTCAAGTGATAAATTTAGATGTCACCAATGTGTCAAACTCATCTACACATAAAAAAGATAGTTAGGTGTATATTTAGAATATTTTAGAAACTATATCTGGAAATCAGTTAGATCAATTTCCAAAAATGATGGGATCAATCTTGAGAAACCGAGGATTTGAATTTGAACATGAAAATTGTAATCCTTTTTGTTATTAACGGGTTAAAATATACTTTACACATTATATATATTGTTCTCGGATCGCTAATGAAGGGTACTTTTTCCCCAACAGCAGGCTTGATAGAATGCTCACCGCACATTGGGCTTCTTTAAAATGTCCACCACTTCGTTACATTACCGTTAAAATGTTTTTTTGGACGAAATGACCCTTACCTTTCTTCTTCCTCTTCCTCCATCAATCTACCACCACCAATTCTGGATCTCACCGGTGTCCCTCTCGCCGGCGAGCTCCTCTCAACACCTCGCACTATGCCCTGTCGACAGCCCGTGCCTCCGCCTCGCAGCCGCACGCCCGCCGGCCTCCACTCTCCACTGTAGCCCATCTGCCGCCCGCGCCACTGTTCTGCAGTCACACGTCCGGGCAGCAGCCTGCACCTCCACCCCTCAGTCGTGCGCCCATCGGTTCGACCGCACACCGACAACCCATTGGCAGCCTACGCCTCCGCCCGGCCGTTGCATGTCCCGCCGACTGGCCTCCATCCTGTACTGCGGCCAGCGAGGAGCCCATGCCTCCGTCGGCCTCCATCGCGCTCCGCGGCCTACCGCCCGCTAGACTCCACCTTTGGCTTGAGCGATGTACTCTGCCGGACTCCACCCTACCCCATCGGATTCCATGGTTTGGGAGATGGATGAAGAGAAGAAGAAGATAGGTGAGGTTAATTTCATCTAAAAAAGTACTTGTGACCATTTTACCGGTAAAGCAGCGAAGTGGTGGGTATTTTAAAGAAATCCAACGTTAAGTGGGCATTCCACCGAAGTCTACCGAAGCAACGGGCAAAATAGGGTTTGAAGGTAGAGCCAAAGGCTTTGTTCAAGCCATTGCCGACTTAAGGTACCTTGAGGGGCATATGGAGTTCCCAAAGGGTAAATCAATGATCATATTTAGCATGACAAGACGTCAAATCTGAATAGTAGTCGGAGGAGGATAAACTTCTTGTAAATGGACCACTGTAGCCTTTATTACATTAGGTATGAAATATTTGTGGAATGCAATAGGTAATTAAGGGCATATTAGTATGTGGAAATCAATTTAAAGGCCGAGCTATAAATTTGACGCGACGACTATGTTGTAAGAGAGCCATAATATACTTAGAGCAACACCAGCAAAGCCTCAATAAATGACCTTGTATTTCTCACTTTGCAGGCTCGACTACATTTTTACAGGCCCAAACTTTTTATCTGAACTCCAACCGAAGTATGAAGCCCAGGCTCTATTTTGTACGAACCCCAATTGTCCGCAGATTAGAACAAACGCTAGTCTTTTCTAGCATCTTCTCCGCCGCGGCCACTCCCGCTCCCGCGAGCCGCCGTCGGTCCATCTCCTATCGCATCATCGCTCCAGCGCGTCCGGGACTGTCGTGCCCCCGGTGTGTTGCCCGCAGCGTGCCGCCCGTGTGCCATCTCGCCATGGCCGACTCCACCGGCGACCCGCTGCCTCTGCTCTACCCCCTCTGCGGGCATCCCACCCACGCCGCCACCTCGTCGACGTCGGCCCGACTATCGCCACCGAACCGGCGGGGTCCCCGCCGGAGGCACCGCCGGCCGTGGTGCATGTGGAGATCGGTGACGGGGTCGACGTGCTCGAGGACACCCTAATTGTGGCGCCGCGCTTCGTTCCGCCACCATCTAGGTGCGGACGCCACGCGCCACGGCGCCACCACCACCTCGCCACTTCGGGCGTCGCGGCGGCAACATCTTGCCGCTTGGACCAGCCGCCGTGGTTGTAGCCTCGCTCCTCGCCCGCCCACGGAATGGAGGCACAACCGGTTGAGGAAGGTGGCGATGCGCCGGCTGGGAGGAAGGTGGCGGTGCGCGGCTGGCTAGGAGGTAGGTGGCGGCGGCCGGGTGGGAGGAGGAGAGAGGAAATAGAAAGGGAGAGAGGGCCCGCGTAGATCCGGTGGTTCCCGGGGCCGGCAGCTAGCGGCGTGGCGATGTGTGACTGGAGGAGGTAGGGGAGGGCAGCGCACTACCGGAGGAGGAAGGGGAGGTCGACGCACGACACACGACCCGAGATTAGAGGCGGCGCAACGTGGAGGAAAGAGGAGAAGGGAGGAGAGGAGGGGAGGAGAAAACGAAAGAAAAAACACAAAAAGTGATGGGTCCCATGTTTTGGAGGTTGGTTTGGAAGGCCTTCGGGAATAGAGGTTTGAAGGTAGGATTTGGAGGGGTATGGAAAATACGAGGCCTCTTTAGAGGGTCTCGCTGGAGTTTTGTTTTGAGATAAAACCTCTAAATTTTGGAGTAGAGGGCTATTTAGATGCTCCCACTAGAGTTGCTCTTAGAGAAATAATGATTTTTTTGATTGATTCTTTAGCATCTCATTTTCTCTCCTTTTCTAGTGGAGACTCAATTTTTCTTTTTAAGTCCGAAACACCAATAATCGCATTGTGAGTCGCTTGAATTTCAGCTCACGATGATCGACAAGCTGTAACATCCCAAAATATCTTATTTCGAGATTTGAACTTTTACAAACAAAACATCAAATTTGTTTACTTTACGAAGTTTTTATCTAAAGCCTAAGTTCGAAAGGATGTATTTTATTTTGGATTACAAAGATGTTCGTGGTTAGCTAGGGTTCGGGCCCCCTTTTATGTTAGTCTAAGGGTGGCTTGCTACAATGCATCAAGATCGACAACCAACACATGGAGGTAATCTGCATCTTAGTGTTATGAAACCGGATGTAAACCGGATATTTCCGGTTTATACCGTGTTTCTTTGTGGGCAAATTAAATGGGCAAATTAATGGAGCATTAAAGTGAGTGGTTGGCAGCTGGAGAGTTTATCCGGTGCTTGGATACTACCGTGCCTCCTCCTGCCACTATAAATAGATGCCACAGATTGTGACGGGAGGCAAGAGAGAAAAAGCTCTCGGTTGTAACCACTCCCGAGAGAAATAAAAGGAAAGCTCCTATTGTGCCCCTATTTTCTCGTGTTCATCCATTTGTGCGATTTGTGTGTGCATCGGTAGAGTAATCCACGAGCTGATTCGGTTGTTTTACAACACGTTATCGGCACGAGTCTCTACCGAGCTACAAGGTAAGAATCAACTTGTGCTATCACTATCTATCGATGCACATGTGTTCTATGGTAAGTAAAGAACGGTGCTTGCTATCAACAACAAAGCAAGCCACGAGCACAAAAATACACCCTATAGCTAAGTGCTATGCACCTTGTGCTACCCGAAGATAGCACTAACTCTGCTCTTTTGCTTTACATTTCTATACTCATATGCAAGTGCTATCGAAGCTAGCACAAGGCATCACCATTTTTTGGTGCTTACCGTGTGCCGGTCCCGAAGACCGAGCACCGATGAGACATGGCCCTGAAGCGCCATGACCGGGACCTCTCGAAGAAGGTCACCTGCGACTCCTGTGAGCTCGCAGCGAGGTCGACACCCGAAGTTGTCACCTCCTTGACGCACCGACGTGTCATCACCGTCGACGGGCCGCCTCGCACCACGCGCGTCGTCGCGGTGGGAGCTCGTGACCGTCACGGGAGTTCCGGCACCGCCGTGGGGATGAAGAAGCTCCACGCAAGTGCTGTCGTTGCACCCCGAATCCGCCGCTCTGTTGCCGCCGTGGAGAGACCGCCGGCCGGCCCCGCGCGTGCAACGAGGCGAGCCGCGGCAGCAGCCGGGGCGAGATCGGTAGGGGACGCAGCCCTGAAGTCGCTGCGACTACCGCCGTGCTGCGGTAGCTATCCTTGTGCGCGCAGCCCCGAGCGCTGCCGCCTCAGGCCGGCCGGAGCCCGGAAGAGCTCCGTGCCTCGGTGTAGACTACGCGCCGCACCGCCGCTCGAAGTGGCCGGTTTCGCGACCGGGCCGTGCACACCACGTCGAGTTCCGACAACAGCCTTGACCGTTGAAGCAACCATGCACGGATCCGCAATACCACCTCACGCCCGGGCCTCGTGCGTGCCGCCACGGGCCCTTGCGACGGCCACGGCCGCCACAAAGCGGCCTATAGCTACGGATCCACCGGATCCGGAGCCACCACGGGCCTCCGCCCGGCCGGCCGCCATCCGGCCGCGAACGCCGCGCCGTCCTGGCGGCGTGGCCGCCGGCCGCCTTGCCCAACCGCCCGAGCACCGCCGCGAGATCCGGCGCGCCTCCCGCGCACCGCTCGGCCCGGCCACGGACGCACCGCGCCGCTCTCGGCGCACCTCCCGCGCGTCGCGCTCGGCCGCCGGGCCACGGGGCCGTGCGCCGCCTCGAGCCCCGCGAGCCGTCGCAGGCCGTGCCGGACCGCTCGCTCGCGCGCCGCGAGCGGAGCCACCCCGCCCGGCCGTGACCCCCTGCGCCGCTCGGCGGCGGACCTTCTCGCCGCCGGATCCGGCCGGCCGAGGCCCTCCTACGCCTCGCGCTCGTCGATGCGCGCCGCCACCTCTCGGTGGGAACGGAGGGTGGAGAGTCGGGGAGCGCCGCCCCGTTTGCGGCCGGTGCCGAGCGGACCCGGGGCAGCTAGGGTTTAACCCTAGCTGCCGGACTAAATGGGCCGGGCAACTTGGCCCATCGAGCCAAACCGGCCTGAAGCCGGGTTAATTAGGCCCGCACGGATATAAAGAAAAAAACCGTACAAACAAACAAAAAAAAGGAGGGGGTTTGGGTCGGGCGACCTTGGCCCGAAGGCCTCCTCGCCCATAGGCCGGATTGGATCAAGTCCGTACGCGCATAAAATAAAGAAAAGAAATCCTGGACTGGGCCTAATTACGTTTCTGTTTTAATTTGCATTTTAACCCCCGAAGTCCGGTTAATTCGCAGAATTATTTTTCCTGGACCCTGGAAATTTGCGGATTAAACCACGAAGCCTTTAATCGCGTGATTTCCATGACTAACCCTTCGTTTTTATTTGAGGATAATTTATGCAATATTATTTTATGCTCACCGACATGCAGGGAATCTTTACGGGAATATTCATGACCCACATATTTACAATATCTACATGCATGATTTACCCGAAGTAAATTGCATGATATTGCGAGCATGTTGGACATTGCAAAGAGGAGTTCACCCAACTCGTCTTGGATGGCAGCAACTACCTCACCCGGGCTCAAGACATTGTCATTAACCCGAGATCCATGCGCCTCGGCCATACCATTGCCAAGCCCGAAGCTGGCAAAGAAAAGGTCGTGGTTGATGACGCTGAGAGTGCAAAGGCTTTGCACTTCCTGCGTCATCACATACACCAGGACCTAAAAATGGAGTATATGACCGAGGAGGATCCACGGGTTCGTTGGAATCCCTGAAGGATCGCTTTGACCAACAACGAGCCATTGCACTCCCACGAGCTTAGAATGATCGGATTACCCTACGCTTCCAAGACTATAAGTACGTGGCGGCGTATAACTCTGCCGTTCATCGAATCGACTCGATGTTGCGTCTCTGTGGCCAGCAGATCACGGACGCCGAGATGATCGAGAAAACCACGAACACCTTCCACCGGGCAACATCGTTCGCAACAACGATACAGGTGTCGAAATACACGAGATATTCTCGGCTCGCTCGGACCCTGTTAGTTGCGGAGCGACGGAATGAGGTTCTCATGCGGAACCACTCGCCCGACCCACTGGGTCGATGGGTGTGCTCGAAGCACACGCCAATGTTGTCGGGAGTTCTAATGGCCCGAAATATGGCCATAAGAAATGGAAGGGTAGGAAGGGTGGTATGTTCAAGGGCGGAGGAAGGGGTAAGCCCCGAGGTAAAGGTGACAAGAAGGTCACGGGTGAATCATCCGGGGGAGCAAGAATGCATGCTACGGATGCGGACGGTCGGGACATTGGTCTCGTAAGCGTCGCGTCCCCGGTACACTGATTGACGCCCGTCGTCGTTCTTCCGGAAGTAAGAACGAAGGCGGGCTCGAGTCCCACTTCACCACGAGCACTGAAGCTCACGCCAATGACATGGTCATTGCAAGTGGTGAAGACGTCCGAAAGGACGACAGCGAGGACGACCTTCTTGATGACTTTGACATATTCGGATACCTCGAGTAATCCCCTCCATGTCAAGTGCAATGTTCCGCATGTTTCCGGTTACTGATCCGGAAATGCTGTAATAAAGCTCTCGAAGAGCTCGTGGTTCTCGAAGAACCACGGTTATGGGTCGTGCTCTCGAAGAGCACACGGTTCCTGAAGAACCGTAGTTGTAAATAGTGCTCTCGAAGAGCAGCTATTGTAAAGCCCGAAGTCTTTACAAACGAGTCTTCCCGAGTTATTATCATTTTATGTGTTTATATTTCCTGCATCTCTATTTCTCATGTCCAGGGTATTTGATACGAGGTTCGGTTGGGTCCCATAGCGGATGAGGAGTGTTGTCTCGTAGACAGCGCAACCACCAATACCATACCGAGGGAAACTAGGTATTTCCACACTTTAACCAAGAAGTCCGGAAATATTATGACCATTGCCGGAAGCAATGCTCATATTGTTGGCACCGGAAGTGCCACACTAGTTTTCCCTATGGGTACGCGGATACTTGTGAGGAATGCTATCCTCTATCCAGAATCCAAGCGTACCCTTGTGAGCTTTAAAGATATCCGGGCAAACGGTTTTCACTGGAAACCGAGATCGAGCATGGTATTGAATACTTGCTCATCACAAAATTTGATGGATATCAAAAGCATGTGGTTGAGAAACTCCCTTCATCGCCATCGGGATTGTACCGTACGTACATTAAATCCGCCGAGGAATATGTTGCGATGAAGACAATCTTTCGTGACCACGATGCCTTCAAGACATGGCATGAAAGGCTGGGTCACCCTGGGTTGGGGATGATGAGAAGAATCATCAACAATTCTGCTGGCCATGAAATTGAGCCAAAGAACTTCCCAAATCCTGAAGAATTCATTTGCACGGCTTGTGCAAAGGGGAAGTTGATCACTAGGCCATCCCTCCCGAAGATTAGGGATGAGTCACCTGTTTTCCTGCAAAGGATACAGGGGGACATATGTGGACCTATTCGGCCTCTCTCGGGGCCGTTCGGATATTTCATGGTACCGATTGATGCCTCTACCGGATGGAGTCATGTGGACCTTCCGTCCACAAGGAACCATGCATTCTCTAAGCTCATTGCTCAAATCATCGGATTGAAGGCAAGTTTCCACGATAACCACATACGGTCCATTCGCATGGATAATGCTCGGTGAGTTCGAGTCGAAAGCCTTTGATGATTATTGCATGGCTATGGGCATTAAGGTAGAGCATTCGGTACCACATGTCCACATTCAAAATGGCCTAGTCGAATCCTTGATTAAAAGGATAAAGTGGATTGCTCGTCCACTGTTACTGAGTTGTCGGCTCCCAACCGGTTGTTGGGGCCATGCGATCTTGCATGCAGCACCGCACCGATCCAACTCGAGCCAAGCTGCATATAATGAGACATCCCCCTTGCAGCTAGTGCGTGGGAAAGTACTAAGTATTTCCCATCCGCGAAAATTCGAGCTGTACGAGTATATGTGACGATACCACCTCCTCGGCGTACTTCCATGGGACCCCACCGGAAGTTGGGGATATATGTTGGTTATGAGACTTCGTCCATAATCAAATTCCTAGAGCCTATGACTGGGGATCTTCATACGGCTCGGTACGCTGATTGCATATTTGATGAGGACAATTTTCCGAGCATTAGGGGAGACCGGCATCCCGAAGAATGCCGGGAAATTGAATGGAATGCAAGCCGGGATGCAGTCCTTAGATCCACGCACTAGCGAGGCTGAACTGGAAGTTCGGCGGATTATAAATTTGCAAAATCTTGCAAATAAGCTGCTAGATGCCTTCACCGATCATAAGGGAGTGACAAGGTCGCATATACTGCAGATAAATACGCGGAGAGAGTGCGAGATAGCCCCGAAGGCTACGACTCTAGTGTCACCCCCATCCCGGGAAGAGGGGAGACCTCCGGGTGCTCGGGACAAAGCCCCACGGAGACGTCCGCGGAGGCACGACCACGAGCCACTTGTCCCACTCCGGGATTCGGTTGAAGAAGCTCATCCTGAAGTTGAAAATGTCCCCGAAGGACACCGTCCTAAAGACGGAGCCCCTGAAAGGCGACCCAACTCTGAAGTTGGGATGGTCCACTGAAGGACCCCATCCCGAAGATGGAACTCCCGAGTGCATTGCGCGCGCTTAAACACACTGGGAAATCGGAACACCCTAGCTCGTCGTTACGGGAAATCACGACGAGCTAGAGGATATGGATGAGATCTCCACTAATTATGTGCACACGGGAGAGTTATTCAATAGAAAGACCACCATTGTGAATGTGAACTTTGCCTCAAAGATTGCTTGCTCAATGGATCCGGATCCGAGAACCAAAGTCCATGGCGAGTGCCGAAGGCGCTCGGATTGGGATAAATGGAAAGCGAGCAATCGAGGCGAGTTGCGCTCGCTTTATAAAAGAAGAATGTTTGGGCCTGCAGTCCCAACACCCCCAAAGGTCATCCCCTGTGGGATGTAAATGGGTGTTCCTCCGGAAGAGAAACGAAAATAATGAGGTGGTAAGATATAAAGCGAGGTCTGGTGGCACAAGGGTTCACGCGAGAGACCCGGCATCGATTATGATGAAACATACTCTCCCGTCATGAGTGGGATCACGTTCCGATATTTGATATCTATGGCAGCTAATCTAAATCTCAATATGCGGTTGATGGATGTCGTGACCGCATACTTGTATGGGTCATCGGATTCGGAAATTTATATGCGAGTCCCTGAAGGACTCAAGATCTCCGGTTCAAATCCATATCGCAACATGTATAGTGTACGCACGTAGCGTGCACTCGTATGGGTTGAAACAATCCGGAAGGATGTGGTTCAACCGTTTGAGTAACTATCTCTTGAAGAGAGGTTACACAAACAATGATCATTGCCCTGTGTGTTCATAAAGAAATCCCGAGTGGATTTTGCATCATCTCCGTCTATGTCGATGATTTGAATATCATTGACACCACAGGGGACATGGAGGAAGCTATGGCTTACCTCAAGACGGAGTTTGAGATGAAGGACTTGGGTAAAACCAAGTTACGCTTGGGCTCGCAGCTCGAGCACCTCCCTGGGGGAGTGTTTGTGCACTAGTCTACTTACACAAAGAGGGTACTTGAAAAGTTTAATATGGGCAAGTGCCACCCTCACGAGAACCCCATGGTGGTCCGTTCACTTGACGTGAAAAAGGACCCGTTTAGACCCAAAGGGGAGAATGAGGAAATACTGGGACTCGAAGTTCCCTACTTGAGCGTCATTGGAGCACTAATGTACCTTGCGAATTGCCCGAGGCCCGATATTGCATTCGCGGTCAATCTGTTAGCCGGTGCAGTGCTTGCCCCAACCGGAAGGCATTGGGTTGACGTCAAGACCATTCTCCGGTACCTACAAGGTACGCAGGACCTTGGGTTGTGGTTCCCGAAGAACCAAGATCCAACCATGGTGGGGTATGTGGATGCTGGCTACATGTCCGATCCACATAACGCCGGATCCCGGACCGGTTTCGTGTTTCTCCGTGGTGGTGCAGCCATTGCTTGACGGTCCGTGAAGCGGACCCTGGTTGCCACGTCAACCAACCACTCGAGAGATCATTGCACTCTATGAGGCCACACGAGAGTGTGCACAGGCTGAGACGGATGGTTGGCCATATCCGGAAGTCATGTGGCTTGGACACCGTCGGTGCCCCCACCATTATCTATGAGGATAACGCTGCTCGTGTTGCACGGATGCATATGGGCTATGTGAAGAGCAATTACACGAAGCATATTGCTCCGAAGTTCTTCTACCCCCATGAGCTCCGGAAGAGCGGTGAAATTAATATCCTGCACACTAAGTCATGTGAAAATCTTGCAGATTTATTCACAAAGTCTCTACCGACATCCGGCTGCTATAGATGCGTTCGGAGAATTGGCATGAGACGACTTAGGGAGTTGCAAGGATCGGGGGAGAATGAAAGCATGATCCCGAAGATCATGTGGTGATCCTAAAGATCACCAAAAGGATTAGCCCATACCCGTGATCCTGAAGATCATGGGAGTGATCCTGCAGATCACTTGCGTAGTCCTGAAGGCTACCGGATCCCGGCAACCAAGCTGTTGTACTCTTTTTCCCTTGGTGAGTTTTTCCCACTGGGTTTTCTCATGCAAGGTTTTTAACGAGGCAACATGTGCAACACGGCTTGCGCATGCTATGTACTCTTTTATCCTGCCATTTTTCCCACTCGGGTTTTTTAGAGGAGTTTTTAACGAGGCATAGGCATGGCGTAATAATTTGCCCAAGGGGAGTGTTATGAAACCGGATGTAAACCGGATATTTCCGGTTTATACCGTGTTTCTTTGTGGGCAAATTAAATGGGCAAATTAATGGAGCATTAAAGTGAGTGGTTGGCAGCTGGAGAGTTTATTGGATACTACCGTGCCTCCTCCTACCACTATAAATAGATGCCACAGATTGTGACGGGAGGCAAGAGAGAAAAGCTCTCGGTTGTAACCACTCCCGAGAGAAATAAAAGGAAAGCTTCTATTGTGCCCCTATTTTCTGTGTTCATCCATTTGTGCGATTTGTGTGTGCATCGGTAGAGTAATCCACGAGCTGATTCGGTTGTTTTACAACACTTAGCAATGGGCTAGAGCTCTGGAGCTTTATGGCCAGCTTGCATGCTAACTCAGCTCGAATTGAAAACAGAACAAGATGAAACATCAGCTTGACTTGGCTTGAAAATGTATCGAGTCGTACCGAGTTGAGCCAAGCCAGCTCGCAAGCTTCGAGCCAAACGTCTAGGCCTAGTCGCAACTACCAACATGATAATTGACTCATCTTCTTCAGAGTTTAACAACTGAAAGTTGTATCAACTTACAACTTGTTCTGTGCATTATTAGAAACTCTGTACTCACCTGAAAATTTGTAACCATGGTACATGCACCCCTGCATCATGCCCGCATGGAAATGTTGACCCGAGAGGTGACAGTTTGCTCATCGAGGGAGTAGAGGGCGTCAATGAGGTGCATCCTAAGAGAGGCAGGCCCCTTGGCTGACTCCATCCCAATCTCTCCAGCAAGGCCAAAGATGGCAAGGGCGCACGCCGCTGCGGCAAGGGGATCTGAGGGTTCCACGGCAACAAAGGCCGCAATAAGGGCGGTCACAGCACACCCTGTTGCCGTGATTTTCTGCATCATGGCCACACCGTTGCTTGCACCAATGACTTGATTCCCATCAGTGATGAAATCAACAGCTCCAGATACGGCAACAACAACACCGCTGCTCAGTGCCAACGCTTTCGCAGCTTCAAGGGCGTCCAAAGAGTCATGTGAACTATCCGCACCCTGCAAATGATCAGAAATCGATGCCATTGCAACAAAATCGAGTATTAAAGGTTAACGATAGTATGTTACTAATGGAAATTCCATACAAATCTAACAAGGGGTATAATTAAGATTGATGAACGTGGCAATATTTATGATATTAACCATGACAATCTATAGGCTGCACAGTGCATATATATTTATCATAGGCCACTTTAGATAATAATCACATATGTAAGATTCGCAAGAGTTGCAAAATTAACTAGAGCCATGAGCATGCGAATCAAATCAGTCAAAGTGAAAAAAAGGGGTGAAGATTTATGCTTGGTCTTAACTTTGGCCATATGACCAGGATAATAATGCATTTATTCATTTTTCAGTCACTACTGATGATTATTGGCTACGCTAATTGTTTCAGGACGGCGATATTGACAATCAATTGAACAATTAATCATCTATCGAAGTCAGCGAGGTACCTTGAAGCTGGACGAAGCAGCAGCCGAGTGGTCGGCGAGCGCGAGGATCTCGGAGCCGTTCCCCCTGACGACGGCGGGGCGGAGCTGGAGCAGCGAGAGACAAGCCTCCATCCGGAACCCGGAGGCGCCGGCGGCGACGGGGTCGAGCACCCAGGGGCGGCCGGCGGAGGCGGCGGCGCGCATGGAGGGGAGCCAGTCCTCGGAGAGCGTGCCGACGTTTACGTACACGGCGTGGCAGCGCGGTGTGAAGTCGGGCACCTCGCGGAGGGAGTGGACCATGGCCGGGGAGGCGCCCGCGGCGAGGAGGGCGTTGGCAGCGATGTCCATGGAGACGAGATTGGTGATGCACTGCACCAACGGCGCCCGCTCGCGGACGGCGGAGAGGAGGGACCACGCGCGAAGGCCCCACCACTCTGGGCTTCGGTCCTCAGCAGCGGTGGCGGCGTCCATGGAGGCGCTCCGGCCGGCGGCGGCGCGCTCCCAGTGCGGGTAGGCTGGCGGAGGAGAGGGGAGGAGCCGTTGCCTTTTCACCTTTGACTTTTCGCTTTCAGGATGATGCGCCGTAGGCAAAAGCGGGATACGCAAGGTCCACGCGTCAAGATCTAAGGCGGGCCACAATTAATGATTTGGGACCTTTATAGTTGGCAATTTTTTTCCGGCAAAATAGTCCACTTAAGACTCAAAGCTCAATTACGTCCTTCAACTTTCAAAAGGTCCAATTTAATCCCTAAACTTAGTTAAAAGGTTCAATTTCATCCCTGGTCCTATTTGGCTACCCACGTGCACGCCACATCAACACATTACATGCCCCGTCAACATTAGTTTTGTATTTTGAATTCAAATTAATTTTTCTCTCAAATATGATAATATAATTTTTTTAAAAAATTGTTTCTATTGCATTAACAAAATAGTATCCCAACATTTTGATCTGGTTGGGTCAATTTTTTTAAAATATCAAGTGGTATAAAAAATATCAATACTATAAAATATGTTTAATTGTATCGAAGTGATACCAAATCTTTGAATTTTCAAACTAAATATACAATATTTTGTATCACTTGATGGGATGCTATTTTTTCACGCAATAGAAATGTTTTAAAAAATCTTCTTTTCATATTTTAGAGAAAAATCGATTCAAAATTTAAAATCCAAAATCGAAGTTGATGTGGCATGCCACGTCTTGACATGGCGAGCCACGTAGATGCCACATCGGATCGAGGATGATATAGAACCTTTTAAACAAAGTTCGGGGACTAAATTGGACCTTTTAAAAGTTAAAGGACGAAAGTGAGCCTTGAGTCATAGTTGAAGGACCAATTCGACTATTATGCCTTTTTTTCCTGAAGGAGGTATACTCATCTAAATATATAAAAACACGTATGTTCTTCCGCAAAATATGATGCCACATCATCTAACAAGCCTACAGCCGTTAGATCTCTCAACGGACGAAATCGGATCATCAAATCCTTCGTGCAATTCTTTCATCCAGGTCCTTACCGAAGCTTCAAATCACCGCTATTAATGAAACCCTTCCGCAACCTTTTCTTTCATCTACCTGTCGTCTTCGCGATATCGATTGCGCTCGACGTGAATGGAGACGGAGAGCATCTCGACTCAATAGTCGCCACTTCCACCGATCATGTCGACATTGCTTTGTGGAGGATGCGCTCACGACCCTGCAGACACGGTTTCTTCCCGACACTTGCCGATCGCGTCCCCATCGTGGTCCATGCTTCCCCCACCATCGTCGCCGCCAGACGCAGCGCGCGACGCCCGGGTAGGCCATCCAGCCACCGGATAGTAATGGTGATGGCAGCGAAAGCTGGGCGCCGCGGCGGACACAATGAACACACATGGTCAAGCGCGTGCTCGGGGACCAATTCGAGTCCGGCGAACCGCACCTAAGGTCCAGGCACACGAAATAGGTTGTCGACGAGTTGCTTGGTAATGCGGATGCACCATAGCTAGAACTCGTTGATTTCTTTAACATAGTATGAAACACCAACATGTCCATTGGCCATGGATGTCATCGGTGGATCTCACAATGAAGCACAAAAGCAGCTCCTCCGGTCTTGCCGACGTATTGAAACACGACCGGGCTTGATGGGTTTAGTCTCACATCGAATATTGATGATTGGGAGCTAACTAATAAGGTGGAGGGATCCTCACATATCGGACTAGTCTTTTGGGTTGAGGTGGCCCATGACCTTGGTTGCGGGTTCTAGTTGGGCCTATGGTTCGGTAGGCCCAATGTAACCTGGATCGGCGGCGGGGGCTCATGGGTACGACGAGCCGGGCCGCACCCTAACAAGTGGTATCGAGCCATGGTCGGAAACCCGAAACAATCTTAGGGACCTCACACGGATATCGACCTGTCGGATTAGATCTCTTGGACCACATGGTTATCGAGTCGTCGGAGAGGTGTCCACCCGGATGTGAAGGGGAGATAGAGTCACCCGGTGTGTGATGGAGAAGATTGTTGGGTTTAGTCCCACGTTATTTATTGATGATGGAGGGGCCAACTAATAAGGTGGAGGGATCCTCACCTATCGGGCTAGTCTTTTGGGTTGAGGTGGCCTAGGACCTTGGTTGGGGGCCCTAGTTGGGTCTATGGTTCGAGTAGATCCAATGTGACCTGAATCGGCGGCGAGGAGCTCGTGAGTACGACGAGCCGGGCCGCACTATAACAAGGCTTGTGGCTGGAAAGCTCGGGGAGGGAGAAAGCTCATTTCTTAGGTGTAGTTTTTGTCCCCGCTCATTCCTCTGTGCAATCCTACAAGTACTGCTCACGATACAGAGAAGCAGATTAAGAAGAAGCCCAAACCGTTCCAATGGACTTTTAATCTGCATCCTCATGCAATCCCATGCCCTAAATTTCTGCATGCCTCTTGCCTCTTGGTGTGTCATGGAACATTGTATTGTATGGTGTGCTGCCTCCGACGTGTTCGATGGAATGCCAAGACAAGCAATGTCTAAAAAATCTGGAAGATGGAGTTAGTTTTTTCGCTCGTAATCATTTATAGAAGTGTGCAAAGTGCTAACTTACCAGATATTACACTACAAGTGAAAGCAATGATATTAATCCGGTCCATGGTCTAAAAATCCCCACTAAAGTTTCAGTCATACACAGTACACTTAAGGCAACCAATTTCATAAATTATAAATGCTTCATTTTGCACCAAATATAAGTTTTTTTGTGTAAACTCTTGGCCTGCTATAAACATTTATCTTTGTTCTCCCTTGATTTGTTGACAGTCTATGAAACGAACAGGGTTAATTTCCAACATATTAAGTGGCTGATAAATCTTGATTGAGCCCACATATTTTTCAATAGGTGCTCTTAAAACTTTACTAAACAAATTTCCCATATGACGCGTTAAATGTTGCTTAACAGTAAGACCAAATAACTGTAAAATCTTTTCAGTATTACACTGCACTGAATGCTTTTGTTTTGTTCAAATTGAAACTTCAGTAGCTTATTCTGTTTGCAAATGAGTTGAATTGAATTCTAAACATTTTTATTGTACTTGTAGGATTTTAGTGGAATGCTTGGCTCTAACTTCAGTCCAAGAAGTTGATATCACAGTACACATGGGCTATCTCCATTGGCCCTCTACTCCAACTGACTGCTTTTTTTTAGATCAACTCCAACAGATTGTCTAAAATTCATCACTGCCGCAGGAAAAAAAATGTCCATGTTGCTATCCCTAAGGTATGTTACATGGCGTTTTGGGTTCTTTAGTGCATAAAACTAAAATGACCGATGACCTGCATTTTGTAGGTTGAAATCCATCATTTCCTTCCTTCATAGCTTGAAACACATCTATTCCTTGACTAAGGCCTGGATAAACAAATGACAATGATGTCCAACTGACTAAGGCACTCTTTACATCCTATTTTTCCATAATTACTCTTTATAGGCCTTGGAACAATTTGCCAAGAACAAACTTATATTGTCCTTATTATGTGGTCCATACAATAGCTAACATGCATAACATTATTTTTGAAAGCGCTTTATGAAAATTCATTTGTACATTGACTCTACAATTGTCGCACTACGTTTCTCCCGATTGCAGAACTTCTACATACCATGCTTCATTTAGATGTTCACTGAAATATTTCCCTATACATTCATATGAAATCACATAAGGTTTATATATCGATTTCCCTTTTTGTTTTATTAATGTTTCATCTCAAATTCTTTTTTAAATATAGTTTAACTGGCCATGTCACTAAACAGTGAAAAGCGCTCTTACAAGACATCCCATTGAACGCACTAATTCTAACTTATTTCTCACCAAGCCGTGGAACCAATTTTTATGTTATTACTCACCCAAGTGAATTAGCCTTCACGTATAGCTTCCTTACACTACGTACTTATCTCCATACCACACAATGAAATCGTTCTAATAATGTATCATTTGTTACTGCAAATATACTTAAATAAATTCTTTATTATAAAATTTGATTTTTTTGTTAATCAGACAAGTACAATACAATATTTTATCGTATTGTCTATATGATGATGGAACATTACCTGGTGTCAGATTTTGTGGATTTAGTTTTTCAAAAGGTCCAGCAAACCTAACCCTACCGCATTTCCATTCAAAGTATAATTTTTGTGTTTTTAATACAAGTTATTCTATTTGTATATGATGTAGGTGTAAATTGATTGTAAAAATATATTATTGTATTATCAGAAGTTATGATCTTAATTATGAAATTTACAATGTTCAGGATCTCATGACTCCAAAACTTCATAGGAAAATATATGAACAATAAAAAATCTAGGGTGTGGTGCGCCATACCCATCTGTTCTGTCAACAAAGCTTATTATTTTACTTAAGCATACAAGATGCATGGTCAAATGATTCATGGTTCAAGATCCAAATATGCAGGAAGTCATTGCAAAATCTGCTGTGCAACAAATATCCAAAGTTCTGCTGCAGCCAAATTCTTTGTATGACTTGCAATTTTTTGTGATACATCGAACTCAATGTTTGACAAGATTGTACATCCACTAACGGTGTGACATTTAATCTACTTATGTGAAGTGGAATTATCTATGTAGCACAAAAACAACACAAATGCATCAAGCAGATTTATTTGTATATCACCAATCACAGGTGCTCAACGGTCACAATTCCAATGCATCTGCTCCAACAGCCCTCCACTCATTTCACACCAACTTAACTCATCGCTGCGAGACAAGTCAATTGAATTCTTTGAATGTACAAGTGTATATATGACAAATAATCCTAAATAAATTACCAGAAATCCCTGCTCATGCATTCTCTCAAGTTTTCAAGTATTCTATGTTGAGTTTCAAAATACCTGCATATACAAAACCAAAATGTGGTGAGTGGTCAATTAATATATTCTCCATACTCCCTACATACTGACATGTGGTAGAACAAGAATTTACACAATGAAAATATAGCAGACACACATGAAAACTTAGATTAGCACACACATCTCATTACGTAGAGATTAGCGCAAATACCTCGAATGCGTGGTTGTGGAAGTGGGTCGTGCACAAACTATTTGAGATTAGGAGACGAGTAGGACATTCGTTCCGACGAGCCGACGACAACAGTTTGCTCCGAACCCGACGGGAGTGGCATGGCTGTGACGGAAGCAAGAGGGCCTCGGGTGAGGTGGGAACCATAGTTGGAGGTATGCATAGCGAGATGTGAGCGGCAGCGGCGGCGGCAGGCTACGCGAGATGTGGCTGGCGGTGGCAACCTGTGTGTGGAGAGACGTGGCTGGTGGCGGGAGGCTGCGAGCAGCGAGTGTGGATGGAGGTGGGAGACTACGCGCCGGCGAGATCTGGACGACGGCGGCGGCGATGGTGAGGTTGGGCTACGGTGGCGAGACTTGGTGGTGGCGGGAGGCTACGTGAGGTTGGAGAGAGATGCGTGAGTTTTCTTTTTCTGGGTAAATTCCTTATTTGTTATTGGAAATTATACCGTTCTCTTATTTGCCATCAAAATTTTTCAATTCCCTTATTTACCATCGGATTAAAATTGGTACCCCTTATCTCCCACTCTAGTCATTTTAGTTGATAGAAATATTTTCTCCGAGTGCTAAAATGTTTATGCTACAATAGCAAATAGGTAATTCTTAGTATATATTTTATGTCAAAAAAGGTTCAGATTTTTCGGATGAATATTAGTGGTAAATAATATTTCCTCAAAATTTACCTTTAATTTCATTCAAAATTGAAAAAATAATTGACGTATACCTATTTTGCTACTATAGTACGAACATTATACCGACAGAAACAAAATTTTCTATCATCCAAAGTTACTAGAGTGGCAAATAAGGGATTCAAATTTGAATTCAATGGCAAATAAGCGAATTGTTAAATTGTGATGGCAAATAAGGGAATGATATAATACAATGCTAAATAAGGAATTTGCCCTTTTTTTCTATAGCAGAGATGCGTGAGGTTGCATAATGCAGAGAGAATGAGCTGCTTTGAGATTTTTGGTCGCCCAATCCTGTGGGTCTCACCAAATAACGAAAAAAATATACGAAGAGAGCTGGTTCACCCGCGGGGATTATTTTATTTTAACCTTTTTGAATATTTTAATAATGACCCGGCTAAAATAAATTTCCAAGTTCTGGCCCTATTTTGGTCCTGCCAGGCAGCCTAACACGTCCATTGGGTATGGTCGCGCCATGCATGCCGGTGCGACCAGGTGCCACATCACCTAGGGGCCCGACGCGGGGCCGCGCGAGGTGGCGTTGACTCCCAGTCCGTCGCACCATCGTACTTGGCGCGTCTAGGCCTCGATCATGCCCATCAAGGTGGCGCGACCAGTTTGGGACTTATCTCACGCGTGACCTGCTCTTTCCTTGTCCTTTCTTCTTCCTTCCTCTTCTCGAACCTGTACCCGCTGCCGCCGCCATTGGTCTCCCCCCAAATCCGTCCGTCGCTTTGGGAGGATCGAGGTCAAACTTCGCGGGCTTCGTCCCTTGAGGAAGCTCCTCGAGTTCCACTGGCTGGATTTGTAATGCAACTCGATCTAGCTATTATTTCATGCCCTAGGGTTTAGGTTGCTATTTTAGCCAGCAGTCGGTTTTGGATGAATCATATATGATTTGAATACATGTATCGGTAGACTATTATTGTCTAAGGATTCTGTTACATAAATTTTTGAATGCATGCCCATGTGTAGCTATTTTTTTCGTAATGTAGGTGCCTAAGTATATAATGCTTGTATACATTATTTTTCTGGTAATGTAGCTATTGTATCTGCATGCAATAGGATTTCCCATGTTATTATAAGTGTATTTTTTAGATAAGTTTGTATAGGATAAGAAAATATTTGTAGCTAAGCTTGTATAACTTAAGCAATTTTTTGTTAAGATAAGCTTAGGTTGTATATAGGATTCCACTTATTTAGGCGTACATGAAAATGCTTGTAGCTACAATTGTTTATAGGATTGCACTTATTTAGCAGTTAATGGCAATGCTTTTTAGCTAAGCTAGCATGTATATAGGATTGCAGTTGTTAGCTAAGCTAAGCTAGCTTGCAATAGCTACATTCCACTTTTGAATTATTGCACAAGCTATGAAATTATTTTTTGCCTTGTAGATGGATCGTGTTATTCGGTTATTTATCGGTGGAATAATTAATGAGAGTTATGAGTTTGTTGGAATGAAAGAGGAAGTTCTTACTTTTTCAAGAGCAACAAAATATGTTGATGTTGGTAGAGTCGGAACGACGGTGGGATTAAATTGTGATATAAAGTTACGAGGAAGGTTTGATGAGGGGGAGGGGTGGTAGACTAGTAGAGTTCACTATGTCGTACTAGATTTGGCATGCAGCAATGTTTGGAGGTTGTATAAGGATTGTTTGCATGAGAGTCTAATTAAATGTGCACAGTTGGTTGCTAATGTATTGCCAAATAATACTGTCACCCAATGGAAGTTGTCTCGTGTAGAGGATACTATCACCTAAGAGGAACCTCAATCTCCGGTAGTTACGAGTTCCATGTGCGAGATATGATTCAAGTGCCGGAGGTTGCCGGTGTTTCTCATGTTGATAATATGATAGAATGGCAAAACAATGGAGGTCCTTCTTTGGCCGATAGAATGGCACGAATGAACTCAAAACTTTATGATTTAGCGATTACTGAATAATGATTTCCTCGATGACTCATTCAATGGCGAGGAAAATGACGCTGGTTCGGAAGATGTTGAGGATTATAGTAGTGAAGGTCAAGGAAGTGGCGACGATTATAGTAGTCGGGGTTAGGCGAGAGGAGGATGACAGGTGGTCAAGGGCAAGGAAGTGAGGATGATCATAGTTTCGAAGACGATGACCGTACCGGTGAAGAACCCTATCCCCAACATCATGGCATGGTTTATGATGTTGATGAGAACAGATGGGGTAGAAATTAATTAGAAAGCCAAGTATAGCCAAGCGGAGTTGAGAGCGATAAAAGGATGCATGTTACTTTCCGAAAGCTCTGAATCACATGGACATAAGCCATATTGGACACGCTATATGGGATAATGGTGTAATTTTCAGAGAAGGCGTACATGAACCTAAGGAACCCATCATTCAAGAGGGGATGATATTTGATCGCATTGAGGAGGTCAAATTTTTCTTGCAAGATTATGTGGTCCGTCATCATCGTCCGTATTATGTGGCAAAGTCGAATAAAAAGATGGTTGGGCGAGGTTGGGCTCCTTTATAGGCACGAAAGGCTGGTCGAGGCATGCAGAGAAAGCTCACCGTAAGGCGTATGGTGAAACATAACTTCTTATCAAAGCCTTCGGGTGGCTTCTCCGCAAACTTGCTCGGCTTAACCGCACGCGACAAGGCTTGATGTCCACTTGGGGTAGTCAAAGCTATAGTGGCTTTTTGCACACGCGGCATATCGATAACGTACATGAATAGTTCTCCACGATGTTGGGGGTTGTCGATCGCGTTTGGGGTTCGGGGACTGATGGCGGTAAGCGTGCGGCTATCGGCCGACCGATCAAGGTGCGGTGTTTGGCGCATGAGTGTTGAGGGTGGCACACAACACTGGGGTGTACTTCGCGAGGAAAGTGGGGCGACATGAGTCTCGGCCATGGATTTTTGCGTACGGCTGTGTGTTGTGGAAGCATCACACTGGGGAAAGATTTCTCCGACTCGGTCATGTAGACACACAAGGACAAGCGAGGCTTAAGGATTAGGTAAGGTTTGAGGGTTCAAGTTGCGAAACAAGCTGGGTTTAAGGCTAGATATAGGCAATGAGGCAAGGGGTTTGCTAAACAATATACGCATGGCTTAGGTGTCCATTAGTTTCATCCAATGGTCAAGTATGGCTCCGATACCATTTTGTGATACCCCTCCAAGGGAGGGGTACTATGGATCCTGTACCAATCCCTGGATCGGTAGTTTGTACACACAAACATGTAGTCTCAAATCCATACGAGTACTAAAATACAAAGATAGTCGGAGAACTACCAAACAATGCTAAGTAACAATCCGGACTAAGCGATAGAAAAGGGACACGAAAGTTGATCACTTCAATCATCCACGAGCAACTTGAGCATACGACGAACCTAACCGTCTCTATCTCTTCTGCAGTTTGTCCACTAAAAACCACAATGAACAAACAGGTGAGTACATAAGGTACTCGAGCAAGCTCCAACACTACTCAAGGGTTATGATCATGCATCATGACTCAATTTACATGTGGGTAGGCCCTAGAGAGAGCATAAATCCTTCTCGCCGGTGCTCGAAGTTTTTAACCGGGATGGATCTCTAGTATCCATGCCCGACACCTCCCAAAAATACGGGCACAAGGATGCCCACTCACCAACCAAGGATGTAATATTTGTGGCTAATTGACGAGAGCTCAAGGTTAGGCATGTCATTATACCATGCCAACGGACATCCGGATAGTTTTATACACTCTTTAGAGGTTGATACACTTTATCCACAAGTTATCCACTCTTTGCAAGTAAGCACATAACGCTACCACCGCAACTAGGCACGCCCACAAGTCCACCACGAATATCCAGGGGTCGACGGATATGACACCAAGGCATATCGTCCACCGTAATGGTCCAAGTACTTGGACTTCACCAAGAGTGACCCCTGGACCTCTGTAAACTACTACACCCGCTGGAACTTCTTGCTGCAAACCTAAGGTTTGGTGTTCAATCCTGCCCATAATAGGTTATGTGGTTGTACACTAAATTTGAAGATGCAACTAGGCCCCTTAATGGGTTTTGGTGATAAATGACAAAGAATTAAAATGTCTAATGTGTTATTGAGCTAATGTGTAGGATATCGAAGTCTACTAACCCACATTGTGAGATTGATAGCCCCTCATACAAAAGTAAAAAAGATGGACTCAAAAAGAAGCTTCAATTAGATTTTATAGGTCTTTGAGTCTAAGTATGACAAACTATAAAGAGGGGTGATTTAGTCTTTCATGCAGGGAATATGTGCTCAAGATACAAAATCAAAGCTTGGATGAGAACCAAACCACTCAAAAAGCCAAAAAGACCAAAGTCCAAAGAGCCAAAATAAACCACTCACGAGACAAGACGGAAGTTCCATCCCCAACACGAAACTTCGAGATTTCCAGGGAGTTTTCCTGGGAAGTTTCACTTATCCATATTCAGAATCGCCAAGACGAAGTTCTGTTTTACTATGGAATTTCCGTGATTTCCAGGGAGCTTTTAACGGATGTTCCGTCTTGAACGGAAGTTCCGTTATTTGCCTGTCCAAACACTACCAACGGCTCTTTTTAGACCCACTCCTATAAATAAACCTCTCCATCTCACTTGAGTAGGAGCTGGTGCTTTTGAACTCTCACGTGTCCCTCAAGCTCTTGCTCTCATCTCTCTTCCACTCACCTTGAGATTCAAGTCCACTTTGACAGCCCCCATCTCAAATCCAAGCTTGAGAAGCATCACCCCAACCTTGAGCACATCTTTCCCTAGCAAGCAAACTCTACTTCACTTGTTACTCTTGAAAATTTGTTCTTCTAGATTGGCTAGGTATCACCGTAGAGCTCCCAAGATTGTGGTGAGCCTTGGGAAGTTTGTGAAGGTTATGATTCGCCTACGCAAGGAAAGGAATCAAGCAAGAAGAAGAAGAAAACCAGGTTTGACCTTAGTGGTGACTTGGGGAGGATTAGGGTTGGGAGAGACCCGACTCTTTGTGAGCTCCTCAACGGAAACGTAGGAATCTCTTTGTGAGGGGTCCGAACTTCGGTGAACAAATCCCGTGTCTCTCTTGTGTTTCTTGCTTGTTGCCTCTTGTTCTTTGTTCTTGTTTGATGCTTGTGCTATATTGTGCCCGATCTACTTGTGTGGGCGGTGTCTATTGATTTCCTGTAGGTACAACACTCCTAGGAGGTGGAAGAAACTTTCTATTCAAAGGGATTTGTAAGATTCCCTCGTTGCTTTCATTATCTTGTTTTCTCCCCAAGTCCATAATGGAACTTTTGTGAATAACGGAAGTTTTGTCAAAGACGAATGTTCCGTTATTTGAGAGAAGTTCCGTCTTGGATTGACTAACTAGGTTTTAAAGTGTTGTGATTTTCAGAAATTATTGTAGCTTGCCTATTCACCCCCTCCTCTAGGTAACTTTCAATTGGTATCGAGAGCAGGTCTTCTCATTCAAATCTTAACCGCTTGAGAAGAAAAAGATGTCGGGGGAACATGACGAGTTGGACAATGATCCTACCAAGAAAGGAGACACCGTTGCAAACATTCAGGAGTTCAACCCATTTTCGAAGGATGGGACAAGTGGAGCAAAGTTGGACACGAGGTACAACTTTAACTATAATGGTGGAGGTAGTGGAAGGCTACCTTGGTTCAATGAAAAAGACTTTAGTTGGTACAAGCATAGGATGAAGATGTACTTGCTATCAATTGGTCCACCCGTATGGGAAGTCATGGAGAAAGGATTTGTGATTGAGGATAAGGAGAATCACACCGTTAAAGATAACATTCTCATACATCGCAATACACAAGCCGTGTCGGCCATGCTTTCATCCTTGAGTCCTAAAGAGTACTCTAGGGTGTCTCGACTCGAGAATGCCAAGGCTATTTGGGACAAGCTAATTGCGGTCCACGAGGGAGTTGATGTGGTGAAGAAGTCAAGAAATGCATGATAGGTTGTGGATGTTGATCAAATTGAGATTGAGGAAGATAATGAAGAGCTTGCTCTATTTGTGAAGAAGTTTGAAAAGTTCATGATCAACAATGGCTTTACCAAGAAGAGCTCCGACAAGGCAAAAGCAAGAAGATCAACAAGGAAGTGCTATCATTGTCGTGATCCGGGGCACCTCATTCGGAGTGTCCTCGGAAAAGAAGGAGAAGTTCATCAAGAAGAAGAACTTCAAGAAATCGTACAAGGGTCAAGCACATATTGGTCAACAATATGTCTCCGATGATGATGATGATGAAGATGAAGATGAAGAAGGAGGCATTACCAATCTTGCCTATGGCCTTACACCGGCCAAGTCATCACTCTTCAACAACCTCACCGATGATGAGGATGACGCCCCCAAGTGCTTCGTGGCCAAAGAGAGCAAGGTACAATCTAAACCTCTTGTCAATTCCTCTAACAATGATGATGAGGAGGAGCTAGTCCCCTCCTTGCAAGATATGGTGAAAATGTTAGGGATAATGCAAGAGAAGGTTGAAGAGAGTGAAGAGATGGTGGATAAGCAAGAAAACATGCTTATTAAGAAGCTTGATGAGATCAAGGAGTTGAAGGCTCTTCTTGAACAAGAAAGAGAAAAGAATGAGGAGTTGACTCTATGTCTTACAAAGGTAAACAAATCAAATGCTAAACTTAAGGACATCAACCTCTCACTCCAAACAAGGTGTGACTCTCTTGAAGAGAATCACAAGTTGTTGGAAGGAGAGATTGAAGCTCTCAAGGTTAGCACATTGACCTACAAAAGTAAGGTCAAGTCAACACAAGCCCTATCAAGAAAATGATGTGCAAGGTGTGAAGATGTTGACATTGACAACATTGCTACTGACAAGGTGGCAATCAAGGAACTCACTAACAAGGTTAAGAATCTTGAGAGAGCGGCTCAAATTGAGCTAGCCAAGAAAATTGTTAGTGAGAAAAGAAAGTTCAATGGTAACAAAGACATTGGGTTCAAGGAGCAGTCCAAGAAGAAGTACAACAACAAGAGCAGCAACATGATCAAACAAAAGCAAGGTGCTCAAATCAAGCACATCAAGAAGGCGAAGACAACACAAGAGCTCAACAAAAAGAGCTCATCCGTATCCTTCTATGTGTATGATCATGCAACATATGAGCTAACTCATGATGCTCATGGGAGAGTAGTTTTCAGATTTCTTGGGCCACACTATGCAAGGTGGAACCCTTGTGTGTGGGTGCCCAAGAGTGTTGTTTCCAAAGTTAAGGGACCCAAGCAAGTTTGAGTGCCTAAATCATGTGCTTAATTGTGTGTAGGAATACTCCTCGGGCGGTTCAATATGGGTGCTCAAATCATATGACCGGAGAGAAGAAGATGTTCTCCACACTTGACAAAGACAATCTACAAAGTGGGAGCATATCTTTTGGAAATGATCAATAAGGAAAGGTAATGGGTCGTGGTCGGATTTAAATCACCGATGACCTTTGGATTAGTAATGTGTTTCATGTCAAAGGTTTAGGGTACAACCTAATGTCCATATCACAACTTTGTGAAACGATCTTTAGTTGTCTCTTTACCGATGAGGACGTGACCGTCTTTAGAAAAGTGGATTCCTCAATTGCATTCAAAGGGTACTTGGAGGATAAGATCTATCTTGTTGATTTTACCAACAAAGAGGGTCCAAATCTAAGTGCTTGTTTGATAGCAAAAACCACATTGGGTTGGTTATGGCATCACCGACTAGCTCATGTTGGGATGAGGAATCTTCACAAGCTTCTAAAGGGTGGCCACGTCGTTAGACTAAAGGATGTAGCTTTTGAGAAGGACAAACCGTGTAGCGCATGTCAAGCCGAAAAGCAAGTTGGAGCCAACCATCCATCCAAGACGATGATGACAACGGCAAGACCATTGGAGATGCTTCACATGGACCTCTTCAGACCGGTCACATACATAAGCATTGGCAGTAACAAGTATGGCCTTGTCATTGTTGATGATTATTCCTGTTTCACTTGAGTATTCTTTTTGAAGGATAAAAGTGAGACACAAGGTGTTCTAAAGAGCTTCTTGAGAAGAGCACAAAATGAATATGATGTGGAGATCAAAAAGATTAGAAGTGACAATGGCACCAAGTTCAAGAATACACAAATCGAGGAGTACCTAGATGAAGAAGGCATAAAGCATGAGTTTTTGGCACCATACACTCCACAACAAAATGGTGTAGCCCAAAGAAAGAACCGTACACTTATTGAGATGGCAAGAACTTGATGAATACAAGACTCCCGACACCTTTTGGGTCGATGCCATCAACACCGCTTGCCATGCAACCAACCGGTTGTACCTTCACAAGATTTTGAAAAAGACACCATATGAACTTCTCACGGGTAAAATTCCTAACGTGTCGTACTTTCGTGTCTTTCGGACTTCTTAGTTTGCTCCAAAGACCAATGAAGGTTTCTTGCTTGGATACGGATCAAATGTATATGCATACCGGGTTTTCAACAAAGTCATCGGCATTGTTGAGATCACACGTGATATAACATTTGATGAATCTAATGGCTCTCAAGTAGAGCAAGTTAATCCAAGTGATGTAGGTGATGAAGGTCCTTGTGAGGTAATAAGAAATTTGGCAATTGGTGAAATAAGACCACAAGACCCAACTCAAGTGCAAGGTAATCCATCTTCTTCAAGTCAAGATCAAGAACCTCCTTAAGATCCACAAAATGAACAAGATCAAGGTGGTGGCCAAGATCATGGTGATGATCAAGATCAAGGTAATAACCAAGATCAAGAACATGATGGTGGAGGTGATGATCAACAAGATGAACCACAAGAAGAAGAAGATGCACCTAGGCCTCAACAACCGCGAATTCGTCAAAGCATACAAAAAGATCACCCCGTTGATAACATTCTTGGTGATATTCAAAAAGGGGTAACCACTAGATCTCGAGTCGCTACCTTTTGTCATCATTACTCGTTTGTTTCCTCTTTGGAACCTCTTAAAGTGGAACAAGCGTTACAAGACTCGGATTGGGCGGTGGCCATGCAAGAAGAGTTGAACAACTTTGAGAGAAACAAGGTGTGGTCACTGGTGGAATGACCCAAGCAAAATGTTGTGGGAACCAAGAGGGTGTTCCGCAACAAGCAAGACGAACACGGTGTGGTGGTGAGGAACAAAGCAAGACTTGTCGCAAAAGGCTACTCGCAAGTTGAAGGCTTGGACTTTGGGGAGACATTTGCACCGATAGCAAGGCTTGAGTCAATTCGTATATTGCTCGCCTATGCTACACATCATGGCTTCATGCTATATCAAATGGATGTGAAGAGTGCATTCCTCAACGGTCCAATACAAGAGGAAGTCTATGTGCAACAACCACCGGGTTTTGAAGATCCAAAGAAGCCTCACGACGTGTACAAGCTTCACAAAGCTCCCTATGGGCTCAAGCAAGCGCCAAGAACTTGGTATGAACACCTCAAAGGATACCTCATCGACAAGGGCTTCGTAATGGGCAAGGCCGATCCTACCCTCTTCACAAAAAAAGTTGGAAGTGATTTATTTGTGTGCCAAATATATGTCGATGACATAATATTTGGTTCTACTAACCACTCTTTTTGTGATGAGTTTGCCAAGCTTATGACTAGGAAATTTGAGATGTCGATGATGGGGGAGTTGAAGTTCTTTCTAGGTTTTCAAGTCAAATAACTAGAAGAAGGAACATTCATAAGCCAAACCAAGTACACCCAAGACATCATCAAGGAATTCGACATGAACAAAGCAAAACCAAGCAAAACTCCAATGTAGACAAATGGTCATCTAGGATTGGATGTGAACGGAAAGGCGGTCGGCCAAAAGGTATATCACTTCATGATTGGCTCCGTGCTTTACCTTTGTGCATCTAGGCCCGATATCATGTTTAGCGTGTGCATGTGTGCAAGATTTTAAGACGCTCTCGAAGAGAGCCACTTGGTGGCTGTTAAAAGAATCTTGAGATATTTAGTTCACACTCCAAACATAGGGTTGTGGTATCCTAAGGGCGCCAAGTTCAAGTTAGTTGGCTATTCCGATGCCGACTACGCCGGATGCAAGGTAGATAGAAAGAATACCTCCGGGACTTGCTAATTATTGGGTAGGTCCCTTGTGTCTTGGTCATCCAAGAAACAAAATTCTGTTGCCCTTTCCACAGCTGAAGCCGAGTATGTTGCAGCCGATAGTTGTTGTGCACAACTATTATGGATGCGACAAACTCTAAAAGACTTTGGATACTCTTTCACCAAAGTTCCCCTCTTATGTGACAATGAGAGTACCATCATGATTGCATATAACCCCGTTGATCACAATAGGACTAAGCATATAGACATCCGACACCACTTCTTGAGAGATCACTCAATCAAAGGGGATATTGAGATTAGTTATGTGAGAACCGATAAACAACTAGCCGATATCTTCACCAAGCCCCTAGATGAGAAAAGATTTTGTGAGCTTAGTAGTGAGCTTAATATACTTGATTCTTCTAATGTGGAATGAACTCCGGCGCATCTTCGTGAAATTGATTGTGGTAGTTTTATTCTCAAAAATGATTTGCAAAATTATTGCTTGTTTTTGTATTGAAAACTTTTGGAGTTGATCATATGATCTTGTTGCCTCTCTTGTGAATATTGTTTTACTTGGTTGCTTGATGGCTATTCACAAGAGAAAGCAACTCCGAGTTCCAAGCTTATTTTCTCGGAAATCACGGAGCTTTCGTCCGTCACGGAACTTCCGCCAAAAAGTCCCTATTTTTCTCGGAACTTCCGTTCCTATCACGGAACTTCCGTCCACACTTAGGCATTTTTCATCTAGCTGATTCGAACATCACGGAACGTCCGTTCCATACGTAACTTCGTAAATTACGGAACCTCCGTGTCCGTCGGGTTTAAACCCTAGAACCAGCCCCCGTACCCCTTCGGTTCAATCATTTGAGCTCCTCCTTTCTCTCTCTTCACCCTAAAGTCAACCGGAGCCCTCAAGAGGCGATTTGGTGTTTCAACCACGGTTTTGAAGAAGTAATCCATGGAAGACGTGCTCCACCCTTCGGAACTTCCGTGCCCCAAGTTCTTCCGTGATTTCTCCACTTCATTTTCTCTCACGGTATGAATCTTGGTGCCTTTTTCCCGATCCGCTAATGCACTCAAGTCTTCACTATTTCCTTTGGGTAGAGTAGTTCCCTAGCAACTAGTCTACATTGTCGTTGAAGGACTTGAGTAGCTAGACGAGTAGATCTAAAGTTATAATGATTTTCATGTGCTTGTTCGAGCCCGAACGAAACCTCCGTCCTAAGACGGAACTTCCATCCTGAACGGAACCTCCGTTCCGGCAGAGTGCGGTCACAAGTGAATTAATATAATTTTGAATCTTCTTTTGCATTCCTTGTTATCGGTGTGTCATTCCTTTATCAGGTCATCATCAAATAGGTAGGACTAAGATCCCCGGGAGGAAGAGCACTACAACCTATGTTGAAGAATCCGAGAGGGAGGAATCGGATGTTCCTAGTGATGAGGGCGAGTGGTGAGATTGTTCCAGAGCCCAAGAGGAGAAAGAGCACAACATCTCGACCATCATAGGCTGCTCGGACGGTTCGAGTTGGGAGAGGTGGCGCGCTTCCCGATCGAAGGGCTAAGGGAAAGGGACTGGTTGTAGGGGAAGCTCAAATCATATTCCAAGTGAGGATTTGAGGTGGGTCACTGGATTGAGAGTCCACCCTCCTATGTATCGTGGAGATCACGTGTGCTTTGAGTGGCCAGGGTCATTGTTTGAGGAGAGGACCACTCATCCGGAACATGTGCCGAGCAAGAGGCTTCGGATGACATGTTCTACACTTGGTTTCAAGCAAGACTATTATCAATGCTTCTTCATTGATCTTGAGAAGAAGCATCGGAGGCTACATCCTCACCAAGTGGATTGATTGGAACTATATGGCTAGAAAAGCAAGACCCACTCTTTGATCAAGTGATTGAGCAATGCAAGGCAAAGGGTGTGTGTGTGTATGACTTGATGGCATTCAAGTATGACTCGAAATGAGGAGGTCATTTGTCGGTTCTGGGCCACTCTTTACTTGGATGGAAGAGGTCGGGGAAAGGTGTTTTGGATGACACGGGGCATTCGAGTATAGCGTTAGCTACAAGAAGTTTGGTTCGTACTTACGCTTGCCCAAGAATGATGTGAGGAAGACCAACATGTCCAATGAACCAGTCCTAGGAGATAGACTTTTGGAGTTCATGTATGAAGATCCGGATAATGCTAGCATTGGGAAGACCGACGGCTTGCGCCCTTACTACCTTCTCATGAACCGTCTTCTTCGCCACAACATTGCTCCCAAAGATGGTTTCTCCACCAAGATGGCCTCATACTCCAAAAACGTTCTTGTGAGAATGGCTCCGGACTCGGATGGATTCTATGTGATGGGACACATCATGGAACAGATCCACTAGGCTTCTTATGCTATCCGCCGGACTATGCCATGTGCTCTTTTCATTATGGCAATGATTGAGAAAGAGACTGGGTTGACCTTTGAGAAAGAGTGCAAGCATCTCCCACTTCGTTCGAAACAGATCATGACTATAGCTGCTCCTTCTCCACCTTCTCATGGAGCCTTATTTGGGGCGGCAGGTGCATCCTCCGCTAGTGCACCACAGCGGAAAGGCTCTCCCACCTCCTGGATCATGAAAGGACTCAAATCAATCTTCAATGTATGCACAACCAACGCAGTTGAGGTATACAAGAGCAACCAGCGCACAAAGAAGAACACACGGCGAGTCAAAACCATTATGAGGTCACAAGGCTTGGAGGTCTCTCCTGCAGGATCCGAGAAAGAGGAGGAAGCAGCTCCTCCCGTGTATCGGTGGCCGCTTGAGGCTTACGCGCCATATCATGACCAAGAAAGTGGGCATGAGCATGAGGAAGAAGAAGAAGAAGAAGGAGCGCAAAAGGAAGACGACGATGAGGATGGTCAAGAGGACGAGGAGACTCTTCCGAGCGGTGGAGACACAAAGATTCTTCCCAATGATGATGACGAGTGATCCCTTCTTCTCCCATCTTTCTCCTTCCTTCCTACCTTTTTGGTGCCTTGATGCCAAAGGGGAGAGAAAGAAAAGAAAAGGGGTCACAAAGCAAGCCTCTATTCTATCGATGCCAAAGGGGAGAGAAAGAAAAGAAAAGGGGTCACAAAGCAAGCCTCTATTCTATCTATCTATCTAGCTATGGAACTTATGGAACTCTATCTATTGTATGGAACTATGTGTGTGTGCCTTTATTGTAATAGGACTAGTTTAATTCGTTGCAAAAATATGTTCTTGAATGATGAATGATGGATGTTTATCGTTTTAATGTCCGGATTAATGCTTATGTTGATATTTGTGGCTTGCATTTTGTGGTGTGCAGCTTTTTCGCTCTTGTTGCTTTTGCTTTGACACTTATTCATGTCACTTGAGTACATTGTTTTTAGGCACCCCACAAGCACAAAATATAGGGAGAGCTCTCTCACATGTTTGTGTGACCCATGCATCTCTTTAGGGGGAGCTCCGCTATATTTTGGTTGTTCGTTTTCATTCTTTTGATATCCTTGTCTCTTTTGATTGTTTGTCATCAATCACCAAAAAGGGGAGATTGAAGATGCAACTAGGCCCCCTAGTGGGTTTTGGTGATAAATGACAAAGAATTAAAATGTCTAATCTGTTATTGAGCTAATGTGCGGGATATCGAAGTTTACTAACCCACATTGTGAGATTGATAGCCCCTCATACAAAAGTTAAAAGATGGATTCAAAGAGAAGCTTCAATTAGATTTTATAGGTCTTTGAGTCTAAGTATGTCAAACTATAAAGAGGGGTGATTTAGTCTTTCATGCAGGGAATATGTGCTCAAGATACAAAATCAAAGCTTGGATGAGAACCAAACCACTCAAAAAGCCAAAGGACCAAAGTCCAAAGAGCCAAAATAAATCACTCACGAGACAAGACGGAAGTTCCGTTCCCAACTAGAAACTTCCGAGATTTTCAGGGGTTTTTTCACGAACTTCCGCCCAAGACAGAAGTTCCGTCTCGGGAAGTTTCACTTAGCCATATTCAAAATTTGCGAAGACGGAAGTTCCGTCTTTGCTATGGAACTTTCATGATTTCCAGAGAGTTTTTAACGGAAGTTCCGTCTTGAACGGAAGTTATGTTATTTGCCTGTCCAAATACTACCAACGGCTCTTTGTGGATCCACTCCTATAAATAGACCTCCCCATCTCACTTGAGTGGGAGCCGTTGCTTTTGAACTCTCACATCTCCCTCAAGCTCTTGCTCTCATCTCTCTTTCACTCACCTTGAGATTCAAGTCCACTTTGAGAGCCCCCATCTCAAATCTAAGCTTGAGAAGCATCATCCCAACCTTGAGCACATCTTCCCCTAGCAAGCAAACTCTACTTCACTTGTTATTCTTGGAGATTTGTTCTCCTAGATTGGCTAGGTGTCATCCTAGACCTCCCAAGATTGTGGTGAGCCTTGGGAACTTTGCGAAGATTGTGATTCGCCTCCGCAAGGAAAGGAATCAAGCAAGAAGAAGAAGAAAAACAAGTTTGACCTTAGTGCTCACTTGGGGAGGATTAGGGTTGAGAGAGACCCGGCTCTTAGTGAGGTCCTCAACGGAGACGTAGGAATCTCTTTGTGAGGGGTCCAAACTTCGGCGAACAAATCCCGTGTCTCTCTTGTGTTTCTTGCTTGTTGCCTCTTGTTCTTTGTTCTTGTTTGGTGCTTGTGCTATATTGTGCCCGATCTACTTGTGTGGGTAGTGTCGATTGATTTCCTGCATGTACAAAACTCCTAGGAGGTGGAGGAAACTTTCTATTCAAAGGGATTTGTAAGATTCCCTCGTTGCTTTCATTATCTTGTTTTCTCCCGAAGTCCATAACGGAAGTTACGTGAATAACGGAAGTTCCGTTATTTGAGAGAAGTTCCATCTTGGATTGACTAACTAGGTTTTAAAGTGTTGTGATTTTCAAAAATTATTGTAGCTTGCCTATTCACTCCCCTCCCCCCCCCCACACTCTAGGCAACTTTCAAAATCACCAATTTGGGGTCCGAAGAATCGTTCCTTATATGCCAGGGCAAACTTTACACATTTTCGGAAAATAGATATATGGTATGATGTGGCGATGAGTTTCGTCGCAAGGTTCCTAAGCGCTTCTAAGCATAATTGTATTCCGTACATTAGGCATCTAATCTCGGTATAAGAAAACAATCAAGCTCCAATTAAAACTCCATTTAGATCGGAAGATTCGGTGTATAGCGAGTGGGTGGCATGGATAGGTCGAGTTTAGGAGGGTAAGATCGGCTTATGGGGGGTTTGGTTTGGATATGTCGGAACTCTAAGGTTCAACAACGGAAGAATTGGTGGAAATAGAGTTCGGATGGTGAATATATGAGATTATGGTGATCGGCAAATGATTCTTCGTGTTAGGACGATCATGTGAACGCAAGAATCGCTCGAAACGAAGTTCGGTTCAAAAGACCCCCAAACTTTTTGTAAATACTTTTAAGATCATGTGAACCTCATAAGGTTTGGAAGTTCTAGGGACCTTTTTGTAAATACTTTTAAGGTCATGGGGACCTATTTGTAATTACATAAATGTTTGAAGGGGGCTTTTTGCAAAATGTTAGGGACCTAGAAGATAATTTCTAGAAAGTTTGGGGGTCTTTCTATAAAAATCCAGGGACCAAAACATAATACAAAAGATGATCGGGGGCTTAAGTGTAAAAGTGTAGGGGCTTGGATTTTCCGGAATTTTTGGAATTTATTTTTTTGTGAAAAATTCATGAACCGGGTGGTGGGCTTGGTCTATGGTGGACCAGGGGGTTGAGACACAAGATTTTGTGGAAGCGGAGGGGCTAAAGTGTAAAATGGCAAAACTCACGTGGACTTCTTCTTCTTCCTCTAGTCGAACGCCATGACCGAGCTCCGGAGTTTGGGGGCGAGCTCGGGGAGAGGGGGAGGGACACCGGGTAGTGGAGGATTCGGTGGAGGAGCTCATTGCGCATCGTCCGGAGTGGAAAGAGGAGGGAGGTGGCTCGGATGTGGAGTATTTCGGAGGAACGACCATGGCCATGGAGCTCGGGAGAAAATGGGAAAAACTCGGATTGTGGGTAGCTCGGTGGGAGGGAGAAGGGGGCGCTCGCGCTAGTGCGAAGAGGAGAGCGAGGCACATCCCTTTTATAAGCGAGGAATGGCGGGGGGGGGGGTGGGGTGGTACGAAAGCTCATCGTGGTGAGGAGCTTGCCTCCACTCCAATGGTGACTATGTACTTGCGGTCGTGGGGGAGTAGGGGATGGAGGGGTTCCGGTATGGCGGACCTTGGTGCTCGGTTGCTTGGCCCGAGAGGCACGTTTGTCTAGGAGCATCATGTGTTGAGCAGCTCAATGGAGGAGGTGGGAGGAGCGTGGCATGTTCCTAACCGGAGGAGGAAGACGACCGGGGTGCGGTGGCGACGTCGTGCGCGCCCGGGGTGGCCATGCATTCCGGTGGGTTACGCCGCCCCCCCTTCCCGGTGGGCTGCGCAGCTGGCTGGGCCGCGCGAGGGGAGAGGGATGCGGCCCGGGAGGGCCGAAGGGAGAGGAGAGGTGGGCTGGCCGGTTGGGCTGAGGGAGAGGAGGAAGAAAGAGGATTACGGCCCAAAGGAAAGGAAAAGGTTTATTCTTTTCTAGGATTTTGTGTATTTGGTTGGAATGAATTTGAAGGTGTTTTGGAATTTTAAAAATTGGAGCAACACTCGGACAACAAAATAAAATAAAAGAAAAATAAACAAGCATACACTTAGGCACGCTTGATTTTATTTATTCAGAATTTTGATTCTTCCTAGTTTAATCAATTCTTCGATGTTTTGGTTTTCAAAAATTCATGAATTGTAAAATAATCCTAAAATTAAATTGGTCACAAATTTTGAATTTGATTTAGATTTTCAAATTTTGAGATGTTACGGATAAAAACTTCGGGAACTAGCGAGAAGGATTTATGCTCTCCGAGGGCCTACCAACTAAAATATTGGCAGGTCCCTCTTTCCTTGATACCTATTCTTTGTGAACCTTGCATGCTTAGCTGCTAGCACAAATATTAAACCGCTTGCCTATATCTTTGCTACAACCTCAATGCATGATCATAACCTTTGAGTAGTGTTGGAGCTTGCCGAGTACCTTAAGTACTCACGGTTTGTTCATTATGGTTTTTAGTGGACAAACTTCGGAAGAGATATAGACGGTTAGGTTTCTTCGTATGCTCAAATTGCTTGTGGATGATTGAAGTGATCAGCTTTCGTGCCCTTTTCCGCTGCATACTCTGGATTGTTACCTAACATTGATTGATAAGTTCTGCGTATATCCTCGTATTTAGTACTCGTATGGATTTAAGACTACATGTTTGTACGTACCAACTACTCATCCAAGGATTGGTACAGGATGCACGATAGCCCTCCCGGGAGGGGTATCACACTATCTCACCTTTTTGAATAAACTATATCAACATTATCGATGTTGCTATTAATTGAGTCATGATGGAAACACGTTATTGGGCCTTGGTTGAATGTGTTGTTAGGCTGTGGTGGGATGATCTCGCGGACGTCTTACAGGAGATCGATCTTTGTATAGGATGTACCCGATAAGAAAGGGTAATGCAGCATGACCTAAACGAACCACACGGCTCATCGAGAATCAGCCATGTTGCGAAATTCTACCGCGTCACACGAGGAAATGTTCATGTCGCCCTAAATGACCTGGGAGCTCGGATTCCTCGAGCTTTCAGCTTTAGAATATTACACCTTGATTTATAAAACCTTTAGTTGTATTTGAATATGTACTTAGTACATTTCATATTTGATTTGGTGAATGTCTCCTCCGATCCCGGGACGAATTGGTAACAACAAAATTAGAACGAAATCGTAATAAAGCTCGACTAGTTGCAAAAGTTTTAAACAGCGCCATGGCATTGATTATGATGATACTTTTAGTCCTGTTGTTAAACCTGCAACTATCCGTCTTGTATTATCCATTGTTGTCTCCATGGGGTGGTGTCTCTGTCAGCTAGATGTCGAGAACACGTTTCTCCATGGTGTTCTTGAGGAAGAAGTGTATATGTGCCAGCCACCTGGGTATGAGAGTTCTTCCCATCCTCGACATGTGTGTCGTCTTGATAAAGCTCTGTATGGGTTAAAACAGGCTCCTCATACTCTCGGTGTTCTCATAAATTGCAGCAGCTTGGATTTATCTCCTCCAAAGCAGATACTTCTCTATTTATTTTCCTTGATCGGTATGTTACCATGTTTCTTCTCATTTACATGGATGATATTATTGTGGTGAGTTGATCTGAACGTGCTGTCACCGGGCTTCTTCATAAACTTCGGTGTGATTTTGCTCTCAAAGACCTCGGAGATCTTCACTATTTTCTTGGTATTGAGGTTAAGAAGACAACTGGGGTTATCTTGTTGTCTCAAGAGAAGTACATACCTGATATTTTGCAACGAGTTGTCATGAAGAATTGCAAGCCTGTTCATACTCCTTTGTCTACTTCTAAGAAGTTGTCTCTGCATGAAGGCACCTTATTGAAACTACTGTAGATTCGACTCATTCTCGTAGTATTGTTGGTGCTTTACAGTATCTTACTCCGACTAGACCGGATATTTCCTTCGCTGTTAATAAGGTTCGTCAGTTTCTTCATGCTCCTACTGATATTCACTGGCAGTTAAATGGATTTTGTGATATCTTAAGTATATAGTATGGGGCTTGGTCTTGAGATCAAGAAGAGTTCTTCTCAACTGGTTAGTGCTTTCTCTGATGCGGATTGGGCTGGCTCTCCTGATGATTGGCGTTCCACTGGTGGCTTTGTCACTTTCCTTGGGTCTAATCTTATTTCTTGGACTGCTCACAAACAAGCGACTGTTTCTTGCTCAAGCACGGAGGCTGAATACAAGGCGTTGGCTAATGCTATGGCTGAATCATTTGGGTTCAAAGTATTCTTCATGAAATACAGATTTCTCAACCTCGCATTCCATGTTTATGGTGTGATAATTTAGGAGCTACATATATGTCCACCAATCCTCGAGTTCAAGGTCAAACTAAGCACATTGAGATGGACTTTCATTTTGTTCGAGAGCAAGTTGTAAGTCGGCAATTTGATATTCGATTCATCTCTTCTTCTGATCAAGTAGCTGACGAGTTTACAAAGGCCTCGATTCGGCTACTTCAAGAATTTTGTTGCAATCTCAACTTAGTTAAGTTGTGATTAAGGGGTGTGTTGAGATATGTTGTATAGTCTAATAGGCTATTTTTGTTGCAATCTCAACTTAGTTAAGTTGTGATTAAGGGGGTGTGTTGAGATATGTTGTATAGTCTAATAGGCTATTGTTTGTATCCCTAGCTTGTACATGTCTTGTACCTCAATGTATGGTCTAGCCCTGCCTGTATATATATACACATGCGTGCCCCATAGTTGGGTATCGCTTCCTGTCTCTCTCTACAACCTGAATAGGCAGGGCAATCTCGGAGATGCGGATCAAGAATGCGGCTGTTGAAGCCGGCAAGCAGAGCTGTGCCCCAGCAGCTGAGCGTGAGGAGTCGTCCCACCTTCAGGCAGTGAGACTCGAGGCAAGGAAGCAGCATCAAGCTGCACAGCAGAGAGCACCCGATCTAAGGGAGGAAAGGAGAGGGAAGCCGGAGCTGTGGCGCTAGGCAGCCAGCGGCCAAGTGGAGGCGAGTGGTGAAACGGGGGCACGAGGAGGGAGCGAGGAGGGTGTCGGGGTCGAGTCGAGGAGGAAAAGACGAGCCGCGCGTTGGGGAAGAGGATAAGGTTCGACACGAATGTGGGCGGCATGGACAGAACCGCTAGGATTGACGCGCTGCGGCGAATAGTAGTTTTTTCTTGACTTCCACGGCGGTGAATAGTAAATAATGGAACAACAGTAAAACAGTGCATGACGGGAGGAACTAAAGGTTTAATCTGATAACTTAACTTCCATTTTGATGTTGCATACCTACTTAAGTGCTTAACATGGATATCCTGCTATGTGTTACTCAGTTCATGAAACCACGTGCTTGGTTTAGGGCCCCTAATGAATCGAGGGAGGCAGGTGAAACAGAGTGCATGGCGCTGAGTAATTGTACGAGGGTAAATTCGTAATTTCACTGGTCTGCCGTATGGGAGACCGAGCACATCTTATAAATTGAGAATTTTTGGACTAAAGTGTGGTATATTGTTGAACGGATGGAGTATTATTTAGCATAAAATTTCATAAAATCAATGTCAAATCACGAATGCATGGCAGTCTCTTGTGTATGGTTCTACCAAACCTCTTTATTGTTAATTATTGACGCATGGTAATCGTCTTCTTAATTAATTATGTGTTCAGTGTACCTGCAAGCTTATATGTCATGTTGCAAATATATGGCCACAAAATTTAATCAATTTGATGTGAAACGTCCATAATTGTTACACAACTTCTGTATCTTAACATCATAAGTCTTTTATTATTGGTCAAAATCTTGGGAAGCCGCTCTTTCGGACATATGCATATCATCTTGGAGGTGTTTTTCTTTCCAGTTTGAGAGAATGTTCATTGAATCTGGACATACCGTTGTCCAAATCCAGGAGAATGTTCAATGAATCGATAAAGAGCAGAATGACAAGTAATTTGGGAAAAACATAGTACAAAACAAATACTCCATGACTCAATTTACTTGTCATCTTGAGAATATATTTTTGTGTCCACATTTATATGTTCACCGAACCTGGACATATTATTTGTCATTACGAGAGTATATTTTTGTGTCTAAGTTCATAGAATGTTCCATGAACCTGGACAAAAATCCATGTGGTAGAGATTAATTTCTTTAAGCACAAACTACGACACCAAACCCGACAAGCCGGGACTTGCATGACGTGCGTTTCGGACCGTGAAAATCAAACTTGGCCCATCTCTACCCTCGAGGCCGGTGCCATCCGCGATCCATCTCACTCGGCCCCGGCATAGGGGTTAAAGGAATCACGCCTCGCTCGACCTCAACGGAAGTGGTCGAGGGTGTTGTGCCTCACTCGACCCTCACTAGCGGGGTCGACCATGCCGTATCCCACCCCGAAACCCTAAACGGGTCAAAAAGGGCTCAAGGATCAAGGGAATAGTACCCAACCTTCCTTCATTAAAACTCCCGTCGCTCGAGCATGCACGGTTGCGCCGCCGGCACGAAGCCCATTCCTCCCTGCCCCACATGTGAGAAGACACGGCGACGGGACGATGCACAACGATGATTCAACGAGTGGAGGGAAAAGGGATTTTGTATCCGTCGCATTGATGAGTTTGGACCCGATCCAAAGGCACCCCGCCAATCACTACACGACAAAGACGCCCGGGGCGACGATGCTCAACCCCCGCTTTCCCTCACTCGACCCGAGGCCTACGGAGTCGAGCGACGTGGAAAACCCGCCGACATCTTTGTGCCTCGGTAAAGGTTATGGGAACACGCGCGGCTATAGTGACGGAGTGTCAAATCCCCGAGTCACCCTATGGAAACACCGTCATGCCCTATCAAACAGGACGTTGCTAGACGTAGTGTGTCCGGACTGCCATGCCGACCGGAGCAACGACACGGACCGACCAAGCGAACGTTCGAGCGACGCCACTACAGGACCCACCCGGCCCCCAAAGGGGACGCTACCATGGCAAAGGCGTGCGGCCCAACCACACCACATCTCTCCCTCCCTCTCTCGCATGTAATAGGGCCCAATCCCTTGAAGTATAAAAGCGAGACCTTCTTCTTTATTAGACAAGCTTTTCGCTAGCAGCAACACACACACACCGGTGAGACCGAAGCTTGCTCCTCTCTCGCCTCCATTGTATATCCAAGTGAGTAACACGAACGGAGCCACACTACACTCGGACGTAGGGATTTATCCGAACCAGCATACATCCTTATGTCTCATTCATGTCCTTCTCTCACGAACCATCCAACCCTAAGCGCGCAACCCGTGTACGAACAAATTTGCTAGTAGGTGTTAGTTCGTAACACCGATATGTAAGATAGGACGACGAACATAACTCATGTAATACCGGCCCGTATACTCCATCCGTCCCAATTTGCATGCCATCCCGAGGTGTTCTTGTGTCCAGGTTCGGAGAATGCTCAATTGTCCAAATTCGAATTTAGACATTACTGTTTGTCAATGTTCAATGAATCCGGTAATGAGTCGAATCATAAGTAATTTGGGACAGGGAGTACAAAACAAATACTCCCTCCGCCTCAATTTACTTGTCATTGTGAGAGTATATTTATGTTTCAGTGTTTATGAACTGTTCAATGAATTTGGACATATTATTTGTTATCCTGTGAGTATATTTTTATGTCTAGGTTCATGAAATAATTAGTGAATCTGAAAAAATCCAGATTCTAAGAATAATTCAATGAACCTGATAAGAATAATTCAATGAACCTGATAAAAAAATCAGGATGATAAAGTAATTTGGTAGAGAGAGTACTGTACAATTCGCTGCCATAGTCCCATAATTTCTCGGGAAACAGACCACAGCAGATGAGATGAGATAGGTGGTGTCATCGCGGCAACCGCCTACCGTACCGGCCATAATAACTCGATAAATAAATGGGTGATAAATACTAGTCGGAGCCTCGGAGGTGCTAGTAGTGGTAGCTTGCCAGCTCTCAATTCCAAACAGAGCCCGTAACTGCAAGAAAGCAACAGCGGCAAGAAACCTTGGGACCGCCGTCCGCCGGAGCGTGGGGATCGCGGCAATGGCGTCCAAAGGGACGACGGAGCTGGAGGTGGGCGCAGACGGCGTCGCCGTCATCACCATCGTCAACCCGCCCGTGAACTCGCTCTCCATCGATGGTATGGTGCCGCATCCGCTCCGGCTTCCCCAAATCTGTTTCCGTCATCTTTTGTGATTCTTTTTTCTTGGTGATTATTCGATGGGAGATTGGGACTGGTGGTTGAATTCAGTGAGAAAGGTGCAAAAGCGCTTCCTTTATATCGAATCTTTCCGTCACTGGGATTAATTTTGTTTTAAGTGATCTGTCGGGTTCAAGATTGGGGCTCCTGAAGTGCTGGAGATGCAGACCTCTAGAGTTAGAGAGGTGCTCTTCACGTATTTGAATACTTGGCTAATTTCTCAAATTTATGTTGAATTCCTAAGACAAAATTTGATCATCAAACTAATGTAATCATTAATGGACGACTTGAGCATATATGCTTTGCGAGTTTGATTGTGGAAGTCACAAGAGTGAACTGATTGATTACTTAATTTAGATATATCATATCATATAATACAACCACGTCCTTTTTGGTTGAGTGGCCTGCTCTGGGAAACTTTAAGTTTTAAGCGAAACATTAAAATTGTTGGCTATGTACTACCCATTCTCAATATAGGCCATGGCATACAACTCCAGCTCCCATGCTGGATTTGAGTTTATTAGATGCAACAAATGAATAAAATTTTTTAGATTTTTTTGGTAAAAATAACAAAATGACTTAAACAAAGATCCTTAATCTGTACACCGTATCAGAAACATGGATTTTTGGAGCAAAGTGTGACAAACTTCAAGAAATACATGAGTTCTATCAAACATGGCTATAATAAAAAGACAACCATCTTTAGAAACCACAATATTACTCAAAACACATTCAGCACCATAAATATTTTGTAGTATAAAACTGCGTCACATGCTGAGGTGGTTTACATATATTCAGATAATTGACCAGCATATCATAGCTGTTTCTAGACATTTACAGATGCATGACAACACAAATGCATCTGCATACCAGCTATTTAGAATGAAGCTCAAATTGGTAGACTCAATGCTTATATCTCATATGATGCTGTGCTCTGGTAGATCTGAGAACTTATTTATCTCTTGTTTCATTATTGCATCTTTTTGCTTTCAGTCTTGCATAGCTTAAAGGAGAGCTACGAGGAAGCTCTTCGGAGAGATGATGTCAAAGCCATTGTTGTTACAGGTATATAGCAGCTCATTCTTTTAAACAATATGCAATCTACTGTCTGAGGTGAAGGAACAAATATTACACCTTCTGTCACCTCTCCTTCTATTTCAGTGATGGAAATTACTTTTATAACCTATGGCAGGGAAAGGAGGGAAGTTTTCTGGAGGGTTTGATATTAGTTCCTTCAGTGACGTTCAAGGGGGCCAAAGTACAATATACTTGTTCTTATCTCAATGTTTGCATGATCACTCTACAGTTCTTATCACTATCTTATCTGTTTTACTATTTTCAACAGTGATGCAACCAAAGGTTGGTTACATAGCAATAGATATTCTCACTGATACTGTAGAAGGTAATTGATTTGTTCTCAGATCTTAGTTCATTATTGGTTTTAAAATGAAGAATTGTGCTGACATTTGTCCTGCATATTTTATCTTGAACAGCTGCAACAAAGCCATCGGTGGCAGCAATTGATGGTCTTGCTCTTGGCGGGGGATTAGAAGTTGCCATGGTACTTTATTTTTTTTGTCCTTGACTCTATCATTTATATTTCATTAGTGATAATTTTACATATTAAATTAGGCATGCCATGCTCGCGTTTCAACTTCAACGGCTCTATTAGGTCTTCCGGAACTTCAACTTGGAGTTATTCCAGGGTTTGGAGGTAATTTTATATTTTCAATTAATCTTTGAGGATCATTTTATGACATGTGCGGATGTTTTGTTAGATGATCCTTTAAATCTTGTGCTCTCTCTGTTTATTATGTTTTAGGAACACAGCGACTCCCTCGCCTTGTTGGGCTGACAAAATCATTGGAAATGATGTTGGTGAGTTCTGCTGCATTTACGTGCCCTTCTTAACCCTATTTTTGTTTCTTTGTGGTGGTCTTTGTTTTCATTCATCTACTTATATATATATTTTTTTCATTTTGCTAGCTATCTAAGCCAATCAAGGGCGGTGAGGCACACCAACTGGGTTTGGTTGATGCTTTAGTTTCTCCTAATGATTTGGTGCAAGTTGCCCGTCAATGGGCTTTAGACATATATGAACTTAAAAAACCCTGGATCAAAAGCCTTTACAAGACCGACAAGTTGGAACCCCTTGGGGAGGCTAAGGAAATTCTGAAGTTCGCAAGAGCACAAGCTCAGAAGCAGGCAGCTAATCTTCATCACCCACTAGTTTGTATTGATGTCATTGAGGAAGGCATTGTTGCAGGACCTCGAGCTGGGCTCTGGAAGGTACTTGATTTTTTTAATGTTCCTTTTTTTTTCCTTTTATCATTTTAATGTAGCTTTTACATGCACTATGATTAATGATAACGCAGGAAGCAACAGCTTTCCAGGAGTTGGTTTTCTCAGATACGTGTAAAAACTTAGTTCATGTGTTCTTTTCTCAACGGGCAACATCTAAGGTATGAGCATCACTATGCTTTGTGTGTGTTTTACTATGAATCATACAAAGGACTAACCTTTCTCACATGCAACAGATTCCTGGTGTTACAGATTTAGGGTTGATGCCTAGAAAAATTACTAAAGTTGCCATTCTTGGCGGTGGACTCATGGGATCAGGAATTGCAACTGCAATGATACTAAGTAACTACCCTGTAATACTTAAAGAAGTAAACGAGAAGTTTTTAAATGCTGGAATTGACAGGATCAAAGGTAATTGTTTCAAACCGGTGTGTTAGAGAAAAAAAATTGTTTCAAACCGGTGTGTTAGAGAAAAAATTTTGTTTCAAACCGGTCTATCCTTTGCAGAATCATCTGACATTTTAAACGGTCTCGCTATTTTGTTTCTCCAGCCAATTTGCAGAGTCGAGTGAGGAAAGGGAAAATGACCGAGGAAAGATACGAGAAAGCTATGTCTCTTGTCACAGGTGTCCTTGATTATGATAGTTTCAAAAATGTGGACCTAGTTATTGAGGCAAGACTTTTATCTTTGTTCACGCGTGGAAATTTTCATTTTAGCCACCCATTTATCATTATTCCTATGTTTCATATAATTGTAGGCTGTTATTGAGAATGTAAAGTTGAAGCAGCAAATATTTGCTGACTTGGAGAAGTACTGCCCCTCTCATTGTGTCCTTGCTACCAACACATCTACAATTGATCTTAATCTGATAGGAGAGAGAACTAAATCTCATGACCGCATTGTCGGTGCACACTTCTTTAGGTATGCAGCGTATATTGATGCATTGTGATTTATTTGGTTAAACATACGCTAACTTATTTCAATTCTGTAGTCCTGCACATGTAATGCCACTTCTGGAAATAGTCCGCACCCAGCACACTTCACCTCAAGTTGTTGTTGACTTGCTGGATGTTGGGAAGAAGATTAAGAAAACACCAATAGTGGTGGGGAATTGTACTGGCTTTGCAGTCAACAGGATGTTCTTTCCTTACACTCAGTCAGCGCTTTTGTTGGTTGATTATGGTATGGATGTTTATAAAGTTGATCGTGCATGCACCAAGTTTGGAATGCCCATGGGTCCATTCAGGTCAGATATAGAATTATTTATTATTATTTCCTTTTTATAAGTTCCTATGGCATTATTAATTTAATGTGAGGAATTCAAATTCTTGTTCCTTTTTCTACTTGCATCCAGGCTGGCAGATCTTGTTGGGTTTGGTGTTGCTGTGGCCACTGGTATGCAATACCTTGAAAATTTCCCAGATAGGGTGTACAAATCAATGCTCATTCCTCTGATGATGGAGGATAAAAGGGCTGGTAAAATATATTAAACACTTTTTTTTTAATCTGGTTGTTCTCTGACAAAAGGCTATGTTGTTGTTGTTTTTGCAGTTCACATTTTTCTGGGTTTCTGGACATGTTTATCCTAACTTGTGAATCTTTCTCTCAGGTGAAGCAACCCAAAAGGGGTTCTACAAGTACGAGAACAAGAGGAAGGCTACTCCTGATCCTGAAATTATGAAGTATATTGAGAAATCTAGGAACATAGCAGGAGTCTCATCAGACCCTGAGGTTTGATTTCATTATATTATGATAGTTCAAAGTTCTTCTGTACCTAGAGAATATGTAGCTGTAGCATTCCCTAAAAAATGTGAGTTATGGTGACAGAATCCCTTTAAAAAGTAATATTGATGTTCATAAGGGGTAAAGTGTTCAGATTGAATTGATTAGATTCTTAACTATGACATGAAATATAAGAGATTCTCAGATAATTAAGAATGTAACATTTTGTAAAGTACAGATTGAATCGACTAAATACTTAGTATCATTGCTGTAAATGTTGTATTCCTTCCAGAATTAACAAGGCTATTTTAATGATAAGATGTTTGGTTTTTCTGTCCCAGTTGATGAAGCTTAGCGAGAAAGACATACTTGAAATGGTGTTTTTCCCAGTGATAAATGAAGCCTGCCGCGTCCTTGATGAGGGTATTGCAGTCAAGGCTTCTGACCTTGACATCGCTTCAATCTTTGGCATGGGATTCCCACCTTATAGGTCTGTTTTTGAGAAACCATGCCCATTTTGCCTCTCGTAACTGAACATGTATCCATTTTCTAATATTGGAATTGGTCACACTCATTCATTTGTACAACCAGGGAGGTATCATGTTCTGGGCAGATTCAATCGGTGCAAAATACATACATGCCAAACTGGAGGAATGGACAAAACGATATGGCAGCTTTTTCGAGCCCTGCTCATACCTTACTCTTAGAGCTGCAAAAGGGATCTCTCTGGTAAGCAAGTCACTTTTCAGTTAAAATTTTTAATGCACCTAATTGTAATACCTTGGTAAGCTCTCAAATCTAATCAATACATACAGGTCAGCACTTGCTAAGTGTTTTAATCATGCCAAGGGAAATGAATGAAGTAGACTAGAGTCTTACACCTATACTAAGTATTGCACCTCAATGCATAATACGCACTCGAATCACCGATCTATTTTCATGTTTATTTGTGTTTAATCTTTGCTGGTGTTATTATTTTTATATGCCTTAGCGACTGAAGAACTGAAATTTCACTTTCAGAGTGCACCGGCAAAGCAAGTTCAGGCTCGGCTATAGATGTCTGTCAACGGATGAATTAAACGGAATGTTAGGAAAACAAATAATTGGGCAGTTCAAGGTTGGCTCCAAGCTAAACTCGATCAGAGCATAGATGCCACCTTTTTAGCATAACGTGGGTACAATGTGAGTATTGTGTGGACTGGGGCAAAGTGCGTGTGGTCATGGAATGCATGTTTATATTTACATGTAAAGAGTAAATGTCACTTGTATCCTCTCAAGTGTATGTTTTCTTTGAATATTAATTTACTGTTGGATGTGTCACTTGCTTCACCATTTCTTTGGAGATCTTTTGCTGCCCTTGAATCCGAAGTCAAGCTGTTAGTCCCCTTTGGACAAGAGAAATTTTCCTCCTTGGCCTCAAACAAATGACGCTTCCTTGACCCTCAAAAATTCAAAGTTCTCTATTAGGCCCAAAATCGTTTTTTCCTTTCATGACCCTCAAAAATTCAAACAAAATCGTTTTTCCCTTTCATGTTGAAGTATCTAGGCCCTCGTTTAGTGTTTTGGTAATTAATGACGACCCTTAATTATGACTAACTATGTTGCTTGAGATGCTTATAGTGTTAGTCATGCTAAGGGGAGAAATGGTGAAGTAAAGTGACAATAAAAGGATGACTCAAGGCAAAGGTATCTTGATAGGTTTTCTATTTTACTGGTCACTAGGAGATTAGAGATGAGTGACCGGATTATAGGTTAGACGCCGTACTATCAAGAGGGGTCGATGAAAGGATCTTGAAAATTCTTATGTGCCACATTGCTCAAATTCCTATCTTTGTGAGTGGACTTTGTGAGTTGAAACTAAGCCCAAATTTTAGAGACAAATTAACCAAGTATGGGCGTCTCGACGGTCGGACCAGTCGAGGGACGGTCGGACCGCCGAGACGAGGAAGAATCGACCGGAGCTGCAGAGCCTCCGGTGGATCGGTGAGTTAGCCGACGGTCGGACCGTCGACCGGCGGTCGGACCGCTGGAGAGTTGCCCATTTTGACAGATTGTCCGTTCCGGGATGAGAATTCTTCGATGTGCAGCGGTCGGACCGTGAGAACGACGGCCGGACCGCTAGCCATGCTCCGAGTGGGGTTTTGAATCTGAAACTAGTCGTTGGGTTGTACGACGGTCGGACCGTGGGAACTACGGTCGGACCGCCGGAGCGTAGAAACTCTGTAACGGCTAGATTTTTGAGTGGGCTCTATAAATACTCACCCATCCCGTGCATAGAAGTTCTCTTGGCCATTTGAATTGCATTGCAAGCACTTTAGAGCTTCTTCCTCTCTCACACAAAGGCTTAGTTGAAAGATTGCAAGTGTGTGAGTGTGAGTGCCTTGATCTTGAGAAATTTGAGCTTTGTGGCACTAGGGATTCATCAAGCAAGCGTCATCGACTTGTTGCTCTTAGAGGTTGCCGCCTCCTAGACGGCTTGGTGGAGTTGCAACCGTTGAGTTCTTCAAGAAGATTGTGAAGAGACCCGGTTGGTGATTGTGAGAGGTTGGTGCTCGCCTCGCCGGAGCGGTGAAGAGCAACCTTAGTGGAACCGAGGTTTGGAGCGGTTCAAGGTATGGTTGTGTTCTAACTCAAGTCGTTCTTTGTGAGCCCTTCTTGATGGAGAAGTGGATGCTTGAGGAGTGAGACACACCTACGCTTGAATCCACCTCAACGTGGATTAGGGGTGATCGGCAAGTCACCGAGACCACGGGAATATATCCTTTGTCTCTTTTGTTGCTCCTTCATTTGTTGCTTCAACACTAGAATTGCCATGATGCATGTCACCTAGAATTGCAAACCCTCTCTAATTGCAACATAGGAATAGTTGTTTTACTTGCTAATTACTCATTTGTTTCAATTCCGCATTTAGTTGAGTAAATTGTTTTAAAATTGTAATTTCGGCTATTCACCCCCCTCTAGCCGGGGTCCTTCGATCCTACACATGTCCCTCAGAAATTCAAAGTTCTCTATTAGGCCCAAAATCGCTTTTCTCTTCCCTGGATGTCCTTTCTGTTAATTCTGTGAGAGTTGGGGATAGATTAAGGGCAGAATGGTCATTGCACAAACAGGCCCAAGCCTTTTTCACGGTTCAAACGCTCAGAATTGACGGAAAGGCCATCCAGTGAAGGGAAAAACGATTTGGGCCTATAGATAATTTTGAACTTTTTAGGGCCATGGAAGGAAGCATCATTTGTTTTGAGGCCATGGAGAGAATTTTTTCGGTGGACAATGAGTACACTGAGAATCTATAAAAAAAATGTTGGCAAATATTTTCGCATCCTGAGCTTAAAGAGAATGGTTTAGCTGCACACACCGGTACCCGCGCACACACACACCCTTGATTAATAATTTCAGGTCAATTGTATATGTTTGTTTAATATCTTAAATAATCAACTATTTTTATCATGAAAAGTATGAAATTGTGATTTTGACGTGTATTTACAGTTACACTTTTGATGATAAAGATGATTTGATTACTTAAGGTATTTAATATTACAATAATGTATTTAACATATATAACTGACTCAAAATTTAATAATGATCACTTCAAAAAAAATAATAATGAAGGAACCTGTGAATGGTAAAAAAAAATATGGGTTCGTAAGTACATTGACATTTCAGAATAACATACACCAATAACCTAACAAAAGATGTGTACGGTAACAAATATGTAATGTTTCCTTTCCAAGGATTTCTACTTCCACATGCGGCCATGCTTAAAAAACATTAGCATGTGTTTTTTTTTAAAAAAAACCCATGAACGTTATACAGTGTCACCAAGTATAGTCTCATAACCTATAGTGAACATACAAGCAAAAAAAGGTCATGGAGATCAGGAAAAGGAAGACCACTAACAAAAAAATCTAAAAAGGAAAAGTTCTGCATCCACAACGAAACGCGTATCCACCAGTCGTTGTAGCGGCAGCAGGATAACTATCTGAAAATTATATGCCTTAGTCAGATGAAGTACTGCTGTACATAAGAATGGAGAACCACCAAATGAATCCACACATATTCAGCGAGTAGAACCCTGCCAGTCCAGTTATAAAATGCTAATGTCATGCCCTAGTGGATCCGAGGCATCCCTTTGGATACAGTTAAACGTTCTCTCCTTTTGGTGTCTGTTCGAAATGGAAAACAAGTATACAAATGGGTAAGCATAACAATAAACATAAGTGAGGATTTAGATCACAGGATAAAAATGAAGTTGCACTCGAAGTTTCAGAACAAGTTAAGATAGATGTAAGAATAAGAACAAGCAACTGCTTATCCTAAATCCTAAACCAGTAATCTGTCTCCAAGATATTTTGCATGTAACCTAATCTAAGGTCCTATTTGTTTATGGCTAATCTTAAGCTGAAACAAAAATTTAGATTATATGGTCAGATTATATAACCTAGACTCCTAGATTATGGTAATCCCGTAAGTTGTCTCGGTGAAGATTATTTCAGCTTAATGTCTTTTGTTATTCAAAACTAGTAGCCCACTTGCTCGTAATCTAGAGGTTGCCAAACAATCTCACGAACTTAGGGTCTGTTTGGATCCCTCAGTTTCTAGAACCTGGAGGGTCTTCAAACAAGTTAGTTTTTTAGTTTATAGGTTTTCAAGAAACCCATAATCTAGCCTAACCCACCTAATGCCAGTTTTTATCTAAAAACAAGGCATTAACACTAGTTTCTAGGTTCTAAAAACTAGGATCCAAATAGGGCCACCCAATTTTTATTTATAAACCAGTTTCTAGAAACTAGGTCTAGAAGTCAGTTTCTTTTTTTTTTGAAGTGAAAGAAATCAGTTTCTTAAAAACAGGAGGGGAACAAAACAAGGACCCTATTAAGCTCCAGCTTATATAATCCATCACCAACAGGCTGGATTATATATTCTAGGAGTAAACAAACAGGACCCAACTGTGTACTGATTACAAAGTACTACTGCCTAGTAAGAGAGGTGATAGACCTGTACGCAGAAAGGCAGCGGAATAAAATTAGTTCCCTTAAAATTTATAACACAAGAAACTTGATTCTAAAGGTAATAGAAAATGATATAGTAGTTTAACAACGATAAACCTCATGATAATCTATTTGAAGCTAACCTTGTTTGGAATCGGCCGCTTTGAGCGTGGAGCTCCTGTTTCATTTGGCTTCAAGATCTGAAAAGAACACATTAAGCTTTCATCTATGCTCAACAAAGCACCCACATTATCAAATTCCCCACAGTAGTTTGGAGCTGAAAAGATCGTCACTAATCTTCTCTGTGCGAAGAACTCATAGCCATCTTCGACCACCTAGGGAGTAAGATATTCATGCTATAATCGTCTTATGGATATTGATAGAAACAAAATTGCATAAGGTTGAACAACTGCTATTTACCTGATGAGCTCGGCATACAAGGTCAAGATCATTTTTCTCAAGAAACTCTACAAGCTTATCAGCACCAAAAGTGCATGAGACACCTCTATCACTCTCTCCCCACCCTTGTGTGTCAGAACTAGGGTCAGACCAAAGCAAATCACACAGAAGACCTTCATCAGGGATTTCAGTAGGCCTCTCAATATCATTTATCTGATCCAAGCTATTCAATTCAGGTGAGAGGCCACCATGCATGCACAGTACTTTGTCATCAATAAGCGCTGCCATAGGCAAACAGTTGAAGCAATCACAGAATATCTTCCACAGTCGAACATTGAATCTCCTCTTACATTCATCATAAAAACCATAAACTCTGTTAATTTTTGCATCTTCATGGTTTCCCCTCAACAGGAAAATCTTATCAGGGTATTTCAATTTGTATGCCAGAAGCAGGCATATAGTTTCTAAGCTTTGCTTGCCTCTATCAACATAATCTCCAAGGAAAAGGTAAGTTGACGTTGGAGGATAACCACCCAAATCAAATAGCCTAAGAAGATCAACAAACTGACCATGGATATCGCCTGCATGACATATTAGTAGTTTCTTTTAGGAAAAGTTGTGAAACATGAAAAAGAGCTGAAATGTGATTATGGGTCATATATCCAGAAATGGAAACATGCTCACATGTATCCCTAACTCTATCATTTTTTTACTTGTTTCCTTTTGTGTTTCTATTGCCCTTGAGTCTTATGGGTTTCATCTCTAACCTACCCCAACTTGCTTGGGACAAAAGGCTATGTTGTTGTAGCTCAAGCTATATGCATGAGATGTTACTCATGCACATACAAAAGTGTAGTGTGTGAATAAAACAATCACATGTATTTGTCCAGACAATGAAGTACACTGATTACGATAAGTTGTTCATGATCCAAAAATAAAATTGCCAGCAGGAGGATATTTCTGAAGTGTGAAAAACTTAACCACGGTAACAAAATTAAGAAGTTGACAAATGCACAGAAACCAAAATCACTACTCTTTCCTCGAATACATAAAAAACCAAAATTTAAAAGTTGCTACATTATGATGCACTCATCAAATAACTATATAGATGCCACAACGTTTAGTGGTAACCAAAGAAATAAAGTGGAAGATAAACAGATAATGCATGACTACCTGACGTCTTGCAGTTGTGAGTCAAAATGGTATTACAATAAACCAGAAATCAACTTATATGAAATATAAGGGTGCAGAATAAAAACAAATTAGTCAGAAGTGTCTACGCACAATCCTCACCCAAAGTATGTAACCGTACTAATCAAGTAATCGTTCCTAACAACCTTGCAAACAATCCACCAATCTTAAATTTACACTCATGGGAGACCGCAGGATAAAGGATAGCTACACGAGACTGCCAACCTCCAACACCAACCAACGAATCAGTCCCTCCAAACAAAAGGAGCATTTGCAAAGCCAGCGTCACCAAAAGGTGCATAAATCGTGCGAGCACCTAACCAGATACGAAATGTGGTTTCCTGCCTCCCAGACACACACAAAAGGATAAGACCAACTGACCAATCGTATCTAAAAAGTAAGGACCGTGCAAAACCTGCTCATTGACCATTACACAAGAACGGCAGGCATTGTCAAGGGGACATTTTAACGATTCAAAATGCCCAAAATTGAAGTATACTTCGTCTAAAAAACCGCAACCAGCGGCCATCTAATACAATCATAGAAACGATCAACAAATCCTGGAAGCAACATTTGCCTCTATTCACCACGAAACGAATCGATATCCAGCCACAGCAATCAGCCATAATCGCGCGGCCTTCCAGCGCGCCAAGAAAGGCAAGAAATGCTCACGCATCCACGATCGGGCCGGACCGAACGAGGCGCCAGCTGAAATCGGAAGCGCGGGGGCAAGGGAGCAGAGGAAGGGCTCACCACAGATCTTGACGGGGGCGTGGATGCGCAGGAGGTTTGGCTGCGAGAGAAGCACCCGCTTGGCCTCGACGCAGAGCTGCCGGATCTCGGCCTCCGACAGCTGCACCTGGCGCCCGCCGCGGCCGCCCTCGACGAGGCGCCGCACCACCTCGTCCACCGCAGCGCCCTCCATCGCCCCCAACGATGCCCGCGTCATCATCATCTTGGCCAACCCTCACCGACGCCGACGGAATGAATCGAGGAACAGAGGTGCGCGCGTGCTCGGAGGGATGATGAATCGACGGAAATGGATAATGGTGGTGACGGTGATGACGGTGGTGGTGCTCGCAATTATGGTGGTGTAGGAGACAAGGGATCCTCGAAAGCGCGTCGCGCGGGAGCCGTCGGATCGAGATTCCACGGGGCGGATGGCTGGGGTCGGTTGTGGCCGTTTGGCTGGGTAAGAAAGGTTGGGCGTGTCCAATTCAACGGGTTGGCCGTTTAGTCGGTCAACTCTACCTGGTCTGCCGCCGCACATGCGTTGATTTTCCGTAATTATTTTCGTACGTACGTACCAATCATGATTGTTCAGATTGACATAGGCACGTTCAAAACGCTTCAAATGTGGAATAAAAGGGAAGAATTATACCATCACATCAAAGAGAATCTTACTATTTAGTAGTACTTTTATTAATTTAATGACAAAATCTATGTCACGATCCCCTCTAATTTGCGAGACGAATCTAATGATCCTAATTAATCTATGTTTTGCTACAGTGATGCTACAGTAAACATCTTCTAATAACATCATAATTACCCTCGTTGGATTCGTCTCAGTGAATTAGATAGGAGTCTGCAATTAGTTTTGAGATTAGACTTTATTTAGTACTCTAAAATAATAAAATTCTCTTTGATTTGACCCTCTAAAAATTATATACCTGGAAACGAACACACCCTTATTCTTGCTAAAAGGTTGAACAACTTATTAATAGAAAAAAAGGAAACAAACATAATGTTTCGCTTGCATAACTAGTTGTCTAGTTATTAGAACACTAGCTAGCTGAGTTTTGGTGTTTGATCCCTGCATGGACCCATATATATGACTTGCATTAATGCTCCTTCAAAGTATTTTACCACTTTTAAAACTAGGTGCTATAAACCGTTCTATTCATTTCTGGGTGGAAGCAATCATCACAATCTTAATTTTTATCTCTATATTCTTTTCGAGTAATTTGACATCCTAGAACTCTCTGTGTCCATGTCAAAAAAAAAAGGAACTCTCTGTCAACCTGCAAAAAGTATGGACATTAATATTTTTACTATGAACTATACAGTCTATATAAAAGTTATCTCCCCGTATTTTTCACCATATTGTTGTATAATTATACTTAATTATGACTAATTTTTTTACATGTACATGACAGAAGAGTAAGTTAAGCACTTTTGCTGCAAATTTAATTGTGAAAAGTATCCATTGTAAAAACTCAATAAGGTCAAATAAGAAAGGTGACATAAATTGTCTTTTGAGATGAGTACGAAATTAATAGATACCCATAGTTTTACTTTTATTGAAAAAAAAACTATGTCATCCATCGACGTAGTTGTCAAGATTCATGACTAAGGATAAAGCATATCTTACTATATCAGCTCGTACCTCATTGATGATAAAGCTCAAATATATGCCTCCGGCAGCTTGAGCTTCTTCTTTTCGCAAAAAAAGAAAAAAAGCTTGAACTTGTTCCACATCATATGCAGCCAGAAAGACTACATAATTTATTTTATGAGACTAAATAAAAATATGGTATTAAATCATTTAGTACAAATATTTTTTCCTTAATGAAAAATCACCAAGCTCGTCCTACATTGGATCTCCTTTTCTTATCATTTATTACAAATATTCAACTGACTGTCACACACATATGACTTGCTAAGTTTGTTATGATGCATATGCTTAGACTTGATTAAGTTCTACCATCACCTGCATTGAAACTTTTTGACAGCTAACTATGAGTAATTAAGCATTGGCTGATATTAAAGTGGAAGTGGGACCAGAAATCAGTTGGATGTTTCAATCACGCGTTTGAAAACGGTTTTGCACCCCATTACTTCCCAATATCTAATAGGAAAGCACTACGAAAAGAACATATAACTAAGTTACTTCATCATGCTTGGCTGGCATATATTTCTCATTTTTCTTTAAAAAACGACCACCCTCGCCCCTCCTCTCTTCTTCTTCCCCATCTCCACCCTCGGCTCCGGCGCCTCATCCGACGCTATCGCCGTCCCCCCTTCGCCCCTCCCCCACCTCCCGCGACCGGCGACGTCCTCGCCACCGTGCCGCACCGCCCGCACACACCACCGCCACTAATCTCTCTGGCTTCTTCCCTTACTTTAATGTCCAGGGAGATGAATCCCCGAGAAAACCGAACTCTTAACTCGATACTCATGGTGTGCAATGGAGTTGGAAAATTTAGGTTGGGAGCTAGCTGTAGAATTCGAGTGGTGCAACTCGTTGGAGAATTTAGTAATGGAGCTTGTTGGAGAGTTTAGTGGTAAAACTCGTCAGTTAATTTAGTGGCAATACTATGATCGTCGATAACGTTCAGAAATTTATCCAAGGATTGTCACTAATTTAACAACTGATCCAGATACAACAATTTCACAACGTAATAATCTACTATCACAGCCAATGTTTGTAATTTACAATAGAGCCTTAGTAATTCATACAACTCGATGAGCATCGATAACTGATCCCTATGATTGTCAAAATTTAATGAGATATCAATAATTTATCGAGTAACAAGCGATCAGTAACTCTATGATTGCCGGTAACTCAATCGATAATGATGTTCAACTGTAGACATTGCAAAACTGAATTGCTGACAAAGAAGTTTATGTATAACCAAGGGTATTGACATGGTTTTCCCAAATGAAACATAAATATATCACTACCCAAAATCCACGTTCTTTATTTTTCTTTCATCTATCTATCTTAGATGTATCGAGACTTTTACATGTGTGCCCTAACCAAAAATCCATGTGATTTATTTTTTATCAGTCATCGGACATTGATGTATACTCATCACCATCATCCTCGTCACACCCCTATTTTGAAAAGTAGTGTGTCGTACGGGATCTTCTCGGGAGAGGGTTGGCGAAGCAACCGCTCATAGCATCACACACACAAACATACACGATTTGCATATTTACGTAGATAAGTGCATTATTACAACTTTGGTTCAAATAAAAAGGATACACATGTTCTAAAATCTAAGTTACATGACATTGTTCTTTGTTCAAATAAAGTGCGGAAGTGATTAACATAAACTCGACGATAGATAGATAACTAGACAAACCATGATGGCCAAGGACATGCCTCACTCTTCATGAGTCGGTGAGTTAGGAACCCATTCAATGATCCATCCTTTAGGCTCCTTAGCTTCCCATACAAACTTGCCACAACAATCACAATAATTCGCTTGAGGGAATCCTGAAAACATCATTAGGCAAAGCCTAAGTATCTAACATACTCCCCAAAACTTACCCGTCAAAAGATTATCTAAAACCGACACACTACTATGTAGGGACTGACTAGGGTTTACAAAGGCAAGTTGCATAAAACAACACCTATAACTTTAGCGAGCATAACTAAACATGCAATAGTTGCGAAACAATAAGTATAGCAAGATATAACAACAAGTAACCGTGACGCCCCAATCCCGAGACTACACTATGCATACGTACCAATCCCTAGAATTGTAACATCCCGAGAATTTTAAACTTAAATCAAATTCAAAATTTGCGACTAATTTAATTTTAAAAAAATCTATTTTGCGATTCACAAATGTTCAAAAACAAAACCTCATGAATAAATCAAACTAGAGAGGAAAATTTGACATTTTAATGAATAATAAAATCTATCTTGAAAAGTGATTGCTTGTTTTAAATTTCTTTTAATTTGTTTATGAGTGTTGATCCAAATTTAAACTCCGGCTCCGTTCAAATTCCGTCCAAATTTCAATTCCAAAATTTCGAAAAAATATTAAATATTTTTCCTTTTTCTCACTCCTCCATGGGCCAATTTCCTCCTTTTCCCTCCCCACGGCCCGGATTGGCCGACCCACCTCTCCTTCTCCCCCTTGGCCCACTGCAGCCCATCTCCTCCCGGCAGCCCACCGGGCGTAGCCCACCCGGGAGGCGTGGCCCACCACAGGCGCGGCCCTGCCGAGCGTATGACCGCACCTACCTCGCGCAAGGACACGCACGACCGGGAGAGGACATGTCGTCTTCCCCCGTTTCTCCCGTGCTGCTTCCCGACACCCGTGCCAACCGCGCAAGCCGCCACCGACCGCCGGACCACTACAGCGCGCCGCCTCCCCGCACCGCCATACCGGACCCCCCCTCCGTTGCTCGCTCCTGGACAACCGCACGAACGGACCAAGGCGTTCTTATCCTCCACGGCGAGCTTTCGTGCTTCCCTCGTCGCTCCGCGCCTATAAAAGGGACGCGCGCCGAGCTCGTCTTCGCACCGGCGCGAGCGCCACCCTCTTTCCCTCTCAGAGCTATCCACAATTCAAGTTTTCCTCTTCCCTTCCCGAGCTCCCGGCCATGGATGCGTTCCTCCAAAATACTCCACATTCGAGCCACCTCCCCTCCTCCTTCCACTCCGGACGGATGCGCAACGTGTTCCTCCACCCGTTCCCCCTCTCCCTAGGCGCGTCCCCAAGCTCCATGAGCTTGGCCATGGCGGTTGTCTAGAAGTAGAAGATGACCCAAGTAGAAATTGCTATTTTGCACTTTAGCCCATCCGCTTCCACAAAATCTTGTCCCTCAACCCCTCGTCCACCATAGACCAAGCCTATAGGCTCGGTCCATAGATCCATGGACTCGATTTATGAATTTCAAGAATAAAAATAATTCTAAAAATTCTAGAAAATCCTCCCCTAACCTTATTCTATACTATGTTTAGGTCCCTGGATTTTTACAAAAAGACCCTCGATTTTTTGGAAATTATCTTTTAGGTCCTCGACATTTTACAAAAGGTCCCTCCAAACTTTTATGTAATTACAAATAGGTCATTGTGATCTTAAAAGTAATTACGGAAAGATCCTTGGAACTTTCGGATTTCATATCTTTTGATCCGGATCTTAGTTTCGAGGCGATTCTTGCGCTCACGCGATCGTCCCGACGCATAGAATCCTTTGCCAACCACCATAATCTCATCCCATCATAATCCTTTCCCCCCTTGCCCCCTTTAATCTCCCATCTCTATCATCCGAACTCTGTTTCCACCGATTCTTCCGCCGTTGGACTCCTGAGTTCCGGCATACCCAAACCTAATCCTCATAATCCAGATCTCACCCTCCTAAACTTCGACCTATCCGTACCAGTCCATGGGTACACGCTAAATCTTCTAATCTAAATGGAGTTTTAATTGGAGCTTGATTGTTTTCTTATTATTTTTATTTTATTTTCGTATTAGCTTCACGTATTATAGAGGCGGAGAATCCGAAGGAGCCCCAAGTCGGAGACGACGCTCGACGGCTCAAGTCTTAAGACAGATTCCGACGCCAAGCCAAGTAACGATGTGAGGCACAACTACTAAGTATATAGCGTTGCTAGGCAAGCTCTAACTATCCTTTGATCATATTTATCCTATGAAAAAGTAGTGTAGAACCAACTTAGAGCCTACTCTATATTGCATGCTTTCTTTGCTTTGCATGAAATAATACCTAATTGCTTGTTGGTAATTCCGTTGTTCTTACCAAAACCCCACCTTGATTGCCTTACCACGACACCTCATAAACTCCACTTACACCGACATTAGATGGCTAATGTACGGAATATAGTTATGGTTAGAAGTGCTTAGGAACTTTGCGATGATACTCATCGTCACACTATACCATATATCTATTTTGAGAAAATGTGTAGAAATGCATTTGGTAGTGTGTGTTGATGGGTGGGTGATTAGACCAAGCTGTGTTAAGGTGAAGTTTGGTGGAAAATGTTACTCGGTCGTGGGTGAAACTCCTAGATCTTGGTATAGAGTACTTTATGATTAGGTGTTGTCCATTTCCGATGGACGAGTGTTTGCCCTTCCATATAAGGACCGATTATTCGGACCCCAAATTGGTGATTTAGTGTACAACCACGAGAACCTGTTATGGGCGGGATCGTGCACCAAACCTTGGGTTACGCAACAAGAAGTTCCACGGGGTGTAGTAGATGACGAGAGGTCCAGGGATCGTTTATTTGGTAAAGTCCAGTACTTGGCACATATATGGTGGACGGTATGCTTGTGTCATACGCGTCGGATCCCTGGGCATTTGGGGTGGACTCGTGAGCGTGCCTAGTTGCGGTGGCGGCGTTATGTGTTTCGTAGCTAAGAACACATAGTTTGTGGGTAAAGTGTACCAACCTCTCGCAGAGTGTATAAAACTATCCGGATGTCCGTTGTCACGGTATATTGACACGCCAAATCTTGAGCTCTCGTTGATTAGCCACAATTATGAAATCCTTGGTATGCGTGAGTAGGCGACCTTGCGCCCGTGAGTTTTGGAAAGGTGTTTCGTGTGGATAATGGAGATCCATCGTTGTTAAAACTTCAGGAAGCGGCGAGAAGGGATTTATACTCTTCCCAGGGCCTACCAACTAAAATACTGACAGGTCCCTCTTTCCTTGATATCTATTCTTAGTGAGCCCCGCATTGCTTAGGCTGCTAGCGCAAATATCAAACCCTTGCCTATATCCTTGCTACAACCTCCATGCATAATTATACCCTTTGAGTAGTGTTGGAGTTTGTTGAGTACCTTATGTACTCACCGTTTGTTGATTGTGGTTTTTACTTGAATAAACTCTAGAAGAGATAGAGACGGTTAAGTTTCGTCGTATGCTCAAGTTGCTCGTGGATGATTGAAGTGATCAATTGTTGCCCTTTTCGCTGCATACTCGGATTGTTACTTAACCATGTTTGGTAAGTCCTTTGTATATCCTCGTATTTTAGTACTCGTATGGATTTGAGACTATCTGTTTGTGTGTACCAACCGATCCAGCGATTGGTACAGGATGCACGTACCCCTCCGAGGGAGGGTGTCACGAGAACGATGAGTTGGTACACACATCGATGATACAAATCCGAGTACAACAACCTTTATTTATTCCTCAAAGGGATACAACTAGGGGATACATGGTCCGGATTACAAGCAAAGAGGTGGATAGGACAGCCTCACATAAAGGAAAACACACTCGGAAAGCTTCATAAACTCCACAAGCAACATTGAGCGAAGGACGCGACCTACTCCTCGTCTTCATAATAATCGCCATCTCCATCTGAATAATTTAAGCAACGGTGAGTACTTAAGGTACTCAACAAGCTCTACCACTAGCAATGGTAGGGACAGAGGTTTAGCGGAAAGCACGGATGCGGTGGGCTCACTACAGAGACAATGAGGTTCTTGTAAGAGGAAAACATTTTTGTAATTTTAGTTGGTTGGACCTAGGGAAGATATTCATCAATCCCGATAGTTCCCGGACTTTTAGTTGAACCTTCCGACCGAAGGTCATAACAGCTCCGGCACACCGGGACAACACCATTTCCAAAACACACGAGCGCAAGGTTGCCCACTCACACATTAAGGGTTTAGTATTTGTGGCTAATCAACGAGACCTCAAGGTTTGGTGTGTCAATATACCGTGACAACGGACATCCGGATAGTTTTATACACTCTACGGAGGTTGGTACGGTTTAGCCACAAGCTATATGTTCTTAGCTACGGAACACATAACGCTGCCACCGCAATTAGGAGCGCTCACAAATCCATCCCGAATGCCGGGGATCCGACGCGTATGACACAAGCATACCGTCCACCATATATATGCCAACTACTAGACTTCATCAAATAAACGATTATTGGACCTTCATCATCTACTACACCGGTGGAACTTCTTGCCGCGTAACCTAAGGTTTGGTGAATGGTCCTACGCATAACAAGTTACGTGGTTGTACACTAAATCACCAATTTGGAGTCCAAAGAATCGATCCTTAAATGGCAGGGCAAACACTCGTCCATCGCAAATGGAACCTAACCATCAAGTACTCTACACCAGTATTAGGAGTTTCGCCCATGACCAGTAACATTTCCCACCCAACTTCACCTTAACACGGTTGGTCTAATCACCCACCCATCAATACACACCACCAAACTCATTTTCACATATTTTCATAAACAGGGTGTATGATGATAGATAGTAAAGTTCCTAAGCATGATACTACTATATCATTAACATAGTTAACAATACATCTAGGTTGATTCTAGTGTTCTAGTGGCAATCAGGGGTATAATGTTCATATCTATATTGATTTGAACATTATCATACATCAATTGGGCTCTAGCAAAATAGTTGCAAGGAATAATGCATATTAAGAGTAGCTTCCTATATAGGTGCGAGAATAAGTAGAGCAATAGGATCAATTATGATCAAGGAATTGATAGATCTTGCCTCCTAACGTGACCTCGAAGTCTTCTTCGTAATCGGGGTCCTCGGGCTCCTGCTCCCGGTTCTCCTCATCTACGGACGGCGTTAGAGTACTTAAGCTATGTCACGTAAAATAATGAAGACAAAAAGTAATAACAAGAAAAAACCAAATAAAATGGAGTGAAGAGGAAGGCTCTAGGGGCTAGAGTTTGTTACGACGATTCCAACGGCATTAGAATCGCTCGAAACAGAGCTAATGTTGAAAAGTTATGGTCGTCGAAAGTTATAGGAGTGTTTTTGTAAAAAGGCCATGGATTTTAATTAAAGGAAAATTAATTTGGTAATTTCTGAAAAGTGGAGGGGCTAAAATGAAAATTCCATTTTCGGTCGGGTCGAGGACCTAATTGTAATTTTGAAAAAGTTCAAGGGGTTTATGTAAAATTCTAGAGGCTCTTAACTAATATCGGAAAAGGTCGGGGGCTATTTGTAAATGTGGCTTTTCAAGGAAATATAGGATTTGTTTTTGTATTGGGAATTCGGTGGAATAGGTCCACGGGGCCCGTGGACCGGACCGACGAGTCGGTCCATGGTGGACCTAGGGACGGGGCGGGTCGGGGCTCGCTGGAATCGCCAATTCCGGTGGTCCCGGTGGCCGGAGGAGGGGGCGGGGGTGCGCCGATGGCCTCTAGGCCACGGCAGAGCCGATGACGGGGACGACGAGGGGCGGTGACGATCGGTCCGGACGAGCCGGTCGGCCGAAGGCGGCGGCAGCGGCGGCACAAGCGGGAAAGGCCGGAGAGGGCTCGATTTGGAGGGGGAAAGGGTCGAGGAGTTGCGTGGTTGCCGGGCGAGTTGAGCGGCACGAAGGCTCGAGCGAGGGAGGCCTAGGGTAGCGCGGCGACGATGGGGAACAGAGAGGAGGGGTCGGCGGCCGGTGGCGAGAGACAGAGAGAGGGGGAGAAGGGGAAAGAAGGGGCGGCGCATGCCTTGGCCGCTTCGGCGAGTGGGGTGGCGAGCGGAGGGGAGCCGCGACGGCTTTTTATTAGCGACCACTCATGAATCGGTAACTATGGATACTATTAGCAATGTTCCTCAACGATAATTTCATACTTTAGTAAATTTCTACATCGACTACTTGCTACACCGGTTATTTTGCACATATGTATCTATTCGAGTATTTTTCTACTTCGATAATGTTATATGTCGACTACTCGCTACACCGGTAGTTTTCCACATGTAACTATGCAGTAATTTCTACATCGACTACTTGCTACACCAGTAATTTTCCATATATGTAACTACACATTAATAAATCAACACCACATAAGTAACTTCCAGCGCCTCGGTAATTTTTTAAACCAAGATATTCAGTAACTTCTTAAGAAAACACTACATGTTTTGCACTTCCGTTTCTGTTACATTAAAGCTCTCACACTCTCCAACAATGTTCTTCTATATGCTCATAACTTGCACATGCTTTATGTTGTTGTTGAGCTATAAATCAATCATGTTACGTAGTGCAGGATTCTTATTCTTGCGCACCCTCATGCGCTTAACCATACTTCATGACCAGGTAAGGATATGGTTATGCTCTAGCATAATTCTTTTGAAACGCACCCGTCATCCTTTGACCTCACTATGCATACCATAGCTTCGCAACCTTTTCGCATGGTTGTTCCCCTGGGCTTCCCATATGCTTCCCTTCAAATGTACAATGATATTCTTGCCCACGCTTGTCGTTCCTCATGTTGTCCTTTTTTACCGGGAAACCAGCGATCATTGCATAGGTCACATAGAAATCATGCATCAGTCATGCTCTCAAATGTCATGTCACCGTGCGGGATATACCTCGGAGCAATCCTCGGGTCCTACACGTTATAAACAATAAGTAATTTTGTCTACCTACTCCCAGTAATTTTCAGAAGCGTCATACACAATAAACATGTTCACATACAAAAACAATGTGACACAAAAATTACTTACAAGAGTATATGCTGGGGCCATATCTGGTGTGATTAACTTCTCATGGGGGAATGGGAGCGGGAGGCATAATCATCACCTTGTACCTCATTGAATCATGAAGCCACGCCGGGCTGAATGATATAGGCATCTTCGGAATGAGAACATCAGGTGTTGATGAAATTATACGTGGTGCAGTCACTGGTGTTGGTTGTGGAGCATCATTTGAAACGTCAATAGAAATAAGGGAAGCAATATTATCGCCACCATTTTGCACTTGTGTGTCTGCAGCTGCATTATATTCAACCTCCATGTTTTTGCAATAAACATGGAGATTATCCAAATCAACACATTCAACCAGTAAATTGACAACAACCTATTCAATAATGTTCTCACAGCTAACTGCTGCAAGCACATTCAGTAATTTCAGAAATACACACACACACTAGTAATTCAGCAAGTAAATTGACAGCAACCTACTCAGTAATTTTCTCACAACCAACTGCAAGCATATCCAGTAATTTCAGAAATCATCTCATTCAGAAAGTAAATTGATAGCAACATATTAAGTAATTTTCTCACAGCCAACTGCAAGCATATTCAGTAATTTCAGAAACCATCTCATTCAACAAGTAAATTTACAGCAACCTATTCAGTAATTTTCTCATAGCGAACTGCAAGCATATCCAGTCGTTTCAGAAATACAGACACACACACCAGTAATTTCAGAAGCTAGATCTGATCCAACCAGTGCGTTCAGGATGACCTGAGGCAGCCCGGCTTTCTGACGAGGTCAGCGTGGATGAGGTTGCAGAGCCGGGTGGAGCTGGAGGTTAGTGCGGTCGATCTGGATCTCGCCCCTCCCGTGGCCTAGGGGACCGCGTAGCAAGTTGGATATCGCCGCTGCCACGGTGAGGAGGAAGCGCGGGGGAGATAGGGGACGACGCAGCCAGGCCGTGGGAGCGACGACCCCAACCCAGTCGTGCATTCTCCTCCTCGAGCAGGTATCTTTCAATAATATCCCCACTTCTTTGCCTATCTAATAAACTCTACGTATCTCTTGTTTTGCTTTTGACATTGCTATACACAGATCTTGATATGTCCAATTTTTTATGGACTCTCAAAAGGTGTCATTGGACATCATTGCCTTTGTTGATATGCACATCAGGTTTTCAGTCCAAGTGAAGCCAGCTCTTTCTGCGTAGTTTTGATGGTACAAGTTATTAGTTGATCTATCCAGTTTCAGATGTATGTCCACTTGATCCATACAGAGGGAAATCAGACCAATCAAAATTCACAAATTGGAATTATTAGAAGCTTTATGTGAAGAGCTTTGATACAGTGCTTGAACGGTACTGGGGGTACTTTTTTCTCAATCAATCCCGGCCCTTAGATAATTAATTTAATATTCACGAGTTTTTTAATGTTATTTAGGGTGTTTTGGTAATTGAACATTAATTATACACACACAGGTTGATTCGGCGGTTCGTTCCCCCGTCCTACGCCCGTCCTCCCGCGCCGCCGGCCGGAATCTTCGTCACACGACGCCGTCCCGCCCTCCAGCGCCGCTCGCTGGGCAGCCTCGCCACATGACGCCGTCCCACCCCGCCCACCCACGCCGCTCGTCGGGCCCTCGGTGCTCCCACGGCGAAGACGCCCATCGGGCACCCTTGCCGCTCCACGCCGGCCCTCGTGGCTCCCTGCCGATACGTTTGTGCCCGGCTGATCCACATGGAACATAGAAGGTTTCCGGGTTGAAGAAGGGCCCGTGGACGCCCGAGGAGGACTAGAAGCTGCTCACCTACATCGAGATCAAGAACTATTGGAATACACATCTCAAGAAGCGGCTGCCCAAGATGGGGGCATCGACTGCTCAGACGCCGGCGCCGGTGCGGAGCAGGGTTCACGGCCACGTCGACAGAGCACCTCGACGCCAGCTAGTAGTACGAGGATGACAAGGGGTTAAGGACTACTGGAATAGCATACTGAACATGGGCTTGAATGCAAAGCAAGTTCGTGACCAGGTTGCAGGACACAATCAGGAAAGACATCTATAAAACTGTAAGGTACAAATGATGGCAACAATGATGTTCCCAAGTCTTTGCACTAAATCCAGGTCTGATTTTAAGCCTCTGGAACAAATAGGAGATGAATATCAAGGAACGCAAATGGGATCTGGGTGAAGCTCACTTAAAACAGATGAACCACGTCGATTTGGGTTTTGATCATCTTCAGTTCATGAACAGGGTCTCGTGGTCCTATGACGGCGCGATAAGGTCCCGCAGAGATCCACCGCTGCAATCCAGCTCGCCGTCAGGCCGATTGCCATCGACTCAGGCCGGAGGAAGAGGCGGTGAGGGGCGACGTGGGAGGACCTTGCCGACTCTTGGAGACTCAGAGTCCGATAATGAAATACATAATTCACTCGATAATGGAAGTTACTAAATTGTCCTTCACGTAATTAAAAAAAATAAAAACATAATTAGTATTGATCCCACAATTTCTGGTACCCGTCCACAACTTGAAGTACCTTTTAATAGGTACCTTCCTATTGTTGACCTTTAGATGTAATCAAATATACGGTTAATATTAATTCCAAGCACCATAACAAATCTCTTATGTGAATTGTCAGTTGTGACATTTCCGTAAAGCACCAGGAGGATTAGGATGGCTTCAAATTCCTCTGATGAACCACTATGTTAATCTAGATGTACTTCCCATTTGTCATTTCCTATAATTTATTTCTGTAAAAATACTTTTTTAACTGAATTTATCTCTGGTATTATGAGTGCTTTGGTTACAGCTTTGTGAGTAAAATTCAAATAAAGCAGCAAAATGTACTGTCACACAGTTGTTTATTATGTGTTTTCAGAAGTTTGATTGTACAAAAAGAAAATATATATTAGGGTCTCACAGAATAATATTTACTGGAAGGCTAACCTAGTAGCAAATACTCAATGTTTTTATGCTTTATCACCTTCATCCGAGATTGACAAATTACAAGAGTATAAAAGGACTTTGTGATCATAATACGTCATTAGTATGTACAAGCTAATATTTACTGTTAGGACAATCTAGTAACTAATAGTTCAGATTGTTAGTCACACACAAGAATATTTGCTATCAAACTAAACTAGTAGCAAACAGTCTGAAGCTTTAGTGGTCACACATAATAATATGTACCATCACAGTGGCACATGGAAGGTTTCTATGGTTTACCATTTCACTGATATATTTGAAGCGCAATTTTATTGTCATTAGAATACTTGGGTTACAAAATATTATGTCCTCAAACCACACTATTTGCTATCTGGGTTAGCAAGAATTCAATAAATAGTCAAAATTCTTACCATCTACCAGCTTCATTATGGATCTTTCAATTTCATGAGAATATCGAATTTGTGTTCAAAATGTCAATATTTGTGACAGGGAATCAATCATGAGATTCTTGATCACACCAACAGATTGTAAACGTGTATTATTAAAAAACAATATTGTTTTCAATCAAGGGAAAGCTCTGTGATATGGGAGTTATTGTCACGGGTTGTGATCTTTAAATTACTAAAATAGTATACTGATGATGGCATCTGGAACTAATAAACTAGTAATATTTACTGTTACATAAAAAGGCTTTTTTATGTTGATCAACTCGTGTTGTACAAACTTTCAGTTTCCAAAGATTGTTTTCTTAGGGTGCGTTCGATTTCTGCCCTTTGAAATTTAGCATTGTCACATGAAAGAGAATCTGATAATTTATGAACATTTTGATCAATTTAATGATAAAACCCTTTTGATAGATTGGTGCTGATTTTTGAGATGAATCTAATGAGCTTAGTTAATCTATGTTTTCTAAAGTGGTGCTACAGTAACTGTCTTCTAATCACGACTTAATTAACCTTATTAGATTCGTCTCGTAAATTAGTCTAGGGGACTGTAATTTATTTTATAATTATTTATTTAGGACTCCTAAATAGTAAGATTCTTTTTTATATGACAGCTATAAAGGTTGGACCCTAGAAAACGAACACACACTTGGAAGAACAACTCGGAGTTTTACGTACGTCAAATGTTCAAAGTTGCACACGTTACTACACGTGATTGCAGTCTAGTTTTTCCGCGAGATGGTGCCGTGATTGCATTCTAGATTCTGCGTTCAAAAAGTTAGTTCTTTGAACTTAAGATGTTTGTATTGCTAATCGCACAAGGTTTTGCCATCACACGTCATTCTTTTGTCTAGACAAACCATTATTTTTCCCCACGAAAGACTAGTTTGTACTCTGTCCACCTTCCATTATTTTAATAAACTATGATGGCCTGGGGAGTGATATCCTACGCCACCCGTGCAGGTAGGTGCCAGCATGACTATCCTACGCCACCCGTGCAATTAAACCAAGCCGATTTTTTTTCTTAACCTGTCCGGTTTTCCACTCTACCCGATTGTTATTGGTAGGCAGAGATTTTTTCACTGCTGACTGAGGCACATAATTAGGATCAGTCTCAACTAAAATAATGCAAAATGGACATGCAAATTGGGATCGATCACCATTTAAATAATATGATGCAAATTGGGATATCTTCTGTACATGTAATAATCGCAAGATGCTTCTTAGTATTTTTATGGTCACATTTTGATAGTGCAAAATTATCCCACAAAAAGTTATAAACTATATGTGTCGTCAGGTAATATGCCTTGTTTCCTAGCAACAAACAATGATATATTTCAACGCAAAATTGACTGAAACGTGAAATATGTTCTTTGTTTAGCTTAATAACAAATCACTGTTGTTTGTGAAAATATTTTTTGTAACACCAGTACCCTAATCATAAAATCTTGTCATTTGCTAATTGATTAGCCTGTATTACAAATAACATTTTAACATTTTCTAACCAAAGTACATTGATAGCAAAAGGACAAGGGCTTGGTTGTAAGCTTGTTGTGTTCACTAATAAAAACTTATGACTTGCTTTTTTTATCATATGGTGGATTATAACTATTGCCAGACAAACAATCTTGATATAGAAAACTATTTCATATGTAACCACAAAATTTCTCAAATGCTTGTTTAGCCGGATAGTAAAAACTGTTGTTAATTTGATCCTTGCGTAGCCTCATAGCATACACAAAAAGAAAGGGGTTGCTCGTAAAACCTTGTAATTTTTACAGCTAAATGACGGTATTATGATTTAACAATAGTTTTAATTAAGTGGTGGATTATAACACTATTGTTTGTGATCATGAATTCATGATAAAGTTGTCCTTGAATACAACAATATATTTTTTATGAGATCAAATATTGATCTCATTTCCATGTCCAAACAATGATATGTTTCAAATTACATGTACTCTTGTCATTGGTCATTGAGGATGAAGTTGGTCGACCGTAAAAACTTTATCTATTTGCTCGTTGATTAACCTCTGGCAGCGAATAACATTTTCTGAAACGTAACATTTTGTTACCAAAATAATTACTGTAATTGATAGTAAAAAACAAGTGCATGACTGTAAAATGCCTATATTATTTACAATTAAACGGCAATATTATGATTTAAAACCATAGTTTTTATTATCACAAACTCTCTTGATAGTAAATAGTTTCATGTAACGGTAAAATAGTACAGTTCTGATAGCCACATTTTTACGACATGTGCCCACAGCACTTGAACAGATTTTGCAACTCAGACAATCAACATTCCCTGCCTGCAGATGAACAGATTTTGCAACTCAGCTCACAAGTTTCTGTTAACCCTGTAGCTTTAAGTTTAGAGAAATTACAATAGTCAATAGTTTAAGTACAAGAATAAAGTTGGTTTCTACAACAAGACATGTCGAACACTGAAAGGTATATATAAGCAATATATAAATCGTTTCACGCATGGTTATGTGCTGCCAAAAAGCTCTTTGTCCAGAAACGAAAATAAATTTGTTACTTGAAGGAAAAAAATGCTAGTTTGCAGAGCAGTCTACGTATGTAGATGTTTTTTTAGACGGGTAGATACAAGATATTGGATGTGTCGACTTATATAATCGGTATACACACAAAGAGCCAGTTTCACTTGACCAGAAGACAACCGACAAGAGCATGGAAAAGTCACTATCTGAGCATGGAGAAGTCATTATCTGAGCCAGTTTCAAGAAATTAGGAGCGATTTTGTTTTCAATCTCAAAAGCCAAAATAAGGGATAAAGTAAAGGGTGCTAAAACAGTTTACGGAATATGCAAAATCTATTCGTGTTGTATCCAGATGCATGCGTCGCCGGTCTTCCTTTTGATTCCATTCGTGGACGCCGCCTCCGTCTGCACTTGCCCGCCAGAGTTGATTGGGTTCTTGCCCGATCCGTGGGCAGCGATCGTCCCCGTCCCTCGAACATCTGGAAACAAAAATGGAATAGCCATTATAAATCATTCAGAATCTATCACAACGATATAGTCGCTTGCCTTCTGCCAGGGGGCCGTCAACTAGGAGCACGACTATTGATCTGAGGAGAAGGAAATGAGCTGCCGCCAGTGGAGATGGTCGAAGGGAATGGCATCACAATCGAAAAGATGGAATGCAAGGACCTGCACTATCGGCAGGATGGAAATAAAATATCAGGAACAAATCTTGGTACTATACAAATGGAAAACCATGACCATAATGAAAAAAATATCAGAACAAATCTTGGCTATTGTTATGCTCAATAAGCAGTTTGAACTGCCAAACGGCAAAATAGAAAGTGAGCATCTCAAAGAGAGGTCTAAAAACTCTCCCTAAATCAAATAATAGGGGATTTAGTCTAAAAACTAATCTCCAACAGTCTTTTAAAATTATCCCTACATTTAGTTTCCCTAAAATCTCCTCACTTGTAAAAACAGGTGGAAAATCGGACCCCAATCCTTCTATTTGCAGGAGAATTAATGTTGTTGTGACCCCAAATGCTGATGTGCCCCAATCAAAAGTATTCTTAACCATTTTTTAGGAGTGACTGTTGGAGAAGGGAAGAAAAATCCCCCTAACAATTTTTTGGATGCTAACAAAAACATGTTTTAGAGATCAATTTTTCAGGGAGCTTTTAGAGATGCTCTTATGAGATTAGAACATCTCCAACTGTTCCCTAAATAAGGCTGTTAAATGGAAATTTAAGATGTGATTAATAAAAACTGTTGTTATACATATGACCGGATCTTACGACCGGGCTTTCCGACTAACTACATCGCGGTCAATTAGCGTCTAATGATTAACATATATTGCTTAAGTTTATCATCATCCAACGACCAATAACCAGTCGGACGTCCAGGTCGAAACAATTGGTCGTACGTGGAGCTTTTCTGATTAATAAAAATCATTCTCCAATCGTTCTCTGTTGCTAAATTTACCAACTCCCAATCCATGGCTTAAAGGTTGCTACATTTAGTTATCTAATTCTTACTCTTTAAAGGATATCTCAACTATTTAGAAAATGATTATTGAGAACGGTTGGAGTGCGTGTCTTCTTTTTACTTCCAATAGATATAACAACTCTCTAAAATCAGTTTTTTTAGAGTAAAATTATTAGAAACTGTTGGAGATGCTCTAAGCACCTATAAACACTTTGACATTTTGTACTACACATAAGCACTTTGGATAAAGCAGCAAAACATAGCTTATAATGCTTATATGTGAGAATAAACAGTTTTAATAAATAAACATAATTATTATAAGTATTTTGTGCATAAGACGTGCCAACACACTAAAAGTTGCTGCAGCGTGAGGACGGCTATGACTAGGAAAGCAACGACTTGAATCGGATTCCCATAAAGGATGGAGAGAAATTAAGCACTGTATTGCTCTCTCATTTACCACCGACCGGAAACCCACTACAACAAGAGGTCCCCGCCGCATACCGTACCTACCCACACACAAATTCTCTTGCTTCCGTAGTGCCACCTGCACTAAGAAGGAGGAACTTGCTAAGTGGTAATGATAATGGACATGGAAACAATCGTCAAGCCATATGGAGCTGCCATCGCCATACAGCTGATCTACACTGGCATGTTTGTGATATCAAAAGCAGCCTTCGACCATGGGATGAACACCTACGTCTTCATCTTCTACCGTCAGGCAGCTGGCTCTGTCCTTTTGCTGCCTCTAGCTTTTATTCTACAGAGGTAACAACAATTTATAGATTAAAGGGTGAAGCGGAGTTATGTTTATAGGATTCATATGTTCATCTGCTTTCCCTACCCTATACGATACGGAAGCTCTCAATGTTTGATTGCTGATCAGACACGCAAATCTATCTAATTTGCAGGAAAAATGAACGATCCGTATCATTTTGCGTGCTCTTGAAGCTCTTCGTATGTGCCTTAGTCGGGTATGCACACACATAATTGCCGTGCTTAAACATTTCAGCAAACAGAACAAGAAACTGACCTAAAGTATAGTCTCCACCAAAGAACAACGAGATTTAATTTAGTTCGTATTTACATCAGAAACAATTTTTCCTCTGTTTTTTTTTTCAGGATTACACTTGGTGTCAACCTGTACCACGTGAGCCTCAAGTTCACTTCTGCAACTGTGGCATCTGCAGCTGACAGCTCCTTGCCTGCGGTCACCTTCTTCCTGGCTGTACTACTGAGGTTGTACTTGTACGGCATAACCATGAGCAGAATAACTTCGTTGCCTGTGGTCACCTTCTTCCTTGCAGCTAACATTTTTGGCAACCGTATTAGGATGGAAGACGTCAGGCTGAAGCACCCTTCTGGTATTGCCAAAGTCACCAGTGTAGTGCTCTGCCTCGGCGGAGTCTTCACCATTGCTTTTTTCACTGGGCCATCGCTAAGCCCCGTCAACCATCACCGTGCCTTTGAATCCCATCCATCCGGCACAAACACAGTAGTTGCAAAGGGGTTGTGGATCATATGGACACTTCTTATGATTGTCTCAATCTTCGTGTGGTCTGTTTGGATGGTCTTACAGGTCTTTTGTCTCGAGCCATTTCATTCCTGTACTGAGTATTTTCTTTTCAGAGAAAGTGCCATTTTGTATTGTGTAATAAATCCGGTCCTGTTACATTTTACCACCTCAAGTTATAAGGTGGCAACAAAATAAATATGGACCATTAGATTACGGACTGTCATTAGTAAATCTGTTACCACTTGTTACCACCTTAAATTACCACTTGTTATCACGGTGGGAGTTAAGGTAGTAACAATCAATTTGAGCTGTTGGATCAAAAGGAATGAACGGCCTACATTAAAAGTAGTATACCGTAAAAACGCTCAAGGTTTCCTTATTGCTTAGTACAACTTATCTTTACCGATGCAATAACTGAAGAGTGCTTGGCTATACAGGCTGCGGTGCTCAAGGAGTATCCGAATAAGATGATGGTGACCGTGGTGCAGTGCGTGTTCAGCGCAGTGCAATCGTTCGTTGTCGCAGTGATTGCCGAGCGGGACTTCTCCCGATGGAAGCTCCACTTTGACATCAGCTTGCTCGCGATCTTATACTCTGTATGTTGTGCCTCCTATCTCTTCTTTTCCTTCTCTACTGAGTACTGACTATCTAGTAGCTAATGCATATGTTTATATTTTGTTCACGTTAGGAATTATTGTTGGTAGATTACAGACATATATGCATATGGTTACTAACAAACCTGTTGATGCACTGATGAATGGATCAGGGAGTTATGGTGACAGGAGTGTCTTACTATCTGCAAACCTGGTGTTTACAAAAGAAAGGGCCCATATTCTTTGCTGCTTGGACCCCGCTCTGTTTTGTGCTCACCATATTTTGCTCATCTTTCTTTCTTGGAGAAATTGTTCATCTTGGCAGGTAAGTCGTTTATTAAAATTACAATGGTAAAATTCGTGATAGAGCTTTATTTTCCCACTTTTCTTCTATCGCAGCATCGTGGGTGGAATTCTATTGGTTGGGAGTCTTTACAGCATGATGTGGGGTCAAATCAAAGAGTATAAGACTGATGATGGCGTCAATGATGTCGAGAAGGATCATCATGAGGAACATGCAGAGAGTTACCAGGACGAGTTGGAGCAGCAAAAGACAGGGGCCAAAGGTTCAACATCAATGGAGAATCAGCTTTGACTTCTCCATAATTGTGATCAGCACTTCAGCAGATTTGATTTGATGGAGATTTGTCGGGCACCGTTCATGCACACCCTAACTCTCACGGGAAAGGGGAGATGCAGCGCGCCCTGAAATGTACTCAAATGGACTCATGTATCGATTACCTATTATGTAGTAACTAGCAAAGTGCCCGTGCTTCGCTACGGGTTTTAAATAAAAAGAAAAACTATTACTACGGACATTCAAAATCATATGACACAAGGTATATCCTTGTCATGAACTTTACTCAACTACGGCCACACAAATCAGATTACTATCACCCAGTTGAACTATATGGGGTTACTTTGAACAGATCACAAATCAAGAAAAGACATGCTTAACTTCGTAGAAAGAATATGTATCTTCTTGTATCTAAAAAATTCCTAGACAGACAAGTGAGGAACACAAAAATAAAATATCTATCACTTACGTATCTGATGAGATAGTTCATCCTAATTATGGTTTTCAATGAAATACAGTACTCTCAGCAGCACTTACGTATCTGATGAGATAGTTCATCCTAATTATGGTTTTCAATGAAATACAGTACTCTCAGCAGCACAACCCAAACGTGTTAAGGATTAGTGCATACCTGATCAATTTAATTTGGACCCGGTGATCTGGCTAGACGTGAATCGTCAATTGTGGGTGCATGCTTGAGGACCGCGAAGCAACCAACGAAGCAAATACGTAAAGCCTTCTGTTTCAGCTGGGTTCGGTCCTGAATTTGCATCGGGGCAGCAGCGAAGTCAACAAACGCGTCTTCCCCATGACGACTACACATGCCAATGTGCTGCGGCGTTCACGACGATTTAGAAAATACAATCGGGGCGGCGGCGGAGAGGTCAACGGACTGTGGCAAGGTCTCGTCATCGGTGCGGCATAATCGAGACGTCGGCGGACTGCACGCGGCACGATCTCGTCATCCGTGCGGCAGCAAGACCATGCATGTCGATGTGTTGTGGTGATCTTGGACGTCTGCGATCCTTTTTGACCTGATATACGAACTGGACTCGTAACAGAAACAAACTGGGACTCACCTACGAGACCGTGACACCAACGTGACGTCAAACACATAGGGTGGGAGGGTAGGGTTGGAGGGCAGACGGAGACCTATTCGGACAATAGACTTGATCCTCATTGGCTGTGGGCGTACGGACGTACGGAGTAAACGTTTTGATCGAACTTATTAAGAAGTAGAGATAGAGACTATATATGTATTATATTTTTATTTAAAAATCACAAGTTGTCATATCTGCTTGCAAAGATACAAAATTACCATGTTAATTAATCACACACACTCACACACACACACACACAGAGAGAGAGAGAGAGAGAGAGAGAGACTAAAGCTTGTTGGATTTGATGAAAATTCAGCAAGCAGCTTTGTGCATTGAGCAGAGGCGTGCACCACAGATCAGTGGTATGAGTTCCTGAACGGCTGAACTTAAGTTCCAACAAGAAATAGTTCATGATGATCGTGTGAAACTGACACTGAAGCTTGAATTTCTGCCGGCAGTGATCCTGATTTTTTTATAAAAAGTAACTTTATTCAAATCACGAACACGAGACTAGGGATATCAATCCCCAGTTTTGATTTTGCAAAGCTTGCAAAGTTGGGCATCTATCACCATGTCGTTCATGGCTGCTACGCAGGGAAAGCCGTGGCAGAAGGCGATCCTTACACATTCGCGCACGCCAGTACATTGGTTGTATCACTTTGCTACTCTCTAAGTTCTAAATTATAAGATGTTTTTGACTTTCAGATATTATGTTTGACCACTCGTCTTATTCAAAAATTTTATGCAAATAAAAGTAAGTCTTTATTTTCAAAACATTATTAATGATGAAATAAATCATAATAAACTTAATAATATTTGCAAAAACTATTTGGATAAGACGAACAGTCAAACATGATGTCTGAAAGTCAAAAATGTCTTATAATTTCAAAACAGAGGGAGTATCATTCATCGGTGCTCGTTTGGAAAAAAGAAAACAAGCTCTCGGGTCCGCGCCGCCGTCTCTGCTGCCCATCTCGCAGTCGCGCTCTCCCCCTCGCTTCTCCTTGTTCCTCAACTAGCAGTCGCCGCCCAACTAGGCTTGGGCCCTAGGCTTCACCGCTGCCTCCGCTGTTGCGGTCCCACCGCCCGGCACTGCGTGGACTCCCGATCATCGACGTGCCTCTATCTGCCGACAAACAAGCTGGCACTCAATTGGTGAGCTCACCTTTGCACTTCTAGCTTCTCTTGGTAGGAGAATCTAGAGTAAATTTCATAGAATTACGGGTATTTTGACAAAATTATGAACTACATATTTAAACTCCAACTTCACAGAACTACACTTTTATTATTAGAAGTATGGGATTGTCCTGCTGAGGTTAAGTTATTTGATCCACAACAAAAGAAATTAGATTTCAAGACAGTGAGTTGTCACTTTATTCGATATCCTGATAAGTCTAAAGGTGATAAGTCTAAAGGGTATCGATTCTACTGTCTTGGTCGCTTCACTAAGTTTGTTGAGACCAAACAGGCTGTGTTCTTAGAGGACTCAGAAATTAGTGGAAGTTTTCCAAAGAGGGATATAAGTCTCGAAGAGCTACGAGTTGAGCTATCGAGTGGTTCCCGAGTCTACAGAGGTATATCAGTTCTTACCACCAATTATTCCTCAAATAAGCAGCCCTGTGGCAGCTAACGTAGCTCAAGCGCCAACTGCAGTGATTCAGCATGCACCTGCTCTAGTAACTCAGCGAGCGTCAGCTGCAGAGGTTCCAGCGCCAGCCGGGCAATTAGAACAACCTCAACCCATTCCTGAACCGGTTGTGGACAAACCAATAAGAAAGTCACAACGGCAAAGGAGATAGGTTCTTCCTTATTGTTATGAGACATACTTAAGTGTGGATTTGTACGATGTTGGGAAGATTAATGACACTACCACATTTAGACAGGCAGTTAAAAGTGAAAATTCCACTAAATGGATTGAAGCCATGGAAGACGAGCTAGGATCTATGAGTTCTAATCAGGTTTGGGACTAAGTAAAAATTTCTGACGGAGTCAAAACAGTAGGTTGTAAGTGGGTCTACACGACCAAACGTGATTCTAAAGGGAAGGTTGAAAGATTCAAAGCAAGACTCGTAGCTAAGGGGTTTACACAGAAAGAAGGGGTTGATTATAATGAGATCTTTTCTCTAGTGTCTACTAAAGATTCTTTAAGAATAGTCATGACACTTGTAGCTGATTTTGATATGGAGTTGCATGAGATGGATGTTAAGACTGCGTTCCTTAATGGCAATTTAGATGAGACTATTTATATGACGCAACCAAAAGGTTTTGCCATTAAGGGTAAGGAACATATGGGATGCAAATTAAGGAAAACTATTTATGAACTTAAGCAAGCATCTAGACAGTGGAACATTAAATTCAATGAAATTATTAAGAGATTCGGATTTAGGGAGGATGATGCAGATAGATGCATCTATATTAAAGACAAGGAAAGAAAATTAATAATTCCAGATCTGTATGTGGATGACGTATCTGTTAGCCCGCAATGATAAGAATATGTTGTATGAGACTAACAACTTCATTTCATATCATTTTGATATGAAGGATCTTGGTGAAGCCTCGTATGTACTTGGCGTTGAGATACATCGAGACAGAGCCCAAGGAGTATTAGGATTATCTCAAAAAAGCTTATATTGAGAAAATGCTTAAGAAATATAATTTAGATAAGTGCAGCACGTCACTTGTTCCAATTCAAAAGGGTGATAAGTTAAATGGAAGTGAGTGTCCTAAGAATAATTTAGGAAGAAAGAAAATGGAGAACGTTCCCTATGCATCAGCTGTTGGAAGCATGATGTGTGTGCAAGTCCGTACGCATCCGGACTTGGCATTCGTAACCGAAAAACTTAGCGAGATATCGGTCTAATCGAGGGTGGGCTCACTGGGTAGGTGTCAAAAAGGCATTAGGATATTGCCAAGGTACTAAAGTTTACATGCTCACATGTAAGAGATCACACGACCTTGAGGTTGAATGTTACATTGACGCCGACTTTGCTTGGTGATGAAGATGACAGAAAGTCAACTTCGGATATGTCTACAAACTAGCGAGAGGGAGCGGTTTCATGGAGAAGTGGTAAGCAAGGTGTAAGGGCTACATTTACAATGCAAGCTAGATTTGTGTCATGTTATGATGCCACGGGACAGGCAGTGTGGCTTAAGAACTTTATTCCGAGATTAAGAGTTGCTGATAGTATCTCGAGACCTATCACAATGTATTGCGACAATCAAGCCGCAGTTTTCTTTTTCACAAACGTTAAACTAAGTAGTGCTTCTAAGCACATAGATCTTAAGTATTGTGTCAAGAAAGAAAGAAACCGGGACAATACACTTAACATTAAGCATATAAGTACTAAGGCAAATATTGCGGATCCACTCACAAAAGGTTGGGTCCGGTGAGTAGCCTGGATCAAGTCCTGGTTCAAGGCCATTAAGTTTTCCCCAAATAGGAGTAAGAGTTCGACAAGGTTTCTCGGTGGGACTATGGGTAATGTCGTCCAATATGTTGTGTCATTGCTGACGACGCATTGGTCCGGTACTTGCTGATTTACCGAGGAGGAACTTTGGTTTAGTCAAGAATAAGTTAGTGACCGGATAAACATTAGTATAAGTTAAGTTTTAAGTTTAAGTTGTTGACCTTCGGTCAAGGGGAAGAATGTTGAATTTATTTTGTTTGACCTCGATCACCAACTGAATAAAAGATAAAGGGGAGATTCCTTTTTTCTATCTCCGTTTTGGCAAGAAATCTGAAGTCCGTTTTTGCCGTGATTGCGAGGCAAACCTAAACCATCTATTGGACTCAGCCCTGGTCCTACAACGCTATAAAGTAGAGGGTCAACCCCCGCCGAGGTCCTCTCTCACGCAATCCAAGGTTTTTCAAAACCCTAATCCATCCATCGATCGGTAAGGGTGCTGGAAAGCTCGGGAGCTCGACGTCCACAGCCAGGGCAATCCCGGTACCGTCCGGAAGGTTTTCGCTACCCCAAAAAGACACTCGAAGGAGAGACTATGCTACATTCCCGACAGCATAAGCAACCCACCTAAAAACCAGCATGAGTCATGTAGCAGCAAGTAAAGCCACAAGAAGAGTAAGAAGAGAGGGAACAAAAACTTTGCTCCCAGGAACAACAATGGTCCCAAAATCTTGCCATGCTTCCCATAGTATTCTCAGGAATAAAAATGGTCCCAAAATAGGATTGTCCCAAAATCTGGCCATATTTTTAGGATCATGCGTGAGAGAGGACCCCGGTGGGGGTTGACCCTCTATCGGAAGCATGCTCAATACGGCCAGGTTTTGGGACCGTTGTTGTTCCGGCTATGGTAAGTTGCTGACTCTGTAGCGTGGTGTAGCACAGTTAATTATGGACAATACTAAAACGTCACATTTCTAACATGAATAAAAATATCTATATATATTCAGATCATCATATACAAAGTATCCGGGGCTATTATCCCTCAATCAGCCCTATACTATAGTCTATAATTGAATTTTTTTATAAGATTTGTTTCTTAAAAACATGACTGTCCTTCGTGATCCTAGAATTGAAAGTGAAGACCTGGTGGAAATACAGAAAATCATGTGAGGATTGTTTAATAAAGAGAAAATTCCTTTGTGAGTCATTGTAAAAGGTTTCAGTCCCTAGGAGCCAAAGTTTCAGTCCCTAGGAGCCATTGAGCCACTAAAGTTTTCTCTACCCTTCAACGCCATTGTCGTGAAAACCAGGACAAATGTGTGTAAAGGTCAGTATAAAGTGACTCATTTGCCCTTCAATACTACAATTCACTTTGGCAGTAACAATGGCCTCACACGACTATGTGTCATGTGACAGCCTGATTTTCACCAAGGGGTGAAAACCGTGCCTTTGTACCTCTTAGCTACTCCCACGAGAATAGCTTGTACATCCAACACAATTGATAAACATTAAACCACACAAAATATAGAAGAAGGACAAGGAAAAGATATAGAAACAACATCAACATCATCCCATAACTTAACATCATTCAACATCCGAATGCATTACATGAACGTGATTCGTAGGCCATCGGATGAGAAAGATAGAAACTAGCGAAGCGCCGAACCATCAACACAGCGGAAGTCTTCAACTATGGGTCACTAAGTCCACAAGCACTCGAGTGTAGGCGAGACCATCACTCCACTCCATCGGCATCGTCGGTAGGCTCAACGGGGTCAACGGCGTCCGCGTCCGAAAAACAAAGTGGGAAAGCCGTGAGTACATAGAGTACTCAACAAGCCGCACTACCAAGCAACAATGTTATGCATGCTTGAATATTTCAAGGATTGGCAAGGGCTCAGCACCTAAGGCGATTAACCTGAAGTTGGGGTGGGTGAAGTTTTATTATTATTCAAATTTATAAGTGACCTCACATGAATCAACACATTCCTGCAAGGACCAAATTTTAAGTCCAGCACACCTTCACTAGAACCACGGCTCGAAGCCGGAAGTAAAACACCTATCAATGGGGAGAAGTGGTAAATCTAATCACTTGGGAAGCTCTCGGGGATGTCCGTATCCAGGTGCATGAATATACATATAGATTATAACTCTGCATAGTATATACACATGTACCCACGTGAAGAGGTATCAGTAACATAGGGCTACCATCGTAGCCTAACTATAGAAACACTCACAAGATCAATCAACAAGCATCGATCGGCGGCTTGCTCTCCCTCGGGTCCGGGATCCCCCTAAGAAACAATAAAGGGTCTCGAAGGTGTGAAAGGCCTACCGCTGTCCAAGTGGGGTATCCTCTACTCATGTGTCGAGACAACGCTCCAAAACCCACTAACACAAGCTCAACTACTAGGGCAAGCCCACCAGTCCTCTGCAAGTATCATGATCCAGCACAACGCCTATATGGGTCACGTGGTGTGTATGTAAAGCATGGAGACATATCACCTACGAACTGGTCCTTATGCTGTCGGGGCGAGTCACCAATCCCTCTCGTTCAATCGAAGTCACCACAACAAGGACTCCATAACCCGAAGCCCCTACACAACCGTGCCCGCAACAGGCACTCTCCAAATGGAAACTCCCCAAAAGTTTCCTAGCACCTAATCACCTACATTCGCCCCCGCAAAACAACCTATAGGGTTTCTATTGTAAAAACTCGACACCTAAGAAGCACCTACAATCTATTTTACACAAAAACATAATTCTCAAGTGTGGGTTCAATTAAGCAACTAAGCATGCAAATGAAGTATCAATAGCAAAGCATCCTAGGGCAACAGATGGCAAAGATGACATGATATGGCATAGGAGATGATATTAAGCAGCAAGTAACAGTTCATATGCATGAGTCAAACTATGTAAGTACTAAATAGACGCAAAAGTGATCAAGGATAGTGGCTTGCATTGGAAACGAGGGTCCCAAGTGGGGTCGGGGTACTCAATCAGCTACTCCGGTGGAAACTCATCAAACTGTTGCTCCTCAAATTCCTCTATCAACCACAGAACATGTAGCACGGGTCGGGCACACGAATCGAGGCAAATAGGTAATGAATCGTAGGAACATGAATTTATGCTAATATAACATGAACAACAACTACACCAAAACGTAGAGAACGTCGCTACGATTCTAACGCAACCGATCGCGTATTTTTCTCATTCCCGGATAAAAAGATATGAATCTCCAAAGAATAAAGGAATTATTGGAAATTCAAAAAAGGCAAGAAAAAAGGAAAATCTAAAGAATATTCCTTCCTTGGTCCACGACGAGTCATGGACCAACCGAAACAAGCCCACGAGACCATGGTCCATGGTGGACCGGGTCTACCCACCACACGGAGCGAGGGTCCATGGACCAACACCACGAGGTGACGTCACCTCCCACCGGAGTCGGGCGGCGCCGCCACAACACCACGGCGGTGACCCACCGTAGTCCACCGATCCAACACTACAACTCGCTGTACATCAAGCGAAGACCACCAAGATGATCTACTCGACATGGCGCACCTACTAGCACATGCCAACCGGGCGGGCTCTTACCGATGCGATGGCGCGAGCTCGCCGGAGCTTGTGCCACGGAAAAGGGGAATACCCGAGCCACAACCAAAACACAATTTGATGCTATCAAATGAAAGCCCATGTAGCGGCGAAGCTAACGGACCCGGTCCGATCGGAAAGGACGGTCGGAACCTCGCCGACGGCGAGAAACACGACGACGAGATTTGGGAATCCGGTGAAACTCAAGAAAACTCGCTCCTTTCTCCCAATTCACGCGCTCAAAGGCATCACGAGACCTCAATGGAGCTTTCCGATCGACCATGACCCACGGACAAGCTCTACAACTAGGACCTCACCATCGGCCATGGCGAGCGGCGGCGGAAATCCGACGAAGACCGGCAATTCTCGAAAGAAAGGAGGGAAAAGGTGGGACACTCCAACGGTGTGAGTGCGAGTGACCGATCTGTGGCCACGATCACGGAGTTCCGGGCTGCGAAGGCTCGTGCTCGAAGCGGATTAGGGCTAGAGCAAAGGGGATACAACGGACATCGAGGAACGGTGGTTAAAGGAGGATGACCCTCACCGACGAAGATGGGCGATGGAGATCTTTTCGGCGGCAACAAACTTCTCCGGCATGGCTCGTCCTCAAGCTTGTGAGAAAAAGGTGGGGTTAGCTCCACATGAACCAGCAATGCACATGGAACGAGCTGGAGTTGATGATACTGATCGGCGGTGACCTTCTTCTTCGACGACGAAAGAGCAGGGCAATATGCGTCTAGGGTTTGCAGCCGCCGAGCGGCATGGAAGGGTTTGGGGAAGCGACGACGGCCTCTAGGGGCTACTTGGATGAACGTCGTGTGGCGTCGACTCAACGTTGCGCGAACGAGCAATCGAACGGAGGCGACAGGTAGACTAAGCATTGTTCATGCGCTAGGTGGGCTAGATGGTTGCGTCGTTGGGCCTCGGTGGGCTGCGGAGGAAGGGGACAGGGTTGGTTTCGCTAGGAATTCGGCTCACGACATAGATAATCAATGATGCGATTTGACTTCTCTTGATTCAAATTTGATTTGAAATCTCTCCAAATTTATAAATCTTTTGGTTCATACACACAGGCTGTTACATGCCATATATCAAGGGGCCTACCACATCGCCCCTCTCACTATCTCACATCTTCGATTCAGCTTGATAATTTCAATAGACCGGTTCAATGCGTGAAAATTAATCTCGTTTGGCCTGGTTTTCATGGTTGAAAGGTAGAGAAAACTCGGTTAGTGGCATAGTGGGGAACTTAACTTTTTGGTGGCTCGTAAGGGATGAGAACCTTTTACCGTGGCTCACAAGGAATTTTCTTTTAAAAGGAGTTCTGGTGCAGGCACCACAATAACGGCTCAAGCAACTTTTTTTCTTTTTTGGAAAGGAAGCGGCCAAACTTAAGCTATAACCATTCAACCTACCTTTTTAAGAGAAAAGGAATTTATTCTATTAGTTGCAAATTACAGAATGGGGGTATAGTAACCCCAGGTTACATCAGCTAGTTTTGTAAGGATGGGACGAGTGTGTAGCATGATATGGTCTATTACATTTGAGAATGGAATTGTTGATCACATTGTTTTGAATACCATGTTTGGCTATTTGATAGGATCCTAGATTTTGCCCTCTATTGATCTTCTTCTAGCTGCAATTACTTTATTGTAGATTCCTTTGTAACTTCATGAGGGTCGGTTTGATTCTCCAGTCACCGGGGTTGGATATTGGGTCTCCAATCAGTAGAGTTGTGATTAAAGTTTGGTTGATTGACACCATCAGGATGTCATTTAGATTCAGAGTGACAATCATTGATGACAAGTTCATTGCTTGTGCTTTAGCATCTAAAACTAAAGCTACATGTCTAGCTTCGCCTGCACATGTATAGTGATCGAGTTGCCTTGGTACCCGACTTGATGACGCCTAGAGGGAGGGGGCGGGGGGGGGGTTAGGTGATAATCCCCGGAAGTCACTTAATTCAAAAATTAGTAACATAGGAAAATTTTGTCCGACTACAATATCCGATAATAGTAGGATATTGTCCGATAAACAACAATATCCGACTATTATAGGATAATGTCCCATGGCCTCGTGCGAAAAATAGATTGGTCATCGAAATGGACAAGTTAGCACAAATCAACCTAGGAGCAAGCAGCTAGATAAGCAAGAAAGCAACAACAAAACAACAAAGGGGCACAGACCACCTACACATGTAGATCTAAGAAAAGAGCACTACAACTAGCTAGATTAAAAGTTGCCTAGAGGGGGGGGGTGAATAGCCAATTTAAATAATTTCTGAAAATCACAACACTAAGCAAGCGATCAGTCCAGACAGGACGGAACTTCCGTCTCTCACGGAACTTCCGGGGGGGGACTTTCGTGATGCTGACAGAACCTCTGTTCCTGGTAGAAAAGGAAGCAAAGAAGAGAGGTGAGATCGAAGTCTCACAAATCTAGTTAAAGGCAATCCTTCCTTGATCGCTCGAGAGTGTTCCACCTATAGGAAAGTTTGATCCAAGCACCGCACGCGTAGATCAGCCACGAGTCTTTCACAACCACAATTGGAACAAGAGAGCAAGAACAAGAACACAAACAACACAAGATAGACACGAGATTTGTTGACCGAAGTTCGGACCCCTCACAAAGAGGTTCCTACGTCTCCGTTGAGGAGCTCACAAAGAGCCGGGTCTCTCTCAACCCTAAACCTCTCAAGTGACCACGAGAGGTCAACTTGATTTTCTTCTTCTTCTTGCTTGATTCTTTTCCTTCAAGAGGCGAATCACAACCTTCACAAACTTCTCAAGGCTCACCACAATCTTGGGAGCTCAAGGGTGACACCTAGCCAATCTAGGAGAACAAATCTCCAAGAGTAACAAGTGAATTAGGGTTTGCATGCTAAGGAAAGTCGTGCTCAAGGTTGGGGTGATGCTTCTCAAGCTTGGATTTGGTTTGGGGCTCTAAAAAATGGACTTGATTCACAAGGGGAGTGAGGGAGAGGTGATAGCAAGTGCTTTAGGAAGATGAGAGTGTTCAAAAAGCACCAGACAACCTCTCAACCGTGGTGGAGAGGTCCTTTTATAGAGGTGGGTCCAAAAAGAGCCGTTGGGAGGTGTGAAAGTAGGATTGACGGAACTTATGTGGTCCCACGGAACTTTCGTGGTGACTTGACATTTGGTGAAAAACAGGCAGGACGGAACTTCCGTCCAATACTCTCGGAAGTGGTCGACGGAAGTTCCAAGCTTGGGTTTTTGGTGGTTTTGGTTTGATCCCAGCTTGGGTATGATACTTTGAGCACACATTCCCTGCATGAAAGACTAATTTACTCATCTTTATAGTATTGGCAAACCTAGACTCAAAGAGCTAAGAATCTATTTTGAAGCTCCGCTTTGGGTCCATCTTTTTGCATTTGTATGAGGGGCTATCAATCTTACTTTGTGGGTTAGTAGACTTTGATATCCGACTACAATATCTGATAATAGTAGGATATTGTCCGATAAACAACAATATCCGACTATTATAGGATAATGTCCCATGGCCTCGTGCGAAAAATAGATTGGTCATCGAAATGGACAAGTTAGCACAAATCAACCTAGGAGCAAGCAGCTAGATAAGCAAGAAAGCAACAACAAAACAACAAAGGGGCACAGCCACCTACACATGTAGATCTAAGAAAAGAGCACTACAACTAGCTAGATTAAAAGTTGCCTAGAGGGGGGGGGGTGAATAGCCAATTTAAATAATTTCTGAAAATCACAACACTAAGCAAGCGATCGGTCCGGACAGGACGGAACTTCCGTCTCTCACGGAACTTCCGGGGGGGACTTTCGTGATGCTTGACGGAACCTCTGTTCCTGGTAGAAAAGGAAGCAAAGAAGAGAGGTGAGATCGAAGTCTCACAAATCTAGTTAAAGGCAATCCTTCCTTGATCGCTCAGGAGTGTTCCACCTATAGGAAAGTTTGATCCAAGCACTGCACGCGTAGATCAGCCACGAGTCTTTCACAACCACAATTGGAACAAGAGAGCAAGAACAAGAACACAAACAACACAAGATAGACACGAGATTTGTTGACCGAAGTTCGGACCCCTCACAAAGAGGTTCCTACGTCTCCGTTGAGGAGCTCACAAAGAGCCGGGTCTCTCTCAACCCTAAACCTCTCAAGTGACCACGAGAGGTCAACTTGATTTTCTTCTTCTTCTTGCTTGATTCTTTTCCTTCAAGAGGCGAATCACAACCTTCACAAACTTCTCAAGGCTCACCACAATCTTGGGAGCTCAAGGGTGACACCTAGCCAATCTAGGAGAACAAATCTCCAAGAGTAACAAGTGAATTAGGGTTTGCATGCTAAGGAAAGTCGTGCTCAAGGTTGGGGTGATGCTTCTCAAGCTTGGATTTGGTTTGGGGCTCTAAAAAATGGACTTGATTCACAAGGGGAGTGAGGGAGAGGTGATAGCAAGTGCTTTAGGAAGATGAGAGTGTTCAAAAAGCACCGAGCAACCTCTCAACCGTGGTGGAGAGGTCCTTTTATAGAGGTGGGTCCAAAAAGAGCCGTTGGGAGGTGTGAAAGTAGGATTGACGGAACTTATGTGGTCCCACGGAACTTTCGTGGTGACTTGACATTTGGTGAAAAACAGGCAGGACGGAACTTCCGTCCAATACTCTCGGAAGTGGTCGACGGAAGTTCCAAGCTTGGGTTTTTGGTGGTTTTGGTTTGATCCCGGCTTGGGTATGATACTTTGAGCACACATTCCCTGCATGAAAGACTAATTTACTCATCTTTATAGTATTGGCAAACCTAGACTCAAAGAGCTAAGAATCTATTTTGAAGCTCCGCTTTGGGTCCATCTTTTTGCATTTGTATGAGGGGCTATCAATCTTACTTTGTGGGTTAGTAGACTTTGATATCCGACTACAATATCTGATAATAGTAGGATATTGTCCGATAAACAACAATATCCGACTATTATAGGATAATGTCCCATGGCCTCGTGCGAAAAATAGATTGGTCATCGAAATGGACAAGTTAGCACAAATCAACCTAGGAGCAAGCAGCTAGATAAGCAAGAAAGCAACAACAAAACAACAAAGGGGCACAGACCACCTACACATGTAGATCTAAGAAAAGAGCACTACAACTAGCTAGATTAAAAGTTGCCTAGAGGGGGGGGTGAATAGCCAATTTAAATAATTTCTGAAAATCACAACACTAAGCAAGCGATCGGTCCAGACAGGACGGAACTTCCGTCTCTCACGGAACTTCCGGGGGGGACTTTCGTGATGCTGATGGAACCTCTCGTTCCTGGTAGAAAAGGAAGCAAAGAAGAGAGGTGAGATCGAAGTCTCACAAATCTAGTTAAAGGCAATCCTTCCTTGATCGCTCGGGAGTGTTCCACCTATAGGAAAGTTTGATCCAAGCACCGCACGCGTAGATCAGCCACAGTCTTTCACAACCACAATTGGAACAAGAGAGCAAGAACAAGAACACAAACAACACAAGATAGACACGAGATTTGTTGACCGAAGTTCGGACCCCTCACAAAGAGGTTCCTACGTCTCCGTTGAGGAGCTCACAAAGAGCCGGGTCTCTCTCAACCCTAAACCTCTCAAGTGACCACGAGAGGTCAACTTGATTTTCTTCTTCTTCTTGCTTGATTCTTTTCCTTCAAGAGGCGAATCACAACCTTCACAAACTTCTCAAGGCTCACCACAATCTTGGGAGCTCAAGGGTGACACCTAGCCAATCTAGGAGAACAAATCTCCAAGAGTAACAAGTGAATTAGGGTTTGCATGCTAAGGAAAGTCGTGCTCAAGGTTGGGGTGATGCTTCTCAAGCTTGGATTTGGTTTGGGGCTCTAAAAAATGGACTTGATTCACAAGGGGAGTGAGGGAGAGGTGATAGCAAGTGCTTTAGGAAGATGAGAGTGTTCAAAAAGCACCGAGCAACCTCTCAACCGTGGTGGAGAGGTCCTTTTATAGAGGTGGGTCCAAAAAGAGCCGTTGGGAGGTGTGAAAGTAGGATTGACGGAACTTATGTGGTCCCACGGAACTTTCGTGGTGACTTGACATTTGGTGAAAAACAGGCAGGACGGAACTTCCGTCCAATACTCTCGGAAGTGGTCGACGGAAGTTCCAAGCTTGGGTTTTTGGTGGTTTTGGTTTGATCCCAGCTTGGGTATGATACTTTGAGCACACATTCCCTGCATGAAAGACTAATTTACTCATCTTTATAGTATTGGCAAACCTAGACTCAAAGAGCTAAGAATCTATTTTGAAGCTCCGCTTTGGGTCCATCTTTTTGCATTTGTATGAGGGGCTATCAATCTTACTTTGTGGGTTAGTAGACTTTGATATCCTGCACATTAGCTCAATAAACCATTAGTTACTTTAATTATTTGTCATTTATCACCAAAACCCACTAGGGGGCCTAGTTGCATCTTCATAGATATAGCAACAAGAAGGAGAGACAAGGATACACATGAATTTGTTTACCGAAGTTCAGAATCACCCCAATGCGATCCCTACTCTCCGTTGAGGAAGCTTGAGCAGCTCACAAGGCCTACTCCAAGACGGGTCTCTTTCAACCGCTTTCTCCGATCCACTAGCATTTCTTCTTTCCTTTCGGAGGCAAAGCGAACCTTCAAAAACTTTCTCAAGGCTCTTGACAAGCTTGGGAGCTCTACGACAACGCCTAGCCATCTTGGAGGCTTCACCTCCAAGAGTAATAGATGCTTCACGAGTTGATTGACGCCACCCAAAGTGCTCAAGGTTTAAGATTTGCTCACTAGTGATCACACACTCCAATCTCTCAACCAAATTAAAATATTTTGCTCAAATCACTTGGATCTCGAGAAAAAAGGTTGGGAAGACCTCAAATGGACGTTGGAATACTATAGAGTTGGGCTAGAACGAGCGAGGAACCAAATGGAATGGTGGAGGGGCATTTAAGTTGGTTTCGAGAAAACTAGCCGTTGGGACTGTCGGACGAGAAGAATTGTCCTATGATAGTCATACATTGTTCGATGAATGGATGTGCACAGATATGTAGTCCGATGGAAAAATCTGATGTTTTCGGACAACCATTATCGGACATTATCCTACACCTTTACGTAGGGTTCAAACTACACAGTTTTTAAAAATTCTGATCAAATGTCCGATTATTGTAGGACATTGTCGGATCCCGGATAATGTCCGATGATTGTCTCGGGATGGTTGCACAACTCTCCGTGGTCCGATGAAATTATCCAATGTTGTAGGAAAATGTCCGATGACACGGGTAAGGAAAACAAAGTTTTGAAACCCCCCCCCCCATACACACACACACCCCATATAGAATCCGAGCACTTTGACTTTGTCATTCAACATATATGTAGCATCCCTCTTGATAGTACGACATATATCCTTCATGGATCTTTTTGTCCATCGGATTTAAGCATTCACTTGCTATCTTCCATCACAAAGGTCCTTCGGCGACGAGCCTCATGCTTTCCCTTCTCCAATGTATGGTTCGTCATAGCCAAGTCCTTGCTAACCCTTCATCATGGTCCACACATTTCTTTGCATCATCCAGCTGCACACGCTTATTCATCTTCATGTTGTATTGATTTTTGTTGTGATATGTGTTGATTGCTTCGATATGACCACGAGAATTAAATCACCATTTTTTGCATATGGTGACGATTACAATATCCACTATGAGACATATCATCCAAGCTTCATTTTTCTTCATGTAATATATAGCATAAGATTTTCATCGGTGAGTATCCAAATAGTTCACCTTCATCACAACCTTTGTCAATTGATATTCAAAATAGAATATCCATATTCATCCGTGTCTTGATACATCAATGTTCATAGTAAAATTGTAAGACATTTTTCTATTATAACTCAACAAAATACATTAGCTCTTTAGTTATTGTCATCAAAAGACCAAAACCCACTAGGGGGCCTAGATGCTTTTTCAGTACCTGCAAACAAGAGAAGATCCAAGTCCAGCTCTAATGGGAGAATTCTCCGGTATATTAATAGGGCAGGCTGCATCGGAAAAGCATATTGAATGATACTTGAGTATTTGCCATGTTAATCATCTGTTGAATGAGTGGTGTCGGAAGGCTCCACTAGAGTGGTGGGTTTTGTGTTTTCGGTGTCATTGTTTTCATTGACGTGTAGAAGGAACTTGGCTTCGACTTTCGAGACTTGTATCACCTACTGCATTGTCCAAGTTTTCCGAGTAAATCTCAAGTCATTTCGGGCTTTCCGGATGTTCCAAAGTATTATGAAGCACTTGAACTAGAAATTCCTTTTGGGGTCTATTATCAAGAATGAAATTTAATTGCACTTGCACTCCTTGCAGGTTGCCCGGAAGTAAATATATTTTTAGTGCTAAAGGACCTGCAAACCACACTTGCTCTTGCAAAGGTGCAGTTGAAAAAAATAGATGAGCATCATCTTCCTCGATCCGAGAGTGAGCAAGATTTGTTTATGTTCTTGATGTAAGCTCCTGCTTTACTTCCACTGGCAATGTCTTAGAATCCTCCATGCAAAAAATTTGAGTTTAGGAGGAATATTTTTTTCCTTCCAAACTGTCTTTAAAAGCTGCAAAGTGTTACCTGAAATCGCTCTCCTTCCAACTTGGAGAAGCTAAGTTTTTATAAGCTTCCTTGGATGAACACTTACCTGAATTTGCAGATTTCCATACTAGAATGTCGTTGTTGTCATTGTGAACGATTGAGACCTGTTTTATTATCTGCAAAGAATCTGCGCCGAACATTTGATTTATTTTTCTTGTGTCCCATTGTCTAGTGTTAGGTAGCTAGAGATTAGCAACTATATTTGGAATGGCCCCCTCATTGTAGTCTAAATTTAGGTAAGCATGTAGTTTGTCCCAAATAGGACACCAAGGTTGATTCCAAATATTTGTGTTACCATTGCAAATCTACATATTTTGGGGAAGTATAGATCTTATTGAAAGCACTGAAGTCCAGAAAGTTGATTTCGGTAGGGTATTTTTTAGCAGTCTAGAAGCTTTTATTTGGAAATTATTTGCTCTTTATGATGGTTGTAAGGTAAGGATCCTCGTTTTCGGTAATTCTCCCAATTGTGTTTAGCATCAAGTTCACGTTTTTCATATTTCTAATACCGAGTCCTCCTTTTGTTTTTGGTGTGTGATATCCTCCCGGACCTAAAATTGATAGGGTTCGGATTCTGTTCTTCTTGAACACCTGCCCACCAAAAATTCTGGATGATTGCATTAATTTTGGATAGGAATTTTTTAGTAAAAATGATAATAGACATGTAATAAACTAGAATAGAGGCAAAACAGAATTAATATAAGGTCATTTTTAGTGGAGCCTTTCATAAGCATTAAATAATATGTGATGTGGACTAGGGTCCCGATCTTCCGAAGGTTCGGATAACTCTTGATTTGGCGAAGATGTGACACACGCCGATCCGGCTCCTGAACAACACGTTCGAACCCCGCAATCGCAGCACCACGTCCTCTATGGTTATCAACCGGCGTTGCACGGTTGACCTCGCCAAGAAGGCTAATCCCTACCTGTGAATCAAGAACACAAGCAAGAACAAGAAAGAACGCAACCAAATTTGCAGATATATAATTAATCTCACGAGTTGGGGTCTCACAAACCGATGAACGGCGAAATTGTCTAAGCAGAATAATCTAAGCAAAACCCCACCCTAACACGGGTGGCGGCTACTGCTAATAAATACTTGAGGACGAGCAAGAACCCCCTGGACGCTCCCCTAATAGACTCACACGAGATACACGGCCCAAAGGCCAAGAACGGTGACACAGCACCAAAACAGATTCTGGACGTTTCAATGTTTCGATGATTCCCGTCGACTCCGGATAAATTTTGACATGAGACCGGTTCCACTGGAAATATTATGAAATTATCTTTCCATCCATATGTAGAACGTTCAAATCCGATTTCGTATGCGATCTGGACGTCTGTTTTAATTCAGACTGTTTCTTGACTCGGAAACAGACTCGAAGTCGACTTGATTTGGACCTCCACAATGCCTTGCGCCTCTTGCTGGACCTCCACGCCTCCAAGCCCTCTTCCATTCATATTATGGTCCTCTCCTTGATTCCTAATCATAATAAAATCATTAGGTAGCAAATTATTCTCAAAATTATGAAAGGAAAGACTTAGGAACGAGCTCACCTCTAAATTCAATTGTCGGGTGCGAGCTCTAGTGATTGGTCCTTGAATGTTCGGCGGAGGAGTGTCATTTGTATTCAAAGGAGTGATGTTCTCATCAATATGCCACATATACATTTTTTGCTAAACATGAAGGGTGTTAAAGATAGAGAATGAATCCTTTCATCTTTTGTGAGAGACATTTCATCCTAATAGGTTCCTGACTTACTTATCTAAAACTTTGTTTTAGAAAAAAATGTAATGAAATACCCCACTAAGAATGACCTAAGCAAGACATCCCGCATGATTGAGTTTATTAGCTTTGATGAGGGTTAACTTAGCCTTGAATTCTGTGTGGATGAAATTGTAAGCTTTAGTCGTGTCACTGTGCGTGTTTTTTTGGACAACCGTCCTGTTACTATGCGTTATGTTTCGCGTTCGCCTAAAAGTTATCTACCACCCCAATGTTTACCAATACCGGTTTATATGGGGAAAAAAGGGTACACATGTCTACTTGAACGATTTTATTGGTTAGCACTTATTCAATCCTTTTTTCTCTCCTCCTTTGTGCTAATCACTAGTGCTAAAAGAACTAAGTCAAAAGGAAAGTCAGTCCTTACTATGGAGTTTTCTACTTGTTCTTGTGTTAGTGAAGCCAGATAGTTCAACTTGCCTGTCCAAAGTCAATCTATGAAAAGTTTTCCTTATAGGTGCACCCAACTGTAAGAGAGTAGAAGCAATCGGAGTAAATAAATCCCAATAGTGAAATGAGCCTTAGATGTTGACCATGAGATGAACAAACGTGATTAGCATCACTAAACCGCTTTGACTGGCAAGTCACCAAAAGACCTCAAAGGTTCATCAGCTTTTAGCTAGCCAAAGTAGCTATGACCAGACCCAACAGGTGCTACAGGTACAGCTTATTATTAGGAGTCAGCAGACTCACAGTTTCAACTTTTTCATACGCTTATGCAACATTAAAAAGCAGTTACTCATATAGTTTTGTACAAGGAATTGATTACGACATGAAAGAACCATCACGGTGCACCCAAAGGTTGTAGAGAACTGGCATTCCGGTTAGCGGGCACTGAATACACCACCAGAATCAAAGTTGCCATTGACCATAAGATTGATAGCATGTAACTCAATTGTACCATCAATAGTAAAATGGCATACCAAATATAATAGTCTACAGCTGAGGTAATATATGGACTGGATTAAACAACCCACGGACACATAAGTGGTGTACAGTGTATCATGTTCAAGCCAAAAGTATAAAAAATACGAAAAAGAAAGAATGAAGAAAACAAGTTCAAACTAAAAGGTGCACATTTATCCAATCCGAAACCAATAAGCTGATACGAAGAAATATGCAGAGTTTAAAAACATTGTGCAATGCACTGCTTCCGTTCTCTTCTCAAACTATTTTGGATACAGAAAATCTCAAGATAAAATTCTCGTAGATGTACGCTGATAAAATTCTCATAGATGTACGCTGACAAGATATATATATGGTATGAGGTACAAGTTCACTGCATACATCCTAAGGCCACAAGTAAATGAGAGCAGTGCTAGCTAAAATGAAAAACTTTTTCGGGAAAAGCTATCCTAAAAGAAACTAATCCAGTAATATGATGGATAGAACACCATGCATGACATTGAAAAGTGACAGCTTTGGTTATGCTTTACTTGAAGGTCCACAAGAACTGGTACACAATTGCATGAAGATGAATCTGACAGGTAGACTAAACGTTAAGTGAAACATGCAAAACAACCACAAAAAAGAACACAAAAGGTGCTAGTGTTGTTTTACTGCTTAGATCAGTTACATATAGGGCCTATGTGAGGTGCCATGCCAAGAGTCAGTCCCTTCAAACATCTAGTCATATGTAAGGCAAGGCCATAACAAACAGAATTCTGAAACTATAGACTGCAGCATTATTTCTTTGAATCATTAAACATGTCAGGCACAATATTACTCAACAAACATCTAGTAACTCATTACAACATTTACAGACAAAAAAATTCATAACAAACACAATTAAAAAATCTAGTACTTCAAAGGAATGTCTCTTATTAATAGTGCTAATTTGATAAAACTAAACCGGTAGGTTTACTTCGGACCCACGACAATTAGTAATACACAACAGAGAATAACGCAAGGGAGTTGAGCTTCTCCTCCTTTCAAGGTGTATGTTTCTCTACATTTTTCTTCTAAGTTAAAAAGAATGGTCAATGATTATCTGATATCATTCTGTTAGTACTGTAGAAGTCAAGGCACCTCCACCTGGCAGGGAAAATTTGACCCCAGAACCATTTAATAAAGCACAAAGGGGGAAATAATGAAAAAGACGTAATGCAAATAAGCTACAACCTCCTCTTGATCACTATAGTATAGACGAAGCTAACACAGATTGTTCCTCTAACTGGGAAATATGCTCGATTGTGAGATAAAGGCCATTTCCACTTTTCAAAATTTATCCAATCATCTATACAGTTCACTCTATTATCCAAAAATACACAAGTCAATCCTGCACTGTTAAAAGGCTTAAAACAGTAGCATGCAACAGGCTAAAATCTAGAAATGCTCATGAAATAGTTTTTCCTAGCACCAAATGGCAATAGCTTCCACATCTATATTAACAAAGGTCAAATTCACCTGACTAAAGATTAAAATAAGTTCTAAACAGAGAAAATGTTGGCATGAGTGTGACACTTGGGGGGGGGGGGGACAGAAATATTCCTCTCATTCTTGAAGTAATAATATAAATAGTGTTCTTAAGCACTTTCAACTCCTAGGTGAAAAGTGATTTTGTTTGTAATCAAAAGTTGAAGAATGACATTTATCATTTATCATTCTGTAGTGAGCACAGAATTAATATTAAGATATCCACACATATGAACCATAGACCAAAACATCAGAAAAATTACAGCATGTAGAATAAAAATAACTGAAACAGCCAGAATGACACAAAAAATACAGACTATTTCAAGAAAACATGCCTAGGTAAAAGGCCAGGTGCAAGCATTATCTTACAGCAGGTGACTAGCAGTTCTAGCTGGCTTCTCTGAGCCTCTTGATCAGGGTATCTAGAGATTTCTTTTTTGGGTTCTGCCTGGCACCCCTGGTTCCAAATGTTGAGAAATAACTCTCTGAGGAGTCCCTAAATTTCTCTGAGATGGCTGCCACCTTTTTATAATCAAGCTTGTTGTAACTCTTTTCACGGATCACTGGATTCAGGAAAGTCTCTGGGCTATTGCTCATAAGAAGATTCACCAGCTGCCTTGCCTCCACTAATGCAGCCTTCATTTCATTTTTTACAGACTCTTGATCAGAGTCCGCAAACAGGCAGGACATGTTATCTGCAAATGCCTCAAACATTTTCAGGTCAGTATCTATGCCGGTGACAGCATTAGCATTGAACCTCTTGACTGAATCATTCAAGAATAGATCGACAATCCTCTCAGAGATGTGAACAAGCACAGCCACAAGTACGCGACGGAGCACAGGAAGCGGGAGAATCTGCTGTGCAGTTGATGTAAGTGTCTCGAGGTAGATGATGACCTCATTTGCATACTCGTTGCCACCAGGAGGAGGATCATCAGCCATCCAGTTGACACCATCAGATTGCCGCATGAACTCATCAGCCTTGGCACGCAGCAACCGCAGTAGTAGTGCCTCCGCTGCATCACGAGACCTGCGAAGCGGGAAGTCACGCCGACCACGCTCCACTGCCCGCAGCGGCACACCACATAATTGAGCTGCATGGCGTGTGAAAAACTCGCATGCACGCTCCATAACGGACATGTTTGCAGCAACCTGCATGGCCTGGGATACACTCAAACCACCACCTGATTCCACAAGCTTTTGAATGGAAGCATCCACCACCTCAGAAAGTATTCGACCAAGGTACTTTTTCACTGCTGCGTAGGTGTCCCCACCACCTCCATGTGCCATGAAACTCACTGAATCTTCAATGAATGACCGAACTATGCGGCAAATGTCTGGGACAGTGCATGAGAATGGTGCAACGTATGGGAATGCTGGCGTGATATCTGAGCTCTGAATCCCAAAAGCAAGCACATTCATTGAGTACTCATATTCCTTTCTCATGAGCATCTGATCAAACTTATCTGCAGCAAGTGCCTCCGCCACCTGCCTACGGCAGTCTGCAAGCAGTAAATCGTGATACTTGTCTCGGTGTTTGGCCAGCACATCAAGGAGCATCCCTACTGGATAACCATATCGCCTCAATGTGGCAGCAAGCAAAGCAGCATAATCTGTAATGAGGAGCAAGTGGTTTGCTGTCTGCATCCGGGAGAAATTATCTTCCATCACAGAGACCATCTTCCCCACAGCGGCATCCCAGAGAGCATCTACATCTGGGCGAGATGTGAGCCCACCACCTGTTCGGAACACACGGTCCTCAACAATGAAGAACCCAGCAATCTGTGAGAAGAACACCTGGTGAGACTCGAGGAATGGCGTCGCAGCAATCACATCAAAGTCTGATGTCAGCTGCAGCTTCCTGTTCTCCAGGTAGTACTTTTTAAACCGCTCCCCTAGTGCCAGAGTCTGGTGTATGTGCATTGCTCTGTACAGCGGTGTAAGGTCAAAGGAGGCTGCAGCAGCACCGTCTGTTGCGTCAGCTGTTGCCGCGGCTGCAGCAAAGTCATCGAGCTCACCAACTCCATCGTCATCCAGGGTGATGCACTCCTCCAACGGACGCTGCTTGGACCGGAGCTCTTCCTGGCGCTGCCTGGCGGCAGCCGAGCGGCCAATGGCCACCTGGCCAAGGTGCCGCGAGGCAGCACGGATGCTGACCATCCAATCAGAGAACTCCCGGGAGATCTCACGCTCGGCATGGGCGCGCACCGCGGGGACGACGCTTAGCAGCATCCGGCGGAGGGTAGGCAGCGGCAACGCCTCGGGTCCCAAGGCGAGATCGCGGTCGATGGCGTCGACGGCCCGTAGGGCGAGGTACAGGCCATGGTTCCCAGCCTGGAGGTGCTCGTTGGCCCGCGCGGCGAGCGCGAGCAGGCGTACGCACCGGCGGGAGGAGGCGAGCGCGGAGGAGAGGTTCCCTGCGAGCGCGCGCGCGGCGAGGAAGGACTCGAGCGAGGCGAGCAGAGGCGCGGCGGAGGAGAGGAGCGCGGAGTGTGAGGCCGAGAGGGAGCCCTTGAGCGCGTCGGCGTCGGCGAGGAGGGAGCGGAGGTCGTCGACGGCGCGGATGAAGTCGTGGAAGTGGGCGCGGCAGAGCTCCTCGATCTCGGCCTCCCGGTCCCGCGCCGCGGCGCGGAGCGCGGCGAGCAGCGGCTCGGGGCGACCGCACGCGAAGGCGCGCCGTACGAACGGGCCAAGGTCCTCGCCCGCCGCGATGGCGGTCGATAGCTGAGCGAGGTCGGCCTCAGAAGGCGCGGAGGCGGATGACGCGGGCCCGTTCGCCACCGACGACGGCGGCACGTCGCCGGGGAGCTTGCGCCGCATCGAGATCTGAGGAGGGGTGGGCGTGGGACAGATGAGTTGGGGGCAGCGCAGCAACTGCCGCCGAGTTGGTCAGGGAATTGGAAGGAAGGAAAAAAAAACTGTTTGGATACTAGTAAGACGAAACGAAACGTATGGTGGGTGGTCGGGGGATGGTGGGGTTGGGGGCAGCCCGGGGTTGGGTGGCTGGAAGTGGGGTCCACCGGGACAAAACGTGTGGGGTCAGAATGTCGGCGAATGTAAAGGGTGTGGGAGCGTGGGGTGAGACGGAACGGAGGAAGCGGAGGCGACGGCCGATGAACGGGGCCAGCGAGGCACGCGGTGCTGACTTGGTGGCGACTGGTAAGACTAGCGGCGCGCTGTTTAGCTGCTGGTGGGTCCACGAAGGAGAATGTTACGGAAGGTTGAGAAAGGTTTTTTTCCTAGATAAATTAGAGAACTTATATTAGTTTTACAATCCGGATATGACAGGATTTGTTACCGCAGAACATAGTCAGATTCTCAGTTCATGAAGTCATGATATGGCAAATTTTGTTAGCTGACCAACTCGGCGGCAATTTATGCTAACGTGGGTCACATGAAAAGTAAAGGAAAATATCCTAGCGTACTGGTTCAATTGATACAAGTACAAGGGGAAAATCCATTTATCGGCTCCTTTTTCTTTACTTTCCTTTGCGTGGGATCCAGGACAATCAGTGCTTGATTAAAAAAAGAGAGGACAATCAGTGCTTAATGCAGCTTGGAGCGACGTCATCTCTATGTTGTATTGTACAGGTCGTTTTATTACCGCTCTCAGTTCAGAATGCACTCGTTTCTTCAGGAGGCGATGCGAACCACAGAGCCTGTTTTGCCTTAAGCGAATCTCTTTTCTATTCAAACCCTGTTTACTTAATACATAGCACACATCAGCGCACAGGAAGAACAGTATTTTTTATTAACTTATACTAACGCACAAGAAGAGCACCAATGAGCACTATAAAGCCAAACGGTGCAAACTTATTTACAGAAGATTTTTTTTTCAAATTGATGCGCATCATTCTTGATTTTGTTGAAATTCGACCCATGTGAAAAGTCCATTCTTGTAAAATTCTAAAGCTACAAGTGTGACTTATGTTTAGAAACACCTACTTGCGAATGGTCACACACACCACTTATGGTGAATAGGAGAACCTCGTCATAGGGTGCAATAGAATAGGGGTGAAAAGGGTTGCTGCTATGTAGACTCACACACAAGCAACTCAAGGCTTTACACGCATCAGTTACCCGTCATGATGACAAATCAGACGGAATAGATTTTCCAAAGGCGATTTGCTGAGCGCGCAGGATTATACTGGTAGCCAAGGTCATGAACTCGGTAATAAACAAGACTACTTTTACCCATCTCATAGCACATTGAACACTTCAAATTATATGTACTTGAAAAAAAGGTTGTTAAACATCTTTATGGTCCATGAAAAAACAATCAAATCTAAGCTAGCAACTTTGCTAGTTCATCCACTCTTAAGGTACCTTGTGGAACTACATCTGATAAAAACTCTTGTGCATGGTCATTTCTCAGAATTGCCAATCCTCCACTGCCATTATCTTGCTTTTCAACATGAGTAGATATTTTTTGTTCTACAAGATGCTTTTTAATCCTTACGTGCTTGTCTTCACCCTTCCTCTTGGCATTCGACTTCCTTTGTGTACCATGGAAGACTGGTCCTCGTGGAGCTGACTTTGCAAGTGCAACAGACTTTTGATAGACCAAATTATAATCTACAAACTCAGTTTCAGTTAGAACAACTGCCGAGCCATTGTCAATGGCCTGTTTCAAAAGAACTACCACTCCCTCCATATAGGAAGGCACTTTAGAGCTACTGTTTAGCATACCACTGCCAGTTATATCCTTCCTATCTTTTCTCGTAGCTTCCAATTCACCACCAATGCTTGTTACACCAAGGGAAGGTTCCAGAGCATCTGGAGAATGTCCAGAACTTGCAGTGTGGTTAAATGACTTGTCAGCCAGACCTTTTTCTTCGTCCTTTTCTGATACGACAGTTTGACTATGTAATGCGGATTTAAGAGATGGATGCACAAAATCACTAGCTCGATTCGATGATGAACATTCTAGTGCAGTGTGTGCTTCCGTCGCAGAGCTAGAAGATATGTCACTGGTAAGATTAGGCGTCATGGAATCTTTTGGTTCTCCACCTTCACCCAAGCTGCAGGTTATGTGAGATCTTTCATTACTAGCTAACTCAATCTGGGTCAATCTAACATTTTCGTTCAATTCTTTGTCGCTGAAATGCTCTTGTGCCTTTGTCACTTCAAACTTATTTTCTTTTACAACAGGAACAGATGGTTTCCATTCGATTCCTCTCCACATCAGTATATGCTCAAACTCAAAAGATATTAGGACACACGGAACTAGATCCTGCAAAAGACAGTTCGTCAACTTTTGGAAAAAAAAATAGAATCCATAATCTACATTATTCTGAGAGATTTATCAAACCTTCAATTTAGCACCAATTTTTCTGCAATCACTTTTGTTAAGATCTGAGCAATCAACACGGACAAGATCACACACTTCAAATGCCTCTCTAACTTGCTTCACAAGGTTAACATAAACACCATTTTTACCTATACAAAATTGGATTATTTAATGAATGGAAACATTCGTAGGAAACATACAATTAATGAGTGATCGAATGCATACAATGTTGTCCCTGTTTGGATCCTCATAATTAATTGTTAGTCATGAACTAATAATTAGTTGACTAACAATTAGTCAGACGCCTGTTTGGAGGTTGGACTAATTGTTAGTCCCATCTACATTGAAATGTCTAGTGTACCCCTGACTAAATATTAGCTCATGGATATTTAGATGGTTTAGGAAAGAGACAAGGGACATTTAAGTCTTTTCGCGTTCTTGTAGAATATTAGTCCGAATTAGCACCTCTAGATGGACTAACATAGATGGACTAACAGGAAAACAATTAGTTCCCTAGTGGACTATAAATTAGTCCTTCCATTAGTCCGCCTGTTTGGAGAGTTTGGGACTAATTTTTAGTCAGCTAACAATTAGTTGGGTGGATCTAAACAGGTCCATCATATGCACAACATGAGAAAACTTCAGAGAGCCTAGAACAGGGCAGCTGTGAAATGGTCTGTGATCTCTCTCAATTCCTAACGTGGCACAGGTTTCTCCACATGGACCTCAACTATGTTTTGGTTGATAACTTCAATTATAAATATTATCCTAATTTGTAAAATTTGAAGCCCTATAAAAAAAGGACAGTACTGTGCATTCACGATACATACATTGAGATACACCAATATGCCTTCAGTTTTTTTTTACGAAAAACAAGTATATTCTTTATTTTATTTTTTTTGAATCATAAGTATATTCTTTAGTTGTTGTATAAAAGGGGGCGTACCCAGTGCCGTAGGCTCCCGCACTGTGCGGGGTCTGGGGAAGGGTGTCAGCAAACAACCTTACCCGCACACTGTGCAATGTGCAGAGGCTGGGGCTCGAACCCTGGACCTTTTGTTGTTGTATGGTTAGCTATATTTAATTTATAAATATTTCAAACCTAACCACAGGTCACCGTTAAACATATGCAACTATAAGAGACTGAGATTTCGCTCTGATTCTCAGCATATGGGAGATACAAGTTTAATTAAACACTAAGGGTGTGTTTGGCATGGCTCTACTCCACAAGAGAGCAGCTCCACTCCTAAACTCTGCTACGGAGCTGCTCTATGGTGGAATTGGAGTTGTTTGTGGAGGTGTTTGGCTAGATCACATAGAACTGCTCTAGAAAATAGAGTTTTGAGGGTGCATTGATCATCCTATCCTTGGTTGGGCTGAGTGTATGTAACTACTTTTTGTCATACATTGCCAAACGAAAATATTACATAGGTCAATGAATTCGCCAAATCACTGAAAGTAACCATGTCCCTTAAGCTAATTGCAACTTCCGTTTTCTCAGCTCCCACATGAATATTAGCAAATAGAAACGGAGCGGAGCTCGGATCTGAGCCCTCATCATCAAACACAATGCAAGAACTGCATAGGAATCGCAGAGATCAGCAGGGCAAGTACTAAATCTTGGAAGAGCCCGCATCACCGCAGATCTCAATTCTCAAATCACAAACTAATTACAAGAACTGCTATTAACTGTGCATCCTAACAGATTTCTCCTGGTTCCAATATGAATCAGAACGGAAAGGTGAGGCTCGATCTGAGCAAGCCCGACAGAGAAAAGCAGCAGGTTGGAAATCCAACCGAACCTTCTTGTGCTTGGCGTTGAGCTCCTTTGAGACGGATGCCTTCTCGTTCATGGCCGCTGCACGCGGGAGGCGGACGCGACCTGGAGGGATGCGACCCGAGGCAGCAGGTCGGCCAGCGGAGGGACGCGCACGGCCTAGGCGCGGAGGGACGTGCACGGGCGAGGCAAGGTCGGCAGGCGGACGGGATCTGGAGGCACGGGCAAGCTGCGGAGGGACGTGCACGGACGAGGCGGTAGCTCGTCTTCTGCGTACGAGCGATGGGGGACGAATAGAATAGAACGAACCGGTATTTGTGTAACGAGTGGCAATTGCGGGAAATTTCATCCCAACTCCGCGCCTAGGTTGTTTCTGCCCATTTCGGGAGCAGCAAAAGAGGTGCTCCACAAAATGAACTAAGCTCCTTCAACTTTTTGGAGTTGGGTTGCTCTCAAGAGTTTGGGAGTTGGGATGTTTGGCTGGCTAGAGGCAGCTCCACACAGGAGTTTTACTCCGGAGCCATGCCAAACACGTCCTAAGATAAGAAGTACATAATGGGACAGCATGATATAAAGGATCAATGCTCTACCAGAATGATGGCACAGATATATAACTTATAGATTACAGCTTCTACAAACTATATAAGCATTTCTAATTGTTAAGACATGCCCAACTTACAAAAGACCGACCCTATAAAAAAATACCTAGAATTGAATCGGGGGTAAATAGGAGTAGCAGACTAGGGACAAAAAGTTTAGAGATGTTAGTGCAACTAAAATGGCCAAACAGAAAACAAAAAGAATATTTGATTTTCACCCTGTTCTGCATGCTGAATTGCTAATTGCTAGTAATATTTTAGAAAACGAACCATGGGCTAGGGAGCATCAAATCAACAGTTCATTAAATCCATTGCATGGGAACAGAAAAAAGAAACTCTACCAAGTTTGCAAATTGGTGGTATATGACGCCCTTTCTTCCGCATTTCAGTGACTTCTTCGGAAGTTAAGCCATCTGGAACCTTCTTAACAAGGCGGGGGTAGACTGGTGCGACAGGTTTCCAGAGCATAAGTGGGAAACATGGCCTAGTTCTGTAATTGTAGTTTCTTCCACGAAAAAGAAATATGATACCCCCTTGGCGGTGTATTACTTTTCCCCCAACCTTTTCCTGTTAAAGTACAAGATGAAGTAATAAGAGGGGTTAGAAAGGTGCAACTGCAGAAAGGAGTTAAGTAGTTGGTAGCATATTTCTAATTAGGATGGCTCCTAAAATAATATATCAGATGATTCCTAGTCCATTAATTCAATATTAGAAGATGAGAATTTCAAAAATGATTGAATACAGTGATATGCTGAACAAATTTTCTTATAAAAGTGGCAACCTTATTTTTATGCTAATACTATTGCTACTACGTTTTACATCACAGACAACTGAACCAAAAAGAAATGGAAAGAAGCTGACAAACCTCAAGCTGTTGGCAGACATTATCCATGTCAACCGTACAGACACCTTTGCACTTTATCTTGCAAACTCTCTTCCTCTTCCAGAGTGCGTGAATATTCTCCAACATATTGTGTGTCAAACCGTCCCTACCTACACAACTCAAAATGAGGCTAGAATCGGAGGGCCAAGTACAGGGACATCTTCAACTTTTTTCTCATATTACCAAATAAATAGTGTTCAAGATAGAAATCGTGCAGTGCACACACCACAGCAAACATATGAACCTAAATGTCACGGTGTGTACAAAAGCATGTATGTCTTCTATCTTCCTGTTATGTAACCAAGCTTCTTTTTTTGTTTAATATAAGTTTTTCTATTAACGTTTAATATAAGTTCATAAGCATTTCTTTGGTATTGTAAGCCTTATTTCAATGATGAGAACAAGCATGGGCCCAATGAAGAAACTATAATGCAAAATTGAACCCTGCACTGCTATCACTCCAGTAAGTGAGGAAGGAAACCCACCGATATTGAGCTGGCGTTTGGTCTTAATACACCCGTTGACGAGGTCGGCGATTTCTTCCTTGGTGAGGGGCTCACCGAGCACCTCCTCCCTGGACGCCGCTTGGTACCTAGGCTCCATCCCGGCAAGGAACGGCCCCGGTGACTGCACGGGCTTCACCCCTTCTTTCCCGGCGGTGGCAGCACGAACGAGTCGAACTCCGGCATCTCCTTCCGGCTCTTGGGCAACGGTTTCCTCCCGGTCCATGGGCGAGGCGTGGCCTCCGGTCCGAACGGCAGGTACGGGGCCTCGCGCAGCGCGACGGGGCGCGCCCGCGGGGCCTCGGTGTAGCTGTACTGGAACTCGAACGGCGCGCCGTCGAGGCGGTAGGCGAGGCCGCGGTCGGTGACGCGGATACCGGCGGCGGGATCGCCGGTTTCCGGAATGGGGATCTTCTTGGCGCGGCGGCGGGCGGCCGGCGAGAAGGCCGGGTGCGAAGGGATTGGGTCCCGGCGGCGCTTGGGGTCCGGGGAAGGTTTATTGTAGCGAGAGAGGCAGACGCGGAGGGACGCGGGCGGCCGTGTGCTGGATTGCTGCGGCGGGACGAGGAGAGAGCGAGCGGGAAGGAGCGGGGCGGTCGCCATGGCCGCCGTGCAGGAGGATATGGCAGGACACCATTTATCTGCTTCTTTTTTTTCCTTGAGTTTAATTGCCAAATGGGCTTTTGTTTCGTCCTACAAAGTTCGGCCCAACCACTATTCCGACTCAAACGGAAACTCTAGAACGAGACCTGATCCTCTCATGTTAACGAATTTACTCTCAACGGCGGCAATGGAACCCTCTTTCCTTGGCCGCGAACCAAGACTGCAATCCCCGGCGCCGGTGACGACGGCAGATGCTTGCCTCCTCAAACTGCGGCCAGCCCTTGTTTTCCACTCGCCGGCGCCGTCCTCCCTTGTTTCTTTTCTTCTGTTTTTTTTTCTTTCTTTCGGGCGTGAGGAACTGAGGCCGAGCCGGTTTGTGCCTGGAGCCATCATGCAGTCGATTTCACGGGACCTCCACCCGGCAGGAATCCAAGTCGGGTTCATATATTTTATTTTATTTTTATTTATTTATTTGCCAGGAAAAGTGTTCACGACGCCGGTTTCAAGCATGCATGGCTCTGGCTTTCCAAGATTGGGCACGCCCTCCATCTATTTCCATAAGCGTAACGTGAAGAGTCTCTGTGGTGCCCGCCTGTTAGAGTACAGAACAGAGAGAGCTACAACCTGGCGTAGCAGGATGCCGATACATCGTCAGATCACTAAGACTAGGGAAGGTTGCGCGCTACGCCGCGCCCATGAGGCTTTGTAAATCCTGTCCTTGCATTTGTGTGGTCTATTTGTTTTGTTACTTTTTTTTTGGATTGTCTGCGTGCTATTAGGGTGTGTGCTGTTTGGGAGACCTGTAGTTCTATCTTTGCTGCGGCGAGGTGCCATGTTTTGCTCTCCTGTTGTATGTTGTGTCATTACTCATTAATGGTGTCTGATGTTAGTATGTGCCGAACTCTGTTAATGTATGATGTATCGATATGGTGAGCTGCTTTGTTTGTGATGAAAGATGTGCACAGGTATCTGATGTCGTGTTATGAGTAGCACAGTAGTACCATTTGGAGTGGAAAACGTGTGCAGAGCTTCTGTGGTGAACAGAATTTGGTGGCATGGTGTCCTGCGTTTTTGTGTTGTAGAGATAATAGATGTTGTCGTATCGCGTTAGTTTCGAGTAATTGAAATGGGTAGCAACAATAAATCGGTAAAATTTTGAAGCAAACTCTTTGATGTAATTGCCTGGTGCATCAATAAAAATAAAATGTTTAGGTCGGCCTTGGCGGCTTATGACTAAAAAATACCAATAGCATAGTTTCCCAACATTATTAGATAGTACAGATATCCAGGTCATTCCAAGTTATTATTAAAAGAGAACTAATTTAATCCGGTCCTTGTACCTGAGTTGTAAAATCAAAAGTTGCTTCCACCTGCATCTTCTTTGTTTTCTTGTTCCCTGTAAAAGTGGTTGTTGAAATTTCAATATCTGGCCAGGAACACGCTGCAACCATCATTGTGGAGGCCTGATGCTAGTGTTTTCAGCTTCAGCTCTGACATAATGTAGGACCACATCACTTGGCGAGGCACACAATTGCCGTATGAAATATCACGTCGACTACTTGAGCAGCCAGGAATAACAGCCAATCGACGGTTCGAATAGGACAACAGCTGATCCGGGAAGCACGACGACGGTGGTAGAACAACGTAAACTGTGTCGGGCACGATTAATACCCAAATAAAAGGAGGGAAGATGAACAGGGACAGCGAGAAACAAGCAATCTGACCTGAGCAAGGACATGACCAGGGTAAAAGGGCGCAGACAGGAGCCCCCAATGGAGATCGTCAGCATGATGGCCCCCAACGCAGCAAGAGATCAGACGGTAAGAAACTTAAGAATGTCAGTCACCAGCAGGGAACAGAAGGAGATACGAAAAATAAAGAGAGAAATATCGACTGCCGCGGCGGGCACGGGGGACTGTTTCCAGCTCGCGGAGCGGTCCTCGCCCAAGGACCTGAATCAGCCAGCTTCGCGTCAAGGGCGGCAAGCGCATGGCTAGGCACGCCGTCTCCATTGCCGCGCTGTAGGCGTCGCGAAGACAGGTCCCGGAGTCGCTTTCCTGAAGATCTATAGGGCAAGAACCAGGCGTCATCGTGTCTCGCGGCCCCTCGCATCCACGCGAGCTCGACCGGGCCCCCTGGATGCTCGCACGACCATCACATCGAGCTCGCCGTCGTGGGGGTCGACGGAATACCGCCGGTGCAGCCGGCGCGGGGGATAGTGGAAGCACCTGCGAACGGCGTGTGCCCTTTCCCTGACTGCTCGCATGCCATGAGGTCGACCCCATTGTGGTTGAGCTCACCGGCGTACCGCAAGAGCGACCGGCGTGGGGAATCGGGGAGGCGTCTGCTACAGTACAGGTGAGATTCGATTCGATGGAGCGAGAACCACAACGCCATAAACCGGGCGAACCTAGACCGACCAGGTTTTCTTTTACTGTCACGAAGCCCGGGCATCCGATGCGAGAGCGGGCGGCACCTCGACCGACTGGATGAACCAAAAGCCAATAAAAAATTCACCGCAGACGGGCCGTGTAGTACAACAGTAGTGGTTGTAATCCTTCCACGCTACAGGAGGAGGCCACGACTTTAAAAACTGACGTGTCGCACAAAGAAGCTGGCCACGTATGTCAAAATACTCTCCATCTTGCTAGTCTTTCCTGAGTATACTTTAGACTATAAGCATACGGGCACCTCTGGTCGAGAGGAAGCGAATATATAACTACACAGAAGAAGAAGATGGATTATGTTGTTCGTATCTACATGCTGCATAGCCATCGAGAGGCTGGAAGCCTGAAGCCACAACCAAATTGCAAGGCTCACAAATCAGTACTCGGATCTGTACCAGCTGGTGCTAATGTGACGGATGCGTTGAGGCTTTTGCTGGCCACCGATCCCATCTACCATCTCTTGAAGTTGAAGGAGACATGGAGGACGTACCGCATCCTTATCTGATCAACGTTGTACACTATGTACTCGTTGTAAAGCAAGCTACCCTGCAAACCCAGACGGCAATATTTTCAAAGTTAGGCATGGTGCCGTTTGGTGCTCTGCATGGGGTTTATGCACTTCAAAAACAAAAACAATTGTTCAGATGCATCAGGGAAATGTACATACCCTTTTGGAAGGTTCCTCTTTAGGTTTCCCATACGGAACAACCACCCCATCTTTGGTGACTTTAGACTCCGCTAAGTCAGGTGCTGTTTGACCAACACCTTTTGTACTGCATCAACCAGATGTGTCTCAGTATATGATGCAATTTGGTTCCAGTTGAAATTAAGGTCGTATACTTTTAAATCAAGTAATTCTTTCCAATCTTATGTAAAGCTATTTACAGGTTAACTGTTATTTAACTAAAACTATTTACATATATACAAGCATTGAGTTAGGAAAAGGAGTTCCATAATCAAAAGATATTGCACCAGTCATTGACCTTAGTTTTCCCTTGGGTAGGTTATTAGCATTGTAATCTGCAGTTAGTAGCTCATTCATATCACCCAATGCAACCTGAAAAATTGAATAAACAGGCATTATCAACACAAGATTAGACTCACCAAATAGGAAAGTTGATAGATATATGAACTTTAGCTCAAAGGTTACTACGGAAATAGGCATACCTCGCATAGAAGCAGCACTCCAGATCTAGATGTGTTTGAAGTATAGCAATAGTTTGCACTCTTAGAAAACATATCAGCGAAGTAAACACCCTTGCCAAACATGTAACCAGTAACAGGTGCTTCAGGAGGAGCAATTCGCAAACCTGGGGTAGAGTCAATATTATCAAAAGTAGCACTCAATGATTGATCTAACATTTAAGGAGTAAGGTAGCACAAGCTTAATTTGGCTTTTTACAAAAAAAAGATAATAACTTTTATCTGCTCGACATCTAATCTAACAGAAAAATATTTCCATATAAACTTGTGTTTGATGTGTCGCCGGCGTGTACGCTTAGGAGAATGTAGATGAGAGCGGAGCAGAAGCTGGGATTGTGAGTTTGAGCGAATAGGGTAGCGAGGCAATGGTGAGACGGCGAAGCTATCGTCGTCGCCAGCCAGGGAGATGTGCCCAGCCACAGCGACCGAAGACAGTCTCGCCCAACAGGGAGACTATATTTCGTCGATGATTACAAATGAAAACTACCTCAGCCTTTATAGCACAGGCCGATTGACTAAACAACTAACAAAATCCTGAAACCACTGTAACAAATCAAGCTAACTCTCCCTGATTATTTGTGAACAAACGTCGCCTGTGCTTAGCCACTTCGGTTGCCCTCCGTGGCGTCTGGTGCACAGTGATGGCGGCGCACATACTTGCGACCCACAAAGGAGTCCACAACAGTGTTACAAATGTGTCCAGATTAAAATCTATTAGCATGAGATGGGTCATCGATTTGGTACTGATGAAAATAACATAGTATTTTTCATGTATGCAGTTAGAATAACCACATGCTACTTTTCCAAAACATAAGAACATGCATAAATAAATAGTAACCTTCTACAACTATAAAGCACAGATGAAGTAGAGCAAAGCTAGCTTCTACAGATATACAAATGTAAAAGCATCTTAGTTTTCAGTGACACATTACCCTGAGAAAGGATTCCAGCCCAGTTGCTCAACCGAGAACCATGCCACAAAAGCATCCTATTTCCAGCATTAGCAAACTGCTTGCAAAATTCTAAATTAGTCTTGTGGAAATATTCAGTAGCTCCTTTCTGGTTGTGTAAACATAACATATTGGAAAGATCCTCTCACCTTCTGAAATCTCTCTGTTTCACCTTGTCTTGATACCTTAAATATTTGCAGGATGTCCACAGTATAACTCGAGTGTGTTTTGGCATGGGTATTCATCAAATAGGTTTTTATCTAGAAAAAAGTATATATAATTTGTTAACCCTTTCAGATGAACATTTACTAAAGCGGGCATATAACATGAATAACGTCCATCTATCATTCGATGTCAAAATGGTTATCATTGAAAAACTCAGGTATTGAACTCAGGCATTGCCTTGGCCAGGTTAAGTCAATAAAATTAGTAAATTACCATAGAATATTCATCTGAATCAACTTCGAGGGGTACAAAGTCACATCGTAATTGCTTGTATCGAGCATATAGTGGATCATCCTGCATTTTAAAGCAAAGATACCATTACGGTCCAACATATGCAAAGGGTATACAGTTGTCAAGAATAATTTAGTTACTTTAAAGGACAGACCCAGTGCTCTAAGCTCCCACACAAGATGGGGTCTGGGAAAAGGTTATACTCCCTCCGTTCTTAAATTGTTGATGTCAATGACATTTTTCTTTACATTTGACCATTCACCTTATTCAAAATATTTTTTCATTTTCAAATATGTAAAAGTACAAGTCATATTTCAACTTCATGTGGTGATAAAACAAATCATAATAAAATATGTGATAATTCTTAATTTTTTAATAAGACGAACGGTCAAACATGATGAAAAAATCAACAATGCCAACAATTTAATAATATAGGGAGTATGAGGCAAGCCTTAACCCTACAATAAATTACAGAGAGGCTGCGAACCCAGGACCTCTTGGCACAAATGGGGTGACTTAACCACTGCACCAGGCCTGCCCTTCTAGAATAATTTAGTTACTTTAGCAATTAAAAATGTTCTTTTACAGGATAATGTGGTATGCCATCATCCACTATAGCAACAGGATGGAACTTCAAGTTCAGAACTAGAATAAACCTTCGAATCAATATCGGAATACATATCACAAAATGGAAGGTGAAAAGGTGGAGTTTCAGTGTTTGATGTGTCAAAGGACGGATGGTGATGGATGTTTTCAACTGCTCATAAACTATAAGTTTAATTGGTTTTCCACACCAAAATAACATCTAACAGCTAAAAATGCAAAAATATTGTTCTAAATCCATTTAATATGTCAATTCCCAATTAGCATACAGAATAGCAAATATCCCACTAAAATATCCTCAGATTCAGCTACATTTAACAGGGATCAACAAATCTGGAGTTCATCAAAATGCCATGGCAAGGAATGTTGAAATACATATTGAAACATGTAAGTGGTACTGGTGGCTACGCCAATTATCAGTGACAAACTGAGCATTTTACAGTCACAAAAAAACACATAAAATCTTTTGCAAGTATATAAATCCATACTGATATGTGCACTTATTATCAAGAAGATATACCTGGTCACTTGAATCATCCTCCAGAAGCTTTGTTGAAATCTCTATCTCACCAAGGGCTTCAACCTTCAAATTGCACAAGAGATGAAACATGAGCAGATTCAGCATAAACATAGAATATACAGTTGTCGAGTAAATACATATAAATAAATAAGAGACATCATGTAAATTTCCCCAAAAAAAATGAATGGAAGAATAGGAGATTATAACTCATTCATCCATTCCAATTTCGTTATACATATTATACAATAAAATAGAATATCAGGGTTACATAAAAATTAAAATTTTGATACTAAAATGAACCATAGGAAGCTCTGGATCTGTGTAAATTCTTATTCACAAGAATCTCACTGTTAAAAACTTTTGAAAACAGTTAAAAGGCAAAATAAAACGGTAGTTTAATTACCATTTCCAGCTTAGTTTTTAGTTTCTGAGGAGTATCGATAATAAATTCATCTGTAAGATATTTTTTGTTAGTACAGGTGATATGCTCCTAGAAAATGGCTAGAATAGTACTCAATCTAATATATCACACTATAGACCAGCAAGCAAGAAAGTTTGTAACTTACGCATCTTTCTGAAACCAAAGTCATGAGGAATCACAGTGTAAAATTCTCTGCAACCGGCAATAACATAAGAAACCTCAGCAAATATTAATAGAGCATTTCAAAGGACATAAAGTTCTGCTGCAATCCACTGGCTATGGATCATGTCAGCCATAGCATATGCATAGATATTATAAATTCTGGTAAAGTAATGTTGGTGTTGCCAACAAAAAGCTGTTTTGTGTATTGACAAATAACTATAATCAATTACTACAATCCTGGGGACCAGACCATTTCTTTGCAAAAGAAACAAGGGTGTGTTCGTTTCCAGGTATATAATTTTTAGAGGGGTCAAATCAAAGAGAATTTTATCATTTTGGAGTACTAAATAAAGTCTAATCTCGAAACTAATTGCAGACCCTCCTATCTAATTCACGAGACGAATCCAACGAGGGTAATTATGATGTTATTAGAAGATGTTTACTGTAGCATCACTGTAGCAAAACATAGATTAATTAGGATCATTAGATTCGTCTCGCAAATTAGAGGGGGGTCGTGACATAGGTTTTGTCATTAAATTAATAAAAGTACTACTAAATAGTAAGATTCTCTTTGATGTGATGGGTATAATTTTTAGAGGGCAGGAAACGAACAGGGCCCAAGTTTGATTGTTACAAATTATAGTATATAAAGTTTATCTGCTTTTAAACAGTGCCTATGATGCCACAAGTTTAAGTGACAAGCATTCTACAACAGTTGAATCACTAAATTCAATAATGTAATAAGAAGGAAATAAATGGTAGAGATAATGAACCAACAAAATCAACCAGGCACTAGATTCAACTTATATTCCATATTTGCAGTCAAATAAAAAGAAGCTTGTGGGCTTACCCAGTCAATTGCTCAAGCTGTTTCCGGTCTGCCCTTGAAATAACATTGGAGATCCTCTTCAAAACATCATAGCCCTTTAAAAAAACTAGAAAATGTCATTACCGAAACAGAGTGAAAATAAGAAAAAGGTAGAACTTTTAATGCACACAATGCAGAAGTTTTCCTTTCACAGAGTTATTGTAGGTTATGGTGTATTAAAGTTACTTACAAGTAAGTTTGTAAAGAAGAAACCTGATGTTAGATTTTCTCATAGACTTATCTAGTGATCTGATATCTAACTGCAACTTGTATATGTCAATAACTTAAACAGCAATAAACTTCCACAAGAACTGATATATACCAACAAAGAAATGCAAGTGCAGCGTACCTTAAGTATTGTAGATTTATGGTGTATTAAAGTTACTTACAAGTAAGTTTGTAAAGAAGAAACCTAATGTTAGATTTTCTCATAGACTTATCTAGTGATCTGATATCTAACTGCAACTTGTATATGTCAATAACTTAAACAGCAATAAATTTCCACAAGAACTGATATATACCAACAAAGAAATGCAAGTGCAGCGTACCTTAAGTATTGTAGATTTACTTAGCTTTCCAAGGGGTAGTTTATCAGCATTGTAACCTAATTGATTAGATAAGACCAATTAGCAAATGCAAATGATAGAATAGTATGCTATTAAGCATAAAAATTAGCTGTGGGGCAAGATAAAAAATATATATATAATTAACTATTATTTTCATCAAGTTAATTCAACTACACTATTTAGCAGATGATTCTTAAGTGTTATACAGTTACGATTCCTCATTATAAGATCTCACTGTAATTAATTATTCCATGAAAATGTATGAAGGTTTGCTTTGTATCTTCGATTCCTCATTATAAGATACATCATACAAAGTCTTTTTCGTGGTAACAATTGCCTGCCATAGCATTTGTCAAGGACCTATACACAAGCAAGTACTGCTCAGTACAGAGGATGACAACAAAATAATTTACCTATTTCCACCATTTGCTGCTTCATCATGCTAATATTGCAGATCAGGGATACGAACTGTGCAATTCGAGTCTCAAGTTTTGTCTCTTTTATCTGATCAGTAATGGAACCTTTGTCCTTAGCCTTATTCTGGAAAAATAAGAATAAAGGATTAAAACCAATTTACGTAAAAAAGATTAAAATAAGGCAGGCACTAAATTGCAAACAGCATCTTAAGTAAAACTTACTGTTTCCTTGTCAGTTTCACCATAGTCCATTTCAAGCCAAGTGTATTTCTTTGCATAACATTTGAAATTCTTGCGATCAGACCACGGGTTATTAGTTTTGTCTTCAAACTTTCCCTCAAATTCATATATTGCATGGTCTCGTGTGGTAAAGGGGCCATGAAGCTTATCTTGTCCTCGTGCCCCTACTCTCCCCCATCTATTGTAAACCATAAAGCTTCCACCGCCATCAGATTCTACAATCAATAGGGACCAGTAAATGCCCTATCTAATGGCACCCACTGTACCAGCATGGGAACAAGTGCATTCGATTTGTTCATAAACACTTGAATGAAAACATGTGAGCAAAAAGCTTAGTGTCCAACATTTCTAGAAATCATGACATGGACCAATGTCATATCACTTTGCTCTGACTACTATTTCAAAGATTGAAAAGGCACATGCGCATCAATAAGAAAACAGATTGAGCAAGTAATGAAAACTGGTTCGGAGGACAAACCTAAAACTTGGATGATATAGAACTTATTGTTGTTGTTTCCAACATTGGTCTGGTTCAAAGTGGCATCATAAATGTCATCACCCTGCAGACAAACGTGCCCACCATAATGTAAGAATAAAATAAGCAGAAAAGCGCATAAAAAGATCTGGTTCCTTAACAGCCAATGAAAATATGTTTAGGTGCTTCAAGTACCAAGTGCAACAAGGAAAGTACCACTTGACTAGTCTTTCAACTTGTGACAGAACTAGTTTTTGCTATGTCAGAGTAACACAGTGTATATTTAGAAATAAACTGTACGTCATGGAATTATCCAGGCATATATATGTTTCAATTTGTGGCATGATTAGTTCTGCTATTCCAGGGTTACTCAGCCTATATTTACAAACAAACTGAACATAGTACTAGAATACATCAGGCACTTAACGACTTCTGAGAATATGAAGCTTGGCATGGAACAACATGGGAAAAACAGGAATACACGTACCACTTGCAACACATGGTAGGTCATTTTTATGTGGTCAGGTATGTGCTGGTCCAGCACAGCAGCACCCTTCTTCGTGGCTGTAACCATCTTCTCCCTTTTCACCTCCTCCTCAACCCTCTCATCAACATCTGGACCAGTCAAATAAGCAAATTCTTTAAACGACGATATAGCGCAGCTCATGCTCTTCATCTAAAGAAGAAAGAAAAAAATGGATCACGGACCTGTTGAGGCTTCTTTCTTGTCCTGAACACCACCATCCACAGCTGCGACAGCATTAACAGGAGCCGAGAGCAATCTCTTCAGAAGCTCCTTCTTCCCCCCAATTGCCGCAAGCCCCCGTGCTTTGGCTAATCCCTGCAGCTCACGGTACCCCATGCCCTCAAGTTTTGCTGCTTCCGATGATGCATCACCGTTCCCCTCTTCCTCCCCACCACCAGTTTTCCTCCTCTTCCTTTTGTTACCCCCATCCCCCTCGCCACCCATGACCATGCCGTCGCCATCCGCCACAGACTCGGTGGTTACTACCGCCGCCGCTACCTTCTCCTCACGGATAGCCGCGTCGAGCCTCTGCACCTGGTGGAGAAGGGGTTGCAGCATAAAACCAATTAAGCAGAGAACGAATGGAACACAAGCGCATTTTTCACGTGGGAGCATATGCACGAGCACATGGCGCGCACACCCCACTACCAGACCGCACGCGGCAGCGAAGAATCGGACACGGATTGAGGCAGGTGCGGACTGCGGCGGGTGAGCCCGCGGGCAGCCCCGGCGGGGAAGGCCGTTGCAATTGGGGAGGAATGGGGTGGAGATGAGGCGGAAAGGTAAGGGCGCGCCGCGAGGCTCACCAGCGCTTGCTTGTTGCCGGAGGCGTCAAGGCCGCGTTGCTGCAGCTCGGCACGGAGCTCCTCCATCCGCAGCCTCGCCGACATTTCCTTGGCTCGGGTCACCTCCGCCCGCCTAGGGCACCTGGGGTCTCGAGAAGGTTCCGGAAGGTTCGGGGGCCGTCGGAGACGAGCCGGTCGGGCGGGTGAGGGCAATGGCGAGTGGCAGGAGGGTTTAAGGGAGGGGGAGGGGGAGGGGTTGGGTGGGCTGGGTTTTTGGTGGCGGGTTCCTTCGAGGGGAAGCGGCCGGAGTCGTGCGGGGGAAGGAGGAGGACGGGTCACGGGGACAGCAAAATGCCAAGCGGAAGTGGGGTGGAAGCGATGCGCAGGCGGGAAAATGAAAATAAATTCGGAGCCTTCTTTTTCTTTTACGGATAATAAAGACTTGTTTAGATCCGCTAAATAAGAGTAAATTAAAACTACACGTTCTTTAATAAAACTATTACGAAACTGCAGATTTAATTATGTGTATGACAAAACTACAAATTTTACTCACTCTTGTATCACAAAATTATATTTAACAATATGTATCACAAAACTAATTTTGTGAGTAATATATTGCTAAACTACATATTTAGTATACAAAACTACCGATTTTGCAAAATCTAAATATGTCGTTCTGTGATAAATTGACTTCTTACACCTGTAATTTTGTTATAAATTGACTTGTTAAACCTCTAGTTTAGTTTCTGATATGTGATATGATGTAAAGAAATATGTAGTTTTATGATATGACTTCTTTAAATCTGCACTTTTACAACACAAGAGTGTGTAAAATCTGTAGTTTTGTGATATACGTTATTAAATTTATAGTTTTGTGAAAAAGAATGAAAAAAATACCTTTTAGGTAGCGATTTCTTAAAAAAAATTGAAGTGACAAAAGCTTAGCTTGTAAAAGTGAAGCTGTTTGGGTGTCTAGATTTTAAGAGTGCTAATTTCTCCTTTTCCAAATTTATTGCAATGTTTTTTTAAATAATGCTCTCTCAGTTCTTAAATTGCTGACATTGTTGACTTTCTTCGTTATGTTTGACCATTCGTCTTATTCAAACAAATAAAAGAATTATCAAATATCTTACTATGACTCGTTTTATCATTAAAGGAAGTTGAACCACGACTTATAATTTTACATATTCGAAAAGAAAATATTTTGAATAAGACGAACGGTCAAACATAACGAAAAAAATCAATTACGTCCATAATTTAAAAAACTAAGAGAGTATTATTTTAATAAAAATTGCAGATTTGGAGGTATAATCCAAAAACTTGCAAAAGTAGCATGCAGGTCACTCACGGACTGACTAGCCCCTAGTCGGTCACACAACAAGACTAGAGCTAATCGTTCCTACGAAACCAATTGGCTGGGACCCACACCGGGCCAGGCGTCCGTGTCAGTAGTTGGGGCCTCACGGTACCCGATAGGACTTATCCATCGGTACGCGACCGACAAGCCTATCAGTAGCTCGGACACCGATTAGGGCACGCTCATGACCCTTTTCTGCCCGCCCGTGACTCCCACGGACGTAGCTTCGAGACCGTGAGAAAGAGAGAGCGGGGGACACGGCGAGGATGACAAGCGAGATCTTGGTGGCACGGCTTCAGTGGGCGGAGGCGGTGGGGCCTAGGCCAGCAGCGAAGGCGGTCGCAGCGCGGCCTTGGGCGACGGCAAGCAAGTTGCGCATGGCGTAGGCGGCGGGGCATGGCCGAGGCACGGTGCGCGTGCGGGTGCTGCAGGTGGAGGTCGCCGACAGCTGTCAAATCGGAGGTATTTTTTTCTTTTTTCTTCGCTTTTACTTTTGCTAATTTAGATGCATAAAAGTTGATTTTTTTGTAGAAATAGAGTGTTCGGATATCCCACTAAAAGGTACTAAAGCCCTTTACTCACTAAATTTTAGTGTCTTGGCTTCCGAATAGGGCATTAAGTTTAGTGCTAAACGTATCTAGTGGGCTCAAAACTTTAGTGTCGTCACTAAAAAATCATGAATGTAAATAGTTTATTAAAGATATAAATATTTTATCTAAGAAATAATGTCTCTACTTTTCATTAAAAAAATAATTTTGCATATTTATGCTAATTTTTAGTGCTGGATCCGAACATCACCCAATAAATTTAGTGCGACTAAAGTTTTGTTTTACTAAAATTTTACCATTATAAATTTTAGTGGCACTAAAGTGATCCCAACACTCCAATAGAACAATAATTACAGGTGGTGGCGAACGAATCGGCTCATATGCGACCGACATTTCGGGTGTCTCCGATAGGCCTCCTCTTTGTCCCACTGGACGCATGCCACGGAGGTCAAACACTGCCAGGTCAGCGCTAGGGTCTAGTCAGTCAGCCGATAGGATACTACTACCTCCGTCCAGAAATATAAACAAGTTGGCTTTCGGATATCATGTTTGATCATTCGTCTTATTTTACTTATTTTGTTAGAATTTATTTTATTTCTAGATATAATTTAAGTACGTCTTCTATATTTTTGCATTTGCATAAATATTTTAAATAAGACGAATGGTCAAATGAGGAGTGGAAAAGTCAACAAATCCTTATATTCTTGGACGGAGTGAGTAGTTTTGTAATTTTTTCGATTCTTGTCCGATACCTGCTATTTTTAATTAAAATAATATTATTTCAAAAAAACTATTGCAACAGCTGCGTAGTGTAGCTCATATTCAAATATAATAATCCGCTAAGCATCGAATTTGCTCGGTGTTTTTTAGAGTAAACAAGTCCGCATTGGTTAATAGATTGGGTTACAATCTTCTCCGCTGCCAACATAGATGGAACTGAAGTGCATCATCCAGTCATCCACGCCCAGTCACTGAGCTAACGTAGCATTATTTTGTGGCCTTGATGTGCCCGGCTCAACTAGGGGCAGAGCCCTCGTCCCTCGACGTGCCTGCTTTGATGCATGCGCGCGTCGGCATTAGTGGGCTCCCAGTTACTAATAATCCAAAATAATCTGCGGGGAGTTGACGCTCAACACGTCCGCACAGATTTCTTCATGACAGTATCTCCCATGCTTCGATTTACGCCATTTGTCAATTAAGGACTGAGCATTGTATCTAAAACTAAGGTCGAAGACCCTTTTGCTGCACCAAACATAGTTTTTATGGAGAAATTGTACTTGGCTGATTGTGTGAAATGATTCTCTAAAATGGACTACACACCATGGAGCCGAAAAAGGCAACTTTTATTGATTCTGTCAAGTAATGCTCTGATTTCATTCTAAAAGTTTATTTTATAGAATCAAAGAGAACACTTCTAGAGAAGCTCTACCAAATTGTCTCTAAAAGTTTTCAAGGTGCTTTCTTCATAAATGGGTAATCTAATTATTTTTGCCTATCCAATCTTAGAAACAACTTAAAAATTAAATCATATCATGGGTCATTTTCAGACAAGGATGTCCAGTGCTCAATGTGCAAATTTGTAGCATGCTAAAAGCTGCAGGGATATTTGTTTTCAGAAAGTATGGTCACGTAACTAAAAGTCAATGTTTTTTTTACCTTCCATCCAATCCAAAAACTTTGAACCGTTAAATTATATGGTTGATTGTGTAACAGTGTCATTTGGTCATAGGATAATAAATTTGCCTCTGTTTCAGGCTCTCCTAGCTTATCCATGTCATTAATAAACTCCTAACATGCCATAGCCATGAAACAAGTAAACCAAGTCACAGACGGTTTAAAACCATTAGTCTCGTAATGGCCATGCTGAAAACCAAACAATTCTTTGGATCATCAAAATATATCATCTAGCATACGATAATTCAATAAAATAGGTCGAATGCAGAAATGCTTCAAATACTGTAACGACACTCAAGTTTCTAATACGTAAGTGTCGTTGTTCGAACCACCGGCTAGTAGAATTTAGTCCCGGAGATGCGTGTTTTTGGCCGGATGATACACAAGGGAAGACACGAGAGGTTTAAGCTGGTTCGGGATGGCTCCTTACGTCCAGGCTGGGGGTGTGGCGACGCTCGTGTTCCTTGCGTGAAAACAAGCAATGGAGTACGGAGGAGGCGGGAGAGGAGCGTGCTCCAAGTCCCCGGTTGCAAGCGTGTGTGCGTGCGAGAGTGAGGTGTGTGTAACGTGCGTCTTGTGACCGTGTCTAGAGAGTGAGAGACTCTTCCCCTTTATAGTCTTCGGGGTCGAGCTCGAGTTACATGAGAGAGAGAGTGTGGCCGTGTGCTTAGGCGCTCGTGCCATCTCGTCGATCCCGACCACGACGTATGCTTTGAGTTCTTTGACCGGGCCGTCACGTCGTTCCCGTAGCTTGCCACGTCGGGGAAGCGAGGATGGAGTGTTCCGCATCCGGCGGAGCCATGGGCGGCGTCGTGACGAAGTGGTTGGAGTGAACGGGCCATGCCGGTCCTTCCTTGTTAGGCGCATTGATGGTGGGCCGAAGGTCGAGGTCGTGGGCGTAGTTCGTCGAGCTTCGAGGTTGTTGGCGAAGGTCGTGCGAGGCGGAGAGTAACTCGAGCCCGAGCTCGAGTTCCACCCGTCGACGGATGAAACGGGAAGCCGTACCGCCGTACGTCGGATGATGATGGCCGAGCCCCGAGTCTTTGGTCCACGCCTACCCCGTCGGGCTACGGGGACGACATGTCCCATCTGCGTGCCCCGTCGGGAGCAGGTAGCCGTGGCGGGGAGGGATGGAGCGCGAGTAACCAGCAATGATTGCCGAGGAGCGCCCACGTGGGTGCCCGGCAGGTGGAGTTAATTAGGGCTGGTGGTCGAGCTTGGGGGTCGCGCGAGGCGGGGCTCTCCCGAGCGCGGAGGGTAAGGTCGTGCGAGGCGGGGCTCTCCTGGGCTTGGCGGGCAAGGTTGAGCCTGTCCTTGTTCAATCCGTTCCTTCGTGGAGGCCGTACGGGAGTGGGCTCGGCTTTGATCGTTGACCCGATTCTACGTCCGTTGGGGAAAGATCCCCACCTTACCCCGGTGGGCCGGCCCGGAGGGAAACTAGACCCAATAAGGACTTAGAGCAAGCACTACAAGGTCCGGGAGAAGCACTTGGTGGGAAGGAATTGACCCAGCCAAGGTCCGAGCAAGCATATGGAGAAGGGATTCGGTCCAAGAGTAGGTAGAATAGGAAGGGTATAAGTGTAACTTGTATGGGCTCATGTAAGAATTAGGGTTGAGAGAGTATGGACTATAAATACTCTCTCTAGCCCATCCCATGAGCCCATCTTGCCTCCTCGTAATCACTCTGTACCGAAATGATAGACGTCGGTTGGAGTCCTTCGTGACTCCTTCGTGATCCCTTCAAACTTTTATCGCCTTCATGGTCTTTCTGTTCCTCTCCATCGAGGCCTAGCCCAAGGACCTTCGTAGTCCCGTAGCCTATAAAATCTCCGGGACACCTTGGGCTGGCCCAATCCTTGTTGCTTGTGGCCTTCGTAACCACAACAGCTGGCGCCGTCCGTGGGGATCGAACGAAAAGGTCTACGTTATGGCTGGAGGATATACCAGAAATAGGAGGGTCGGTGACCCTTCGGGTTCCACCGCACCGTAGCCGGGAGGCACGATTGGTCGGGAGGAAGGTGCACTTGCCGACATGGCCGAAGGGGTGGCCAATGAAGGAACCTCAGCTGGGATCGAAGGAGGTCGTGAAGCATCGGTACGAGTTACACCGGAGGACCTCGCCTCGCAGCACGAGCGTCGAGACTTGGAATGACAGAGCCGAGAAAGAGAGCGCGAAGAGTAGGCTCGAAGGGAAGACAGCGCCGAGCTTTTTGCCGAGCGCGAAGAGCAGGCTCGAAGGGAAGAAAGTGCAAGGCTTCCGGCTGAGCGCGAAGGTCAAGTCCGAAGGGAGGACAATGCCGGGCTTCTAACGGAACAAGGTCAAGCCCGAAGGGAAGAACAGCGAAGGCCGTTCGGGGATCATGAAGAGCAAGCTCGAAGGGAGGCGCAAGAAAGCCTTCTCGCAGCCCAATTAGAAGCACGAGTACAATCAGCGGAGACCGGTTGAAGAGCGTGAGCTGAGAAAGCAAGCCATGGAAAATTTTGCCGGACAGGAGGAAGGGTACAAGGAGAGGCTCGAAGGCCGTGATAAAAGCACGGGAGCCGTTGACGAAGCAACCGGAGGTTCTCGGGAGAGCGAATATGCCGGAGCGAGAGGGCCCCGACTCATGAAGTCTTTCAGGAGTTGCCTTCGCAGAACCAAGGGCTCGGACAAATGATGCAGCCGCGGGAGGACCCGCTACCAAGGCACAATGCTCTTCCTATGGTTCCAGGTCCGGGCCAAGAGGTCGAGGTAGATCCTTCGCTACCACTAACTTGGGAATTGCGGACGGCGGTCCGGCCACATAGGGCTGGCTGGAGTGAAGCTCTCGGTATACGGAGGAACGACCGACCCAAAAGAGTTCTTCATCCGATATGAGACAGCGGTTGAATCTGCTGGCGGAGGAGATGTAACATCCTGGCCCGGAGCTTAATAGATTGATAGAATACTCATGTCAACAAGTTGCAACTTCTTTTCCGGAAGCTCATCTCTAAAGAACTCTAAGGTTAAGCGTGCTTGGCCTGGAGCAATTTAGGGATGGGTGACCGAGCGGGAAGTGTTTCTCGGGTGTGCATGAGTGAGGACAAAGTGCGCAGAAAAGACTAGTGTTAGTCCGTGAGGAAATCTTGAAGGCCTATTAAGCTGCCGGGGGTAGCGGGCCCGGCCCGGAGTGGCGGGACGTTACGGATGGTATCGGAGCCGACTCTCGCGGTTTCACGAGCGCGTGTGTTGCACGTGTGCGAGCATGGTGTGCATGGCTGGTGTGGGCCCGGAGTGGTCACACAGCATGGCACATGCGCCGGCGAGTGGACACACGGACGTGGCCAAGAGAGGAAGTTCCTGGCTCGGGGTTGACCGACGAGGACGTCGGTCTTCTAAGGGGTGAGTGTGTAACATCCTGGCCTAGAGCTTAATAGATTGATAGAATACTCATGTCAACAAGTTGCAACTTCTTTTCCGGAAGCTCATCTCTAAAGAACTCTAAGGTTAAGCGTGCTTGGCCTGGAGCAATTTAGGGATGGGTGACCGACGGGGAAGTGTTTCTCGGGTGTGCATGAGTGAGGACAAAGTGCGCGATAAAGACTAGTGTTGGTCCGTGAGGAAATCTTGAAGGCCTATTAAGCTGCACTGGGGTAAGCGGGCCCGGCCCGGAGTGGCGGGACGTTACAGGAGATGCCATCAAGGCCAGGGCGCTACCGTTAGCATTGGAAGGGATAGCAAGCACTTGGTATTCAAGGCTGCCACCTGGATCCATCAGCTCTTGGGGGCAGCTAAAAAAGCTCTGTTGGTGCACTTTCGTGGATCTCATCCGAAAGAGCCGAACAGCGGAGATCCGGCCGCATGTTGTCAAAAAGAAGGGAAAACATTGGCACAGTTCACCAAAAGGTTTATGTATTTGAAGTGCCGGGTGGCTGATGTACCATAACCCATCGTCATAGAATCCGTGGCAAGGGGCCTTCATATCCGTGAAGCACGAAGGAGAATCGGGGAAAAAGACCTCAAACCCTGGATCACCCGCTCCGAATATTGGAAGCTCAAGTAAGGGTCGAGGAAGATATACAAAACGCCAGGGCAGGTTGGCATCATCGGTCCGACCGAAGGGGGAGAAGCGTCCGGATGAATTCGGACACGAAGGGAATCAGCACAAGATATCGAGGAATGTATATAATGTAGAGCAGGACTTTCCGCAGCAAGAAAGTTATTCTTCGCAACAATCGCAGGGGCCTTCGCACTCGGGTGGCAACAGAGGAGGAGGCCGAGGCGGAGGCCGAGGCAGGAATTTCTCAGGGAACGAGCCCCAAGGTTTCTTCCGTTATTTTCATGGGTCGGGAGCAAATCACACGACTAACAATTGTGAAGAAATCAAGGCAATGTGTGCGGCAAGACGAAGGGGCAAACCGAAGGCCCTCGCTCGCTGATGCACACTAGTCATTATGCCCCACCTTCGCAGGCATTGCCACCACCGCCGTGACACCCCTACCTCGCGGAGCGAGAGGGATTGTCGAACAGGATCGTATCGGGAGACATTCGACGAAGCGAACGTACATTGCACATACATCGGGGATACATCCGTCATTTTATTACATAGAGAACATTACTTGAATAACACGTTCATACAGAATCTCTTAGTTATTACAAGCCTTTGTTCGAATTTCAGATTTTACAATACATAAGTGAAGTGTGCTCTTACAATACTTAATAATGTTTTTGCGGAAGCGTAACATCTCGACGATACATATATATAGAGTTAACTTAGGAGAACCACACCGGCCCATACGGCATGGCCTCACTCTTGGGTCGGTGAAGCGGGAACCCACTCCACGGTCCACTCCCGAGGTTCCTCGCTTTGACACACATACTTCCCGCAGCAATCACAAAAATCGGGCTGCGGGAATCCTGAAAACAGTGTAACACAAACCCCGAGTATCTAATATACTCCGCAAGGCTTACCCGTCAAAAATGGTTCTAATAACCGACTCAACATGCAGGGGGCTTGACCTGGTTTGCGGAAACTTGCCAAAAATCAGCACTTAAAGTATCTGTCTAACTCATGTTTTAGCCAAGTTAAGAGGGTTGAAACATGAAGATAAATTTAGTGAGCACTTCTAACAAAACATGGTTGCAATACATGAAGTAATTCTTCAAAAATCAGCAAGCTTAATTATCATATTCACTTGTTACTACGATGCGATCTGCTCGAGACAAGTGGTACTCATCACCGCGAGGGACGGCGATATATATCGATTTACACCCTGCAGGGAAACCCAAATGCACGACATACGCATCATTTAAGAACACGTATGGCCACCTTTCACAAGATCACCATAGATATGAGCCGGGTCCACCCTCCGAGTGTGCATTCCACATGCGACCACGGTAGCGTCGGGTCCAAGGGTAATCACACACCCTCCATCTAGACACAAACCCGTGCATCCACCGTGACCAACACTTTGCACAAAGGGTGGAGAGACCGTCCAACACTACGACTCTCAAGTTACATCAGTTTACCAACTCCCATACGAAGGTATGCATTTGGTACACAACTCAATACTTGCTCGCGGAGTCACACGGTCCTCAACCGACACGCACGGGGCTATGGCGAACATAGGCAAACCTTGCCACCGCATCCTACACATGCATTTCCCCGCACGGTCTCAATTTCATCAATACCATGTGAGAGGTAACAAGATTTAATTCCTAGACCGGGTGATCTCCAAATCACTCGGTGTTGCTACCGATGAACTTATTAAGCATAGCACTAGCGATTAGGCTTATACTTAACCAAGACCACAGGATATGGGAAACTAGTGCAACTACGTTTCCGAGCAACTCCTAAACTTAGATGCACAATACACCATAGACATATGTGAAAATAAAAGGACTTTTAAAACATAGGTCATGCTCCGGGCTTGCCTTGGTTGGTTTCGTAGTCGGTGCACTCGTACTCGCTCACTCCAATTTGGTGCCCTCCTTGGTCTTCGGTTCCGGTCGAGGTTCCTATATGAATGCATATGGAGTGCATGAGTAATGAATGATTTCATATTGCTATAGTTCATGGAACTTTCTCAATAAGATAATGCAACGAAACGTTGGCATGAATTAAACACGTTCTTGAGTGGTGATAACATGGTCACGAGGGTGGTGAGTAAGGTTTGTTTCATGGGGACAACCTTCTAATTAGGTAACTTTCCATTATTTAGTGTATATGTCCAAATTGGTTCTCGCAGATCAAGAAGATATGGTATAGTCCCTTGTTACTTAGTGTACAAGAAGTTTATGTTTTATTCCTTAGGGCAAGGTTTTAATATTCGCTAAACAATCGAGCACATAAGTACTCGTCATTTCATGTGGTTTGTTGCGATAAATCTACGTCATATATGACCGTTCTTGCCCAAAAAGATAAATATTATTATGCCATGTTTAAATATACCATGCAATGTGAGAAATGTTTAATTTGATCTTAGCAAATTCTTAGCTATTCGTTTCGTTAAGTCTGGACTGCCAGGCTGGCTGTGAAGCCTTCTTAGTGCGTCCAAATCTTAATATTTTGCTATAAAACTTAGGTGGTTCATGTTGGTTAATGTAAAGTACATAACTCAAGGTTTACAACGAGCCAAAAATCGTTTCATTTGGATCTGTATTCAAAAAGTTATTGAATTTCAAAAAACAGCAAGTTGTCACGCGGGCATAACGGTTTAGCATCTTAGAGCGCTTAAATCTTCATTTTTTCTATACATGATGTACTGGGATTATGTTACCACGTTAAAGTACAAGTTATCTACTTTCTAAAGCGCCCTTGCTCATGCAGTTTGGACCTGGGGTCCAGAAGTTACATCATTTTTAAAATGCAATCTTGTTTATGCGTTTGGTCACGATAGCATGTTCATCGTGTTCAAAAATTAATTTTTACTATATAAACATAGGTGTTCATGTTCACCAAGTTAAAGTAGAGATTTCAAACTTTCAAATGCGCTTTGAATCGTTCAGATCCGTGGCGTAAATCTCCAGATATGATTTTTCTAAAATCCTTAAGCGTTACGAAATTTTCAGCGTGTTTCGAAATATTGCTAAGTGTTGTGCGCGGGGAGGGCTCGCCGGAGCGACGGCGAAGCTCGCCGGCGACGCGCTAGGGCTCGCCGCAGGGGTCGGGCTTGGCCGCCTGCGCACGGTTTTCGACGACGCACCGATTGGTGGGGTCGGCGAGGCGAGTGGGTGGACGGAGCTTCGCTCGCGTCGGCGGATGGCGGAAGGACCAACTCCGGCGTGGGAGCTCGTGTTCGCCGGAGCGAGAGGAAGGGAGCGGTGGGGTCGTGGAGCTGCACCTTCGCACGTAGATGGACGGCGCGTGGTCGGTGCAGGCCGAGGTGGCTTGGAGGCTGCCGGCGTCGACGGGGTGGCGGGGCGCGGTGGACCGGAGACGAAGAAGAAGCAGGTTTTCTTCTCGGCCGCGGCTCGGCTCGACCTCGGGGAGGGGCAGAGAGGTGTGTTAGGTTCTCGCGCACCCTTCCGGGGCCAAGGGAGAGCATGAGCTCACCCGAGCAGGGTGGATTCGAGCTCGCCGGCGCGGAAGGGGAAGAACGGGGCTCGTCGGAGTTTGATGGAATTTGCAGCGCTCCGAGGGCGAAGGGAGGCCAGGGAATGGTGGGGAGATGCGCAAGGAGCTGGCGAACGGCTTGCGCGCAAATGGGGGTGTTGAGCTGCAGAGGGGCGGCGCCCGGGGGATGAACCGGTCGACGGCCATGGCGAGTTTCTCCCTCCCGCCATCGACGGCCGAGAGGAAAGCTTCCGGGCGAAGCATCGACGGTGATGTGCGACGCGTGGGGAGTGCACAGAGCGGCGAGGACGGGCGGTGCCTAACCGGCATGGGCGCCGGCGGCGAGCGCCGCTGGCGTGTGGCCCCGGCCACCGTGCCTTCCCTGTTCAATTGATATTCCTTCTATTTACAGTTTTGCCACTGCTGTCCCTCTCTGTAATTTGCTCATAGATTTTGATCTTTTTGACATTTTCGCAAACCAAATTTTCTGTGGGTCCTCTGGATTATATGGAACAACTTTCCTTATAGGCAAAAGTTTGAATTCGAATTGTAAAAATTTATAAAAATTGTTGAACAGGTGCTGTTTCTGCTTGGGTTTGGGATTTTTCTAGGGATTTGTGCTGATCCAAAAATTCAGGAAAAATGCTCTAAATTCATGTCTTGATATGTTCTACCAGATTGTGCAAAAATATGGGGTTACTACTTTGGAGAAAATACGAGATCTCAAGAGCTAGGGTTTTGGGAGTATTAAAAACCCTAATAGGACTTTAGCTTATTATTTCATGTGACTCGGGCAATTGATTGTTGCTTTGCACATGCGACTCTCCTGTTAGCACAGTAACATGGTGAATTTGTGACACGGGGTGTCACAGCCCTCCCCTTAAAGAAATCTCGTCCCGAGATTAAGATTGATAAAAGAGTGGTCGAAGGGAGGTGCGTCGTTACCTCGATTGTGAAGCCATGAACTCGGGGAAATGATTATCCAGGAATTCCTCCTGTTCCCAAGTGGCTTCATCCTCAGTGTGATTACTCCATTGCACCTTATAGAATGTGATAGTGCGGTTGCGAGTAACACGATCCTTTTTATCGAGGATCCGGACGGGAATTTCTGGATAAGATAAATCCTCTTGCAATTGCTCGGTGTCGGAGATGACCACATCGATGGGTGGTTTCAAACACTTCTTGAGTTGCGACACATGGAACACGTTGTGCACACGTTCCAAGTTTGTCGGCAATTGCAACCGGTATGCCACGGGGCTAAACTTCTCCACAATTGGAAATGGTCCAATATAGCGGGGAGCAAGTTTTCCTTTTATACCAAAACGTGACACACCTTTATTTGGAGAGACACGAAGATAAACATGATCGTTTACTTCGAATTCTAGCGGGCGTCTCCTTTTGTTTGCATAACTTATTTGGCGGGATTGAGCAGCTTTCATATTAGCTTGGATCTCCCTCACTTTTTCCTCGGCCTGCTCAACAATATCCGGACCAAATATTATTCTTTCGCCCGACTCGGACCAATTTAACGGCGTACGGCAAGAATGTCCGTATAACGCCTCAAAAGGAGTGACTCCGAGCTTTCTTGATAGCTGTTGTTATAGGAAAATTCAATGAATGGTAACTGATCATCCCAACTTCCCTTTTGTGTCAAAGCACACGCTCTCAACATATCCTCCAAATATTGAATTAGTCTTTCCGATTGTCCATCTGTTTGAGGATGATACGCAGAGCTCCGGATAAGGGTAGTACCAAGACTAGCATGCAATTGTTCCCAAAATCGAGAAACAAATTGCGGACCACGATCTGAAATGATGGTCTTTGGTACACCATGCAAACATAGCACACGGGCAATATACAATTCAGCATACTTCTTAGCACCGTATGTGGTGTGTACTCGGAATAAAGTGTGCTGATTTCGTCAGTCTATCGACGATTACCCATATGGAATCATGTTTCTTGGAGGTGGGAGGTAATCCAACAACAAAGTCCATGGCTATGTCTTCCCATTTCCAAGCGGGAATTTTTAATGGGTGCAATAGTCCGGCTTTCTTTAGATGATCAGCCTTGACTCGTTGGCAAGTGTCGCACTCGGCAACGTAACGAGCCACTTCTCGCTTCATGCGAGTCCACCAAAATTTCTCTCTCAACCCGCGGTACATTTTGTTACTACCGGGGTGTATGGAATATTTAGAGAGATGGGCTTCGTCAAGAATTTTCTTCCGTAGTTCCAGGTTCTTAGGAACAACAAGACGGTTGTTGAACCATAGAACTCCCTCCTCATCTTGACGGAAACATTTAGCCTTTTCGGTACCCAACTTCTGTCGGATGTGTTCTATACCTTCATCCGTTTTCTGGGCAGCAATGATTTCTTCTCGGAGAGTAGGAACAAGAGCCAAATTATGCAATGCACCATAGGGAATGATATGAAGACAAGGATTACTCTCATTTTCAGATTTGCTGCAGTTTTCCATAGAGCAGATTTCAACTTGGTTGCATTGGTGTTTGCGGCTTAATGCATCGGCAACCACATTAGCCTTTCCGGGGTGGTAATGAATTTCCAATTCATAATCTTTTATCAATTCCAGCCATCTTCGTTGTCTCATATTTAATTCTTGCTGCGTGAAAATATATTTGAGACTTTTATGATCGGTATAGAGATGCACCAGATTTCCTAAGAGGTAATGTCTCCAAGTTTTGAGAGCAAGAACTACCGATGCCAACTCAAGATCATGAGTGGGATAGTGCTTCTCATGTTTGCGGAGTTGACGGGAGGCGTAGGCAATGACTCGGCCTTCTTGCATGAGAACACAACCCAATCCAATGCCGGACGCATCACAATACACGTCAAACGGCTTGTCGATGTCGGGTTGAGCTAGAACGGGAGCAGTGGTTAAATGCTTCTTCAAGGTTTGGAAGGCATTTTCGCACTCGGGCTCCACTTGAAGGTAGAGTCCTTCTCCAACAATTTGGTCATTGGCTTGGAGATGATAGAAAAATTTGGAATGAATTTCCGATAATATCCCGCAAGTCCGAGAAAACTACGGATGTGCTTGACGGTTTTGGGAGTCTTCCATTTTAGCACGTCAACAACTTTACTTGGATCGACGGAAATTCCTTCCGCTGAAATGATATGGCCCAAGAATGGAACTTGATCCAACCAAAATTCACACTTGCTGAATTTGGCATAAAGTTGATGATCTCGTAGTCGTTGAAGCACAATACGGAGGTGTTCAAGCATGTTCTTCCTCCGACTTGGAATAAATGAGGATATCATCAATGAATACCACCACGAACTTGTCCAGCTCCGGCATAAATACGGAGTTCATGAGGTACATGAAATGAGCCGGTGCATTAGTCAGTCCAAAAGACATTACGAGATATTCATAAAGTCCATATCTCGTAGAGAAAGCGGTTTTAGGAATGTCCTCCGGCCGAATTTTAATTTGGTGGTAGCCGGAGCGAAGATCGACTTTTGAGAATACTTTTGCACCGATTAATTGATCAAATAGCATATCAATGCGTGGGAGGGGATATTTATTTTTGATGGTCACCGCATTGAGAGGTCGATAATCAACACATAACCTTAGTGATTTATCTTTCTTTTTCACAAAAAGAGCGGGGCAGCCCCAAGGCGAAGCACTTGGGCGTATGTACCCCTTGTCCGGAAGTTCGTTGAGTTGCTCCTTAAGTTCAGCTAATTCATTGGGAGCCATTTTATACGGTCTTCTAGATATTGGTGCGGTTCCGGGTTGAAGTTCAATTTTAAATTCTACGTCCCGATCAGGTGGCATTCCCGGCAAATCATCCGGGAACACATCGGGAAATTCGCATACTACCGGTATGTCTTCTAATTTCCTTATTGCTAGGTGCTGAATTTGATTTCTAGGAATCTTTGGACATGGCAATGAGAGGATAGACGGGCCGTATAGAGGCGAATTTAGATGCACTTTCCGGGTATCTATGTGTAAAACAGCTTTATGTCGTTTCATCCATTTCATTCCTAATATCACATCTATGCCTTGACCATTCAAAATAATTAGTCTAGAAGGATATATTCTTCCGGCTAAATCAAGAGAGACGTTTCTCGCTTCTTGGTTTGTGTGGATGAGGCCACCGGGAGATGTGATGGTGTACGGAGTTTGCAAAATGGTGGATGACAGATGCAACCTATCCACACATGCCTGGCTAATAAAATCATGCGTGGCGCCGGAATCGAAAAGAATGAAAGCGGGATGTTCGGAAATGGAAAACATACCCGAGAGGACCGGTTCTCCGGCTTGCACATCTTCGACCGTAGTAAAATTCACACGGCCGGTCTTGGTGGGGGTTTTGTTGGGATTGTTGTTGCTGTTGTTGTTGCCGCGGTTATTATTGTTGCCATTATTGCCGCGGTGGTGTTGATGCTGATTATTCCCACCGTTGTTGCCATTGTTGCGGCGAGGATGTGGGCAGTCTCGGATGAAATGACCAATGCCGCCGCAGTTAAAGCATGGCTGCTGCGAGGATGGTCCGGCACCTTGGTTATGCTGCGACGGAGTGTGTTGGTGACCACGGTGCTGATAGGAGTGATGGGGCGCACGATAGGACTGCTGGAAGGTAGTGCGTTGCCCACCCATTGGAGGCACCGGGACACGGAATTTCTGACCGGTGGGGCTAGTCACCGCAAGCTTGAACTTGTGAGGTGGCGCACCGGATGAGCTTCCCGTGGCGCGCTTCCTCTTCTTGTCATCCTGATTGACGCGAATGGCGTCCTCTTGCACAATGGCGGCACTCACCAATTCATTGAATGTGCCATTCAAGAGAGCAAGGCGGTCTTGTAGTTTCGGATTTAGACCCTTCCGAAAGCACTCACGCTTCTTAGCATCCGTGTCAGCGTGGTAGGAAGCATACCGAGCAAGGTAGTTGAATTTCCGAGCATACTCTTGCACAGCTGCTGGAGCCTTGCTTCAGGTCTACAAATTCCTGAAGCTTCCTTCTCATGACACCGTCCGGAATGTGGTGTGCACGGAAGGCTGCCGAGAATTCCGGCCAGAGCACCTGGTGATCCGCGGGGAGTGCAGCGGTGTAGTTTGCCCACCACGCACTAGCCGACCCACGGAGCTGCTGTGCTGCAAACAGAGTCTTCTCGATGCTCGGTGCAATTCAGAAGAGCAAACTTGGACTCTACGATACGCAGAAAATTATCTGCTTCCAGGGGGTCCTTTGCTTCAGAAAAAGATGGCGGCTGAGTCGCCCAGAAATCCCCATAAGAGGTGGGACGGGGCTGCGGTGGAGGAGCTGCTGCCTGGGCATTGTTGTTCTGGTTTGCCAGGAACAGCCGAAACATCTCGTTCTGGTTATGAACAAGTTGCTCCACAGCAGTCAACGGTGGTGGAGGAGGTGGCTGCGACGAAGCACCCTCCCCGAAGGATCCACCGTGCGACGAGTGTTCACCATCTGCCACACAATTTAATTACACCATTAGTCTCAGCATTTCCGAGCCACAGTACAATGATAGTAATTAATGGACATGATATGAACATAAATTTCAGCATGCAATCCATAGAAAGAAAATCTCATTAGATGCTGAAATTGATGGAGTAGAAGTGTTCGGCATGAAATTTTTCAGATTGCATGACCTGGGAATTTAATTTCCATGATCTGAAATTGATGAACCAGAAAATTTCCTTCCCAATTTCAGACCCTTTAACTTAGTGTAATCTTCTTAGGATTCTGAAAATTTTTAAAGAACGAGACATATAATTATTAAACACAAGCTTGGTGGTTCATATTGGTTTCAAGGTGCAACCCATGTGTACACAAAAGCGCGCGATACTAACACTTCTTAGCGCGGGGTTATACGTCCAGGATTTTCCTTCCTAGCTAGTCATCCATACCTCCTATGCTGTCAGCCTACCCAAAACACAGCGACCGCTACGTTCTTACGTACGTACAAGCCACTAGTTCTTGTTCTTTAGTACACTACCATTAATTTTACAAGTTTCCTTCTTATCACTAACTAGTAGTCTAAGCATCGCTGTCGGTGTCTTCCGGGTTGTTCACATCGGAAGCATCGCTAGCAGCGTCGTCACCATCGTCTTCTGGCGGTGGTGGCTGTAACAGGTTCCAATGAGCTGCCAGCAACACATGGTGGTGCTGCTGTAACGCGGCCAACTGGGTTTGGAGATTCCCTATCTCCGTGAACAACTGGTCCATGTTGGTCTGTGCGGTTCTGAAGCTGTCCATGCAGGAATTGCATGGTGGCCTGCTGGGAGTAAATGGTCTCATCCTTCTGAGTGATGGATGTCTTAGCTGCATTCAGCTCATTTAGTGCCTCAATCCGCTCCTCATCACAGAATGTGGCCATCTGCTCATGTTCTTTCTTTTCCTGCTCAGCTCTTTCTTTTGCCCTATCTGCGACGACACGGAGGTTGTCGCTGAAGATCAGATCATCCTGCACTTCCTTGATACGTGCAGTTAGAGCAGCATTCTCCTGCTCTAGCTCAGTGATACGGGCGGTCAGTTGCTTGTTCTCCTCTTTCGCCGAGTAGTAGTCGTCCGTGACATCGGTGAGACGATCAGTGAGGTCTTCCACCTCAGATCTCAGCTGATTCCTTTCAGTCATGAGTTGTCTTGCATCCATCTATAGATCATGGTTAGGAACATATTTTAAGCAGCATTATTAACAATACTTTTAGGAAGTAAAAGCTCAATTGACATGCTGAAAGATAACAGAAAGAAACGGACATTCTTTGCACGTAACCGGTTCTGAACCCTCTCTGTTTTTCCCCATTTTTGTCTCTGTTTGTACAGTAAAATTTACCAAAATTTATGACTAGAGGCTAGAGTATTTCCTAAGCTTTCCAACGCATCCTAGAACACGGAAAAATCTTAAGCGGATCAAAAGATATGGCGATTTCCGGCTTGACGGATTTTCTGCCAGATTTTCTGGAATACCGGGAACTAAAAAGTTGCTCTCTGTTTTTGCTTATTTGTCCTACTTAACGAATTTTCCTTGCTGACCTGATATTAGATGAAATGTGGGGCATAACACGAGCTTTCCAGATTGGGGTAGATCATCTTATTTGGATAAGTACTTCAAAAGTTATCGCAATTTTCGTGAGGCACCCGAATCTGCCAATCCGGCGATTCGGAGAAATCTGGCAACCTTTTGCCAGGTTTTCGGGTAAGTTATTTTTAGTAGGATTCCATTCCACTTTTACTTGGGTCATCATGCCAGGGTGATGGTACGTGTTACGAGCTTTCCGGATTGTTTTTAATCGTTTTGTTTGAGTGAACGATTCAAAAGTTGTGGCCGTTTTCGTGAATCGGTAATCGGTTAGGGTATAGTTCTCAATCGGGTGGGGTTTTCTGCCCGATTTTTGGTTATCGTGCACGAATTGTGTTGAGAACTTTGGTGAGTTATTTGAGACCACGTTTTTGCATTCTGGATCACTTTCTTATGCAATTTGAGATGCATGGCATGAATGATGACATGAGATGCCGTTAACCTACGTCCTTTCCAAAACAAAATACGTGATCGGTCCATATATAGCCGACCACTCGCTTTTTGTGGCAACACACACACGATCTCATCACGGAAACTACACGATCTAAATTTCGTGATTAGCGTACCTGCAAGAGACCATTTCAGAAACATTACATCAAATTCAAAAGAAACTATGAAAACAAAAGTTCCACAATCTCATCATCTTCATTATCATCATCATCTTTTCCTTAGTAACGGTTCATAGAAAGAACCGCCTCGTGGATTGCCACGAGCCAACATTGTCCCGTATTATTACTTCCGCGGGCACGGAGCGCTAATTTAAATTGCAAACATACCTGGGCCGGGCCGTAGTTACAAAAATTTTTAAACAAGCATAACCCAGGGTTAGTTTGCCACATCTATTTCTACTGTAGACCTTACTTGGGCTTTCTATGTCGTTCCTCACCGTATAAAGGTGTTGGTGATTTTTAGTATGACCCGTAGTGTACGGCATATCCCGACACGGCTCGATACCAGCTGTGACACTCCTACCTCGCGGAGCGAGAGGGATTGTCGAACAGGATCGTATCGGGAGACATTCGACGAAGCGAACGTACATTGCACATACATCGGGGATACATCCGTCATTTTATTACATAGAGAACATTACTTGAATAACACGTTCATACAGACATCTCTTAGTTATTACAAGCCTTTGTTCGAATTTCAGATTTTACAATACATAAGTGAAGTGTGCTCTTACAATACTTAATAATGTTTTTGCGGAAGCGTAACATCTCGACGATACATATATATAGAGTTAACTTAGGAGAACCACACCGGCCCATACGGCATGGCCTCACTCTTGGGTCGGTGAAGCGGGAACCCACTCCACGGTCCACTCCCGAGGTTCCTCGCTTTGACACACATACTTCCCGCAGCAATCACAAAAATCGGGCTGCGGGAATCCTGAAAACAGTGTAACACAAACCCTGAGTATCTAATATACTCCGCAAGGCTTACCCGTCAAAAATGGTTCTAAGAACCGACCCTAACATGCAGGGGGCTTGACCAGGTTTGCGGAAACTTGCCAAAATCAGCACTTAAAGTCTTTGTCTAGCTCATGTTTTAGCCAAGTTAAGAGGGTTGAGACATGAATATAAATTTAGTGAGCATTTCTAGCAAAACATGGTTGCAATACATGAAGTAATCCTTCAAAAATCAGCAAGTTTAATCATCATCTTCACTTGTTACTACGATGCGATCTGCTCGAGACAAGTGGTACTCATCACCGCGAGGGACGGCGATATATATCGATTTACACCCTGCAGGGGAAACCCAAATGCACGACATACGCATCATTTAAGAACACGTATGGCCACCTTTCACAAGATCACCATAGATATGAGCCGGGTCCACCCTCCGAGTGTGCATTCCACATGCGACCACAGTAGCGTCGGGTCCAAGGGTAATCACACACCCTCCATCTAGACACAAACCCGTGCATCCACCGTGACCAACACTTTGCACAAAGGGTGGAGGGACCGTCCAACACTACGACTCTCAAGTTACATCAGTTTACCAACTCCCATACGAAGGTATGCATTTGGTACACAACTCAATACTTGCTCGCGGAGTCACACGGTCCTCAACCGACACGCACGGGGCTATGGCGAACATAGGCAGACCTTGCCACCGCATCCTACACATGCATTTCCCGTACGGTCTCAATTTCATCAATACCATGTGAGAGGTAACAAGATTTAATTCCTAGACCGGGTGATCTCCAAATCACTCGGTGTTGCTACCGATGAACTTATTAAGCATAGCACTAGCGATTAGGCTTATACTTAACCAAGACCACAGGATATGGGAAACTAGTGCAACTACGTTTCCGAGCAACTCCTAAACTTAGATGCACAATACACCATAGACATATGTGAAAATAAAAGGACTTTTAAAACATAGGTCATGCTCCGGGGCTTGCCTTGGTTGGTTTCGTAGTCGGTGCACTCGTACTCGCTCACTCCAATTTGGTGCCCTCCTTGGTCTTCAGTTCCGGTCGAGGTTCCTATATGAATGCATATGGAGTGCATGAGTAATGAATGATTTCATATTGCTATAGTTCATGGAACTTTCTCAATAAGATAATGCAACGAAACGTTGGCATGAATTAAACACGTTCTTGAGTGGTGATAACATGGTCACGAGGGTGGTGAGTAAGGTTTGTTTCATGGGGACAACCTTCTAATTAGGTAACTTTCCATTATTTAGTGTATATGTCCAAATTGGTTCTCGCAGATCAAGAAGATATGGTATAGTCCCTTGTTACTTAGTGTACAAGAAGTTTATGTTTTATTCCTTAGGGCAAAGTTTTAATATTCTGCTAAACAATCGAGCACATAAGTACTCGTCATTTCATGTGGTTTGTTGCGATAAATCTACGCTCATATATGACCGTTCTTGCCCAAAAAGATAAATATTATTATGCCATGTTTAAATATACCATGCAATGTGAGAAATGTTTAATTTGATCTTAGCAAATTCTTAGCTATTCGTTTCGTTAAGTCTGGACTGCCAGGCTGGCTGTGAAGCCTTCTTAGTGCGTCCAAATCTTAATATTTTGCTATAAAACTTAGGTGGTTCATGTTGGTTAATGTAAAGTACATAACTCAAGGTTTACAACGAGCCAAAAATCGTTTCATTTGGATCTGTATTCAAAAAGTTATTGAATTTCAAAAACAGCAAGTTGTCACGCGGGCATAACGGTTTAGCATCTTAGAGCGCTTAAATCTTCATTTTTCTATACATGATGTACTGGGATTATGTTACCACGTTAAAGTACAAGTTATCTACTTTCTAAAGCGCCCTTGCTCATGCAGTTTGGATCTGGGGTCCAGAAGTTACATCATTTTTAAAATGCAATCTTGTTTATGCGTTTGGTCACGATAGCATGTTCATCGTGTTCAAAAATTAATTTTTACTATATAAACATAGGTGTTCATGTTCACCAAGTTAAAGTAGAGATTTCAAACTTTCAAATGCGCTTTGAATCGTTCAGATCCGTGGCGTAAATCTCCAGATATGATTTTTCTAAAATCCTTAAGCGTTACGAAATTTTCAGCGTGTTTCGAAATATTGCTAAGTGTCGTGCGCGGGGAGGGCTCGCCGGAGCGACGGCGAAGCTCGCCGGCGACGCGCTAGGGCTCGCCGCAGGGGTCGGGCTTGGCCGCCTGCGCACGGTTTTCGACGACGCACCGATTGGTGGGGTCGGCGAGGCGAGTGGGTGGACGGAGCTTCGCTCGCGTCGGCGGATGGCGGAAGGACCAACTCCGGCGTGGGAGCTCGTGTTCGCCGCGAGCGAGAGGAAGGGAGCGGTGGGGTCGTGGAGCTGCACCTTCGCACGTAGATGGACGGCGCGTGGTCGGTGCAGGCTGAGGTGGCTTGGAGGCTGCCGGCGTCGACGGGGTGGCGGGGCGCGGTGGACCGGAGACGAAGAAGAAGCAGGTTTTCTTCTCGCCGCGGCTCGGCTCGACCCGGGGAGGGGCAGAGAGGTGTGTTAGGTTCTCGCGCACCCTTCCGGGGCCAAGGGAGAGCATGAGCTCACCCGAGCAGGGTGGATTCGAGCTCGCCGGCGCGGAAGGGGAAGAACGGGGCTCGTCGGAGTTTGATGGAATTTGCAGCGCTCCGAGGGCGAAGGGAGGCCAGGGAATGGTGGGGAGATGCGCAAGGAGCTGGCGAACGGCTTGCGCGCAAATGGGGGTGTTGAGCTGCAGAGGGGGCGGCGCCCGGGGGATGAACCGGTCGACGGCCATGGCGAAGTTTCTCCCTCCCGCCATCGACGGCCGAGAGGAAAGCTTCCAGTGCGAAGCATCGACGGTGATGTGCGACGCGTGGGGAGTGCACGGAGCGGCGAGGACGGGCGGTGCCTAACCGGCATGGGCGCCGGCGGCGAGCGCCGCTGGCGTGTGGCCCCGGCCACCGTGCCTTCCCTGTTCAATTGATATTCCTTCTATTTACAGTTTTGCCACTGCTGTCCCTCTCTGTAATTTGCTCATAGATTTTGATCTTTTTGACATTTTCGCAAACCAAATTTTCTGTGGGTCCTCTGGATTATATGGAACAACTTTCCTTATAGGCAAAAGTTTGAATTCGAATTGTAAAAATTTATAAAAATTGTTGAACAGGTGCTGTTTCTGCTTGGGTTTGGGATTTTTCTAGGGATTTGTGCTGATCCAAAAATTCAGGAAAAATGCTCTAAATTCATGTCTTGATATGTTCTACCAGATTGTGCAAAAATATGGGGTTACTACTTTGGAGAAAATACGAGATCTCAAGAGCTAGGGTTTTGGGAGTATTAAAAACCCTAATAGGACTTTAGCTTATTATTTCATGTGACTCGGGCAATTGATTGTTGCTTTGCACATGCGACTCTCCTGTTAGCACAAGTAACATGGTGAATTTGTGACACGGGGTGTCACAACCGCCGCCTTTGCCGTTTCACATGCCTTATGTTCCACCCATATATGCTTCATCCTACGGGGCTGCACAGACCAACTCATTATCCATGACCGAGTGCAACTCGAGCAAGCATCGTCGGTCTCTCCGGCAGGCCGAACCCCGGACATGCATCAGTCAGGGCCAAGGGCGGTGCAACAAGTCCCGGTGGCGAGCCAGCTCAATACGCATGTAGTCAAGCGTCCAAGGGAACGATCCTCATGATCACCGGAGGAAATAGCAGAGATTTTCCATCTAAGAGACAACGTAGAGAGTACATCGAGCGGGTGTCTCACGTAGTAGCTTGTCCGCCGAGTTGGACTTCATAAATGGATGGACGTGCCGATAGCCTTCTCGACAGCTGATTTCGGGCCAATGATTTATCCGCACGATGATGCCTTCGTTATGAGGGTCAATATTCATGGCTTCAACGTGCACAAGGTTCTAATTGACGGAGACGAGTTCAGCAGATGTGTTACTATGGAATACCTTGGAGAAAATGGGATTCACTCGAGCGGACTTGCAACCTTCGTACACCCCCCGCAAGGGTTCGGAGGACAGCCCATTCACCCCTTAGGATGTATCACATTGAAGGTTTCATTTTCTCGGTTCCAATGGACAAGGGGGCAGTCGGACCGAAGACATCGGGTTCGACGTAGTTGACATGGTATATCCATACAACGTGTTGCTAGGACGAAGGGTCATCAACAAGTTTCGGCCATCATTCATTATGGTTATCTCTGCATGAAGATACCGGGACCGGAGGGGGTCATCACAAGTATATGGGGATCGGGCCGAGGCCAGGAGGCTAGAAATCGATATGGCCCCGTGGCAGCGTCACATCAATGTCATTGGGAAGAGTGAAGGTATTCCTGGTCCTGTGGAACTCCCCGCCGCGCCTAAGTACTTGCCAAAGGTACATCCGCAGGAAGGCACGAAGGAGGTGGTGTTATGTCCGGATCGCCCCGATCGGATCGTTTGGATCGGATGCGGGCTGTCTCGGGAAAGGGAAACGGAGCTACTTCGGCTTTTAAGAAACAATGCCGATGTCTTCGCTTGGTCATCAAAGGATATCCCCGGAATTGACAAGAGTGTAGGCTGTGCACAGGCTGGACGTAGACCCGAAAGTAAGGCCCATAAAGCAGCGCATCGGGGATTGGACGAAGAAAAAATCGCCATTCTCAAAGCAAAGGTTCGTAAGGCTGCTGGATGCGGAGGTAGTGCGCCCCATTGACGGAACAACGTGGCTAGCTAATCCTGTCTTAGTGAAAAAGCCGAATGGACGAGTGGCGAATGTGCATTGATTTCACTACTTTCAACAAGTTTTGCCCGAAGGATGATTTCCCACCGGCAAGGATAGATCAGCTAGTTGACACCACAGCTGGTGCTGCCTTGATGAGTTTCCTCGATGGTTACTCGGGTTTTCATCAAGTCCGGCTAGCAACCGAAGATCAACCTTTGACGGCCTTTCGGATACCCGGAGGAACATATTGCTACAATCGAATGCCCTTCGGGCTTAAAAATGTCTGAGGCTACGTTTCTTTAGGGACTAATTCTTGGTTGAGTAAGCCCGGGTGGCGCCATGTGGCGTCGCTAATCTTTCCCCCGATAGTAGGCCCCGAGCCCCGGGTGAGTCGTAGAGTCGCCCGGGGGATCCACTAATATTGTGGGTGATCACTATCGGTGTTCGAACCACCGGCTAGTAGAATTTGTCCCGGGGCCGCACGTTTTTGGCCGGATGGTACACAAGGGAAGACACGAGGGATTTGGACTGGTTCGGGAAAGCTCCCTACGTCCGGTTGGGGTGGTGTCGCGACGCTCGTGTTCCTTGCGTCAAATAACAATGGCATACGAGAGAAGGTGGGAGAGGACACTACAAGAAAAAAGGGGTGTTGCCACGAGTGATATTTACTCGGTAATAGGGCCATATTAGTTGCAATACATCACAATAGCCACAAAACTCATTTCGTGGGAGACCGTGGCAAGTAGTAGCGTGGCAATAGGCTTTAGCAACCATTTTTTTTGTTTCGTTCCAGTACATCACAATAGCCACGAAATAAAATGTTGTAATCACTAGTATATGCAACGACATACACCGTTGCAATAAATACTTGTTGCAATGACATATAGCAGGTCCACAAAAAGAAGAAAAAATGTGCATATACATTTTCAAGTTTAGATTTTGCTGCAGATGTGAATCGAACTCAAGAACTTTATACTTGTGGGATTGAACTCTACCACTACACTAGTGTCACTATATATGACTATGATGGAAATATTATTTCTTTATCATGTGTCATGGCATGGAAATATTTATGAGAAATTGTTGCAAAAGCTAAAAATCGTAGCAATAGACAAGTGTGTGTTGCAACAACATCTCGATTGTGGCAATAACTTTCTTTCTTTTGCAACAAAATTTCACCATGTAATGCAACAAAATATTTTTGTTGCATTTGAAAATATCTATTGCCACGACAAATCAATTGTTGCAATAATGTTGGTTTATTGCCACAAAAATACTGGGATTCATAGAACGATTATTCTTTTGTTGTAATAGTGCTCCTGTCTCGCAACAATTATCATTTTGTTGCTATCGATAAACATGTTTTGCATCGAAATTTAAGATTTCTGTAACAAAAGCTATTTCGTGGTAATATTGTGCATGTATCGCAACCATAAATGCAAATTGTTGCAATAGGACCTATCTATCGCAATCCAAATTTTATTGTTGTAACGTGGCTCGTGGTAAAAGCCTTATTTTCTTGTAGTGGGAGCGTGCTCTAAGTCCCCGGTTGTGCGATGTGTGAGTGAGTGCGGTTGTTCGTGCATGTACGTGAGCCTGGAGGTGAACGTATATATGCATGTCTAGAGAATGAGAGACTCCTCCCCTTTATAGCCTCGGGGGTAGAGCTCCGATTACAGGAGAGAGGGAGAGGGAAAGTAGCCGTGGACTCGGTCGAATGCTTGTGCCGTTCCATCGGTCTTCCTCTCTCGTGCGTACTTGAGTAGGTTGACCGGGCCGTCGTGTCGTTCCTGTAGCTCGTTGTGTCGGGGGTGGAGTGTTCCGCGTCCGACGGAGCCATCATCGGTGTCATGGCAGAGTGGTTGGAGGGGACATGTCATTCCTGTCCTTCCTTGTCGGCGTATTGATGGCGAGCCCGAGGTCGAGGTCACGGGGCAACTCGTTCGGGCTTCGAGCTTGCTCGGCGAAGGTCGTGCGGGACGGACGGTAGCTCGAGCCCGACTTTGAGCTACACCCGTCGACGAGTATGACGGGGGAGGTCGTATCGACGTACGTCATACGATGATGGCCATGCCCGAGTCTTCGATCCACGCCAACTCCGCCGGGCTACGGGGACGGCGCGTCCCATCGGCGTGGTCCGACGGGAGCAGGTGGCGGTGGCAGGGAGGGATGGAGCGTGAGTCCGCATCAATGATTGCCGAGTAGCACCCACATGGGCGTCGGAGCGGGTGGAGTTAATGTGGTTGGTGGTCGAGCTCGAGGTCGAGCTCGACGATCGAGCAAGGCAAGGTCGTGCGAGACGGAGCCTCCTCGAGCAAGGCGGGCAAGGTCGTGCGAGGCGGAGGCTCCTCGAGCTTGGTAGGCAAGGTCGAGCTCGTCACTCCTTGACTTGTTTTCCGGCGGTGTCGTACGGGAGTGGGCCCGGCCTCATCCGCCGACTTGGTCTCACTAATCCTTTATTAAGTAGGTTCGGAGGGCGCCACGTGGCGGCGCTAATCTTTCTCCCGACGGTAGCCCTCGAGCTCCCGGGTGAGTCGTAGAGTCATCTCGGGGGATCTGTAGAGGTCACGGGGAGTCGTCTTTGTGTATTTGTGGTGGATGTTCATCCGCCGGAGACAGTAGCCCCGAGCCGGAGGATAAGTCGAAGACTTATGCTTTGGCGGACTTGCGCGCAAATGATTTGTTGTCCCGACGTCGGACCTCATGTTTGCGATGCCAGCCCCCGAGCCTCCTTGCGGTGCGGGTGGCCGGTCGTGGGGTAGTTCGTCCTAGTCGTTTTCCCCGTCCGCGTCGTGTTCGTGTGACGGAGGGTAGAGCAGATCCACGATTTGCCTAGGAAGGCCGACACGTGGGACTCGATGAGCTCGGTAACGGGAAAAGTTCGAGTGAATTCGCGGTTTCCTGTCGATGGGATTCCGTCGGGCCCGCTGGGGGACGGCTTCGTTAATCCGCGTTGTCGTCCTCGATTGGAACCCGAGACCATTCGATAAGTCCCGGGGGCTCGATGCCTCTCTATGGTGAGACTCCCCTTTTTGAGATCGACATAGACTCGAACGTGTTTGGTCGATGCCCGTTGTGCTTGCGCGTGTGGGTCACGGTCGCTAGGTGGACCCATCGTCAACACTCCCTGGCTCGGTTTTGTGTGCTCGAGGCGACCGTCGAACCCTTTCGGTTGGGCCAGCCTTGGAACCTCGAGCTGGGTGGGGCCGTTAAGGCAATTTTCAGCCCCTTATCCCCGCTTACCTTTGAGGTCGAGCCTCGGGTCGGTCGAGCTTCAAGGTCGAGCAATCGACCTTGGAGCTAGTAGGTAGGTGGTCGATGGACTTCCTCGGGGTGCGGGTTTTTCCTCACTCGCGTCGAGTGTGAGAGAAATTGAATTGATAGGAGAGACATAGAGAGGCTCGGGAGTTTTATCGTCTCTTCGTCCATATCTCAAGGATCGAGGCGCGTTCTTATCCCCCGTCGGCGTGTAGTGGTGGGACAGTGCGGTGAAGATTCTGTTTTTCTTCGGTCGTGGTGGGCCCCGTACGGTTAGTACGGGTAGTGGGGCGGCGTGCTTGGAGAAGGTGGCGCAAAAATCGGGGAGGAGAGGAGTTAAGGGTCTTTACCTAAGGGGAGGCGGTGGAGCCGAAGGGGCGCGTCCGCCTGACGCGGCCGCCTATTTAAGCCGATCCCGCCGCGGCCTTCGTCTCCATGCGCCGTCGCCTTCCCTAAGCCTCCTTACCGTTCCTCGCTTTCGTCCTCCCAAGCCCTAGTTTTTTGCTTCCACCGTTGCGCAGCCCCCGAGCCTCCCCATCGGCACTTCGCCATGTCGACCTGGACCCGCTCCACGACAACAAAGGCTGACCTTGAGGGGTTGGTGGCCCACGGCTTGCTGCGTGAGCGCGGCACGTAGAGATGGTGGTTGCTTCCCGGCACCGAGTCGCGCCCGCGGCCTCCGTCGGGCTATGTGGTGTCTTTCCTTCACTTCCACGAGCGTGGCTTGGGAACGCCGAGGAGCGACTTTCTACGCGCCATGATGTTCCGAGTGCAAGGTGGAGCTTCACCACTTGAACCCCAACAGAATCCAATAGTTGAGCATCTTCGCGGCTCTCTATGAGGGGTTCCTCGGCATGGCGCCCAACCTCGACCCGTGGAAGTACTACTTCCGCATCAACCTGTACCGGAGGCGAAACTCCGTCGGCGAGGATGTTCCCGCGCATGTCGGCTGCGCGGGGATCTTCATGAAGAAGGACAAGGGGAGGGACTACATTCCGGTGACCACCCCTTCATCGAACCGGGGATGGCACCCGAAGTGGTTCTACTCGCGCCGGGACCCGGCGCATCCATTCCCGGCCTACGAGGGTCGGGTCTTCGAAGAGGCCCCGGAGGAGTGGAAGTGGGGCTACCCCCGCACCAACCGGACTCAAATCGACCTAATGATCAAGGCGATCCGGCACCTGAGCCGGTTCGACGTCGACGCGACCGTCGTCGTGGGGTCCTACCACAAGCGGTGGTTCGCGCCATTAACGCGCCGCACGATGCTGATGCATCAAGTCTCGAGCAACGACCGCGTCGTCCCGGACACGGTGATGGCGCTACGAGTAGCTCAACGACGACTCCGTCGCCCGGCGTGTCGGGAGCGCCCGGGCTCGGCCGCGCGGTCCCGGCTCGTCGCGGGGGCCCCAAAGATGAAGCCACATCCCCGTGCGCTTGACGTGGTAAGTCGTCTCGAGCTTCCTTGTTTCTTTATCATTCGTATCTAGTAATGTTCACTTATTTCTTCCTCTTTGCCGCAGTCCGCTGGATATCGCTCACCCGGCGGTTCAAGTTGAAACTTCCGAGGGAGCGGGCGAGAGGGAGGCGAACCGCCTGCGGGCCGAGGAGGAGAAGGCCGAGAGGAAGGTGGCAAAGGACTTGGCTGCGCGGCGAAGGCGGAGAAGGCGATTCGAGTGGTCGAGCGCCGGAGGAAGAAGGACGCGTACGAGGCGGCGGGGATAAATCCCTTCACGCTCTCGACCGCCTCGACTCCCATCCCCACCGACTTCGAGGACGACAGGTGAAGCCGGTGGATACGGAACCGGCGGGGAGAGCTCTCCGACGTTGCCTCGGCTCTCGAGACCACCGCCCGCCTCCCTCGACCTCCACGGCCGGGACATCGAGGCAACTCGCGACCTTCGGACCCGAGATGAGCTCCCGGGTCGAGGAGCCGCCTCCCGTGGAGGAGACGGGGACCAGCGACGAGCCACCATCGGGGTAGGCGGTGGTGGATCTCACGGAGGATCCTTCCACCGATGCGAGAGAGACGGCGGTGATGATCGCCGAACTCGTCGTCGGCGAACCGGGCCTCAACCGCGTGGCGTTGGCGCCGGGGACGGCGTGGCGGAGTCGTAGATCTGCGACGCCTTCCCTCCGTCGGAGCCGCGGATACGCGCGGGTCCGATATCGAACTCGTGGCGAGTGATGAGCAAGGTCGACATGCGGACGCGCATGTCGATGTCTTTGAACCTAATGCGGCCGGCGAGCCAGCCTCTCGACACGCGGACGCGCGTGTCGATCTCCTTGAACCTCGCTGCGTCCGGCGAGAGGCGCGGCGCGGGGTCCTCCATCGACCTTGGTGCCCGGCGGAGCTCTGTCACGGAGGAGGTGCGAGAGGTGGTTGATCCGGCTGCCTCTGCCGGAAAGTGCGCTCATGAGGACGAGCTTGGCGATGGCTGGCCGGCGCCCAGCGTTCCGTGCCGCAGAGGAGGAAGGCTCCGTCCACGACTCGCGAAAGTCGTTGACTTCCTCGGCGGCAAAGGCGAGGAGTGCCGCCACCAAGGAGGTGGTTTCGACAGCGGTGGTCGGCACAGGAGGGACGCCGGTGAATCCGACCAACATCTACGAGTCGCCGCCGGAGCAACAGCTGGCGCAGTTCGTGGCGGGGCTCACACCGGTGATGCGCGAGTTCCTCCACGGACTCGAGACGGTGGCGGACGAGCTCTTGGAATCAGCTGGTCGTGCCCGTGCCGGCCTGGAAGAGGCGCTCGCGCGAGAGGAGTCGCTTCGAGCGGCCAAGGAAGCGGCGGAGCGCGAGGCGGCGGAAGCGCGCCGCGCAAAGGAAGGGGCCCCGGCCTCGCCGGCCAAGGCCGAGGAAGCCGCTTCCATGGCAAAGAAGGTCAAGGAGGCGCTCCATGCGGAGCGCGAGCCGAGGCGAAGGCCGAGGCCTCGCGCGAGGCTTCCCTCCAAGCCGCATCCTCCTACCTCAAGGATCTCCAAGAGCAGCGGGCCGAAAAGGAAGGTGAGCATCCCGAATTTCCTCGTCTTGACCCTTAGGAGCCTTAGTTGTTTCCTTAGATCTTTCGAACTCGAGCCCCGACGCCGAACATTCTCGATGATGCAGGGATGGAGCAGAGGCTAGTCGCGGCGGAGGCGTCCCAAAGGGAGCTCGACGCCGTCCTAGGACGCGCCTTCGCCGAGGTCGAGGTCGAGCGACGCGCCGAGCCCGTCCCGCCGAAGCAGGTCGGCGCGGTGATGCGAGGAGTGAGACGCGCCGGTGTGCGCTCAACCTTCACGATGCTGGTGTCGCACTACGAAGGCCTCGACTTCGGAGCCGTGAGTTCCAGCCTTGTTCTCGGCTTCGCCGGCGCCGAGCTGCCGGTGCTGCGGTCCGAGACCCGCGCACACGCCGACTCCTTCGCTGCAAAGCTCGAGGAGGAGCCCCTCCCCAAGATGAAGATAGATTAGGGCATTAGTCTTTTATTTTGCTTTGTTATAAACAATGGGGCGTCGTTCCCCTCGTGTGTAAATAACTTTAAAATTTTTAACTCGTTCTCGCGCTCGACCCGTCGAGGTCTCGCTCTTCGTTAATCATTTTTAAGTTCAGCTTAAAATCGTCTTGGCCTTTTCATTTATCACTTCAACTCGGAAAGTTTGAGCCCCCGAGCCTCGTTGAACTTAGCCGTTTTGGTGAGCGTCCGCTAGGACCGCCGGGGTGCTCGAGCTACAGCCTTCCGACCAACTAGACTATGACTCTGTTTGCTCGTGACTTACTTTGTTCGTTGTTGCGATTTGAATCCAAGATCAATAAAGACTTAGCAATTTCTTTCGCAAAAAGAGCTAAGTGGCGCGTGTGTTAATGATTTTTGTTTTGAAAAATCGATAAAAATCGTTGGTATCGCTTGCCTTCCAGCCCTCGAGTGAGGGTCGACTTCCAAGCGGAGGTCGAGGATCACCGTACCGAGCGGACGATCGTCGAAAGTAAAGGAACGAACGCAAGTTTAAGGGTAGAATTTACGTAACCGTGCGATGGTCCAGGAGTTGGTCGGCTCTCGACCTTCCACCGTCTTGAGCTTGTAGGAGCCGGGCCCGATGACGCGCGCGACGATGTAGGGCCCTTCCCAAGGCGGAGAAAGCTTGTGACGGTCCTTGCTTCTCTCGCACTCTGCACAACACCATGTCTCCGACATTGAAGCCTCGACTCTTGACGTTGCGATCGTGATATCGTCGAAGTGCATGTTGGTATTTGGCGGTGTAGGAGCGCAGCATCGCGCGCTCGTCGAGTTGGTCGGCGGTGTCCTCGAGCGCTGTTTTGTTCCCTTGTTCGTCGAAGGCGCGAACTGCGGGAGCGCCGTACTCGAGGTCGGTTGGCAAGATTGTTTCCGAACCGTAGACCATGAAGAATGGCGTGTAGCCGGTTGTCCGGCTCGGAGTCGTTCAAAGATTCCAGAGGACGGTCGGCAGCTCCGCCGCCCATCGACCACCGAAACGTTTCAAGCGATCGTAGATGCGGGGCTTGAGCCCTCGTAGGATCATGCCGTTAGCTCGCTCGACCTGTCCGTTGGTCTCGGGGTGAGCTACAGCTGCCCGATCCACTCGAATGTGGTAGTCGTCGCAGAACCTACGGAACTTCTTCCCCGTAAACTGCGTGCCGTTGTCGGTGATTATCGAGTTGGGAACACCGAATCGATGAACGATGTCGAGGAAGAACTCGACCGCCTCTTCGGACCGGATCTTACCGATAGCTCGAGCTTCGATCCACTTGGTGAACTTGTCGACCGCAACGAGCAAGTGGGTGAAGCCCCGGGTGCTTTCTTTAGCGGCCCGACCAAGTCCGCATCCCGGACCGGAAAGGCCAGGTGATACGTATGGTTTGGAGAGCCCGAGCGGGCTGATGTGTTTGTCGGACGTAGTACGGCAACCTTTGCACGTGCGCACGACGCGAGTCGCATCATCCACCGCGGTTGGCCGGTAAAAGCCTTGTCGAAAGGCGTTGCCCACGAGGTCCGTGGGCGCCATGTGGTGCCCACGGACGCCCACGTGGATGTCGTCGAGGAGCTTCACACCCTCCTCGATGGTGATGCAACGTTGCAAAACCCCGGAAACACTACGTTTGTAGAGCTCGCCGTCGACTAGAACGAAAGACTTGGAGCACCCGTACGGGCGTCTTGCTTCGGTCCGGTCGGCCGGAGGTTGCTGTGGAGGAGGTACTCGATATACCGCATCCTCCGGTCGGGTGGTGGCGCCTCGCCGGCAGCCGAAGCATCGATCTCCATAATCTCTCCGCCCGTTAGCGTGGGATCAGCCCCCAAGTCCTCGTTTGCGCTCGAGCGTTCCTTGGGGTCGAGGTCGGCACTCCGGGCAGCCCTCGAGCCCGCCTTGACGGGCCCTCCGTCGTCCTTGGGAGGGTCGGGGGTCGGACGGACGGTTGGAATTGGTCACCGGCGAAGACGCCCGGCGGGATCGATTCCCGATCGGACGCCATCTTCGCCGGCGAGTCCGCCGCCTCATTAAGTCGTCGCCGAATGTGCTTGAGCTCGAGGAAAAGTCGAGGCCATCGAACTTTTCCTCGAGCTTTCGCATTTCCTGGTGTTAGAGTATCGGTGTGTCGTTACGACAGCTTGACTCCTTCATCACCCGATCGATGACGAGTTGAGAGTCCCCGTGGACTTCGAGTCGTTGGATTCGGAGCTCGATAGCGATCTTGAGGCCATTGATGAGAGCCTCATACTCGGCTACGTTATTTGAAGCCGCAAAGTGTTGCCGAATGGCATACCTCATGCATACTCCGTGGGGGAGACGAAGACAAGCCCGACGCCGGCGCCGCTGCACATTAGCGACCCGTCGAAGTACATGACCCATTACTCTTTGGTCTACCGGCGCGGGCGGCAATTGAGTCTCCGCCCACTCTACGATAAAGTCGACAAGCACCCTTGACTTTATCGCCGTTTGAGGCACGTAGGTGATGTCATGTTCCGATAGCTCGGGAGCCCACTTGGTGACCTTGCCCGCGGACTCCCTATTCTCAATGATGTCACGCAAAGGAAACGAGCTTACCAAAGTGATCAAGTGCGCGTCGAAGTAGTTGCGTAGCTTGCGCCCGACGACCATCACGGCGTAGAGGATCTTGAGGACTCGGAGAGCACCTCACGCACGTAGTAGACAGGATGTTGCACCTTGAGCACATGTCCCTCCTTCTCACGCTCGACTACGACGGCGGCGCCGACGACCCGAGTAGTTGCCGCGACGTAGAGGAGGAGTTGCTCGCCCGGCGATGGCGGAGTTAAAACCGGTAGATTGGCCAGAATGCGCTTTACGTCATCAAGCGCGGCTTGGGCTCTCCGGCGTCCACTCGAAGCGCTTGGACTTCTTGTGGAGCTTGTAGAGCGGAAGGTCCCTTTCCCTAAGGCGCGAGATGAAGCGGCTTAGTGCCGCTAGGCATCCCGTAGGCCGCTGCACCCCCTTGAGGTTTTGGATAGGACCCATGCGCTTGATGGTAGAGATCTTCTCCGGATTTGCTTCGATGCCGCGCTCCGAGACGATGAAGTCCAATAACATCCCCCGCGGGACTCCGAAGACGCACTTCTCGGGATTGAGCTTAACACCATTCTCGCGTATCTTGGCGAACACGCGCTCGAGGTCGACCACGAGTTGGTCGGCCTTCTTAGACTTGACGACGATGTCATCCACGTAGGCCTCGACGATGTCTCCGATGAGATAGTCGAAGCATTTTTTGTATGAACCTCCGGTACGTGGCACCAGCATTCTTGAGACCGAACGGCTTTGTGGTGTAGCAGAGATGAGCCGAACGACGTGATGAAGGAGGTCGCGAGTTGGTCGGATTCGTCGAGCGCTATTTGATGGTACCCGGATGTGACATCCCTTCCGGGACACCCGGGAATCGGTACAGGGAGACACTCGACGAAGCGAGTTACAACAGTTCATCATTTCATACAAGCGGAATATATACATCATGGTATAATACAACCAGGTTTTCGAAATACAAACATCGTACAGCAGAAGCATAAACATTACTAAAGTTTAGAATACTACGATTCTTGCAGCGAAACTTATTCTCTTTACAACAAAAGACCACTAGCGTGATGTACTCGAGCCCGTCATACATCACGATCCTCCTCGCTCAGGGCGTCGGGATTCGTTCCCACCGGAGGGAACCACCCTTGGGACACTCGCTCCTCTTCCGGAAAGCTACCGTATAAGTCATGGATGAATGACTCTTGTCCTAAAAACATAACGAGCGAACCCTAAGTATTCTAATACTCGACAAGACCGACCCGTCAACAGGCACGCTAAGGCCGACGCCTAGTATGCAGAGGCTTTCCGGTCGTGGAGTTGACTCACTTGCGAAAACAGCTCTAATGGTTGATCCTTACTTTCAAGTTTTAGCTCAAAGTTAAGTTCATTAGAGAACAAGGGTTTGCAGTCTACAACTACCGCAATCAAGTTTGCAAGAAAAGATCATATTCGACCAAATAGTTCTTTCATCTCTCATCTTCATCTTTCAGTTGATTATCTACGATGTGACGAGCTAAACAAGCGGTACTCATTACTCGCGAGGGACAACGATTCGAATCGATTTTATACCAGCTCGGCAAAACCCGACTACACGACGTATACGCACCACACCGGTCGTAAACGACAACTTTTCCCGCTAGCCCCCGGCAGAAGACTAGCCATTTCCAAACTCCCTCGGGAATATGGCGACCCCACGAGATCATCCGTAGGCGACCCATTTCCCTCCCGTGAGACTTCGATCTCACTAACAGCCAGACAAAGAGAGTTGGCTACGCTACATCTCTAGGGCGGTAGGGTACATCAGCTTGCTGGGCCCATTACACCAGCATGTAGTGCGGTACGTTCAAACTTGTTCAACTAAGCCGACAATGGTACGGTCCTTGAACGACACGGACGGGGCTACCACCTTGCAAGACCTCACTCCGTCTTGCCCTTTCTCCTACATGACCCGTCCGGTCTCAGCTTCATTAATACTCTCTTCAATTTACGCCAATAACATCAAACACTTAAAGCCTCCATGCTTTAAGATCCCTAAAACATCTACCGTTGCGACTATGAATTAAGCCTAGCTTCTATTGAGCTACCTGTACCAAGTATAGCATGAATAAAAAGGAACCCATCTCATGCATCTAGGGTGTCAATCATTCCCTATCACCTAATGCACAAACATAACTCGAACTATTGTGATAAAATAAAATATTTTAAAACATAGGTAGGATGCAACGGGGCTTGCCTTTAATCGTAGCGTAGTTAGGTTCGCTCGATGCGGCGTTAGCGCTGATGATCTCTCCTTCTTGATTCACCTCGGCGGCTTGTAGAACGACTTCAAAATCGGTGGTCTTCAATGTAGTTGACTTCCATGATCATCTCTTCGGGATCCTTTCCTTCCGTCGGACGACCTCGCGTGCTACAACAATTAACGATACATCGCGAGTCACTAACATGCATGCATGATCATGCAAGATATGACTTGTGACAAATGCATCGACGATCGGCGATTAGTAACTTAAGTTTATACTCTAAGCGACATGAAGTGTTAACATGCGATGACATAAAATGATGAATGTGCCTTCGTATGAAATGTTAAAATACAAGTACATGAAATGACGATGTTTATTCTTAATTTTGGAAAATAAAATTAACAAAAACTTTCGTCTCAAGTATCTCTATTATTTAAAGAAATTCCTTTCTCAAAATTAAATAGTAAATAGCATAAAATAATAAATTATCTTACTCAAAGGAAAGTAATTAAATAAACTATGAAATTATAATTTCTCAAAATAGGCATTTGAATACAAACTCAAATAGGAAATAATTTTATGAATCTAATGAACTTTGTTTGGCATTTTTTTTATTTTTCTGGGATTTTCTATGAATTTTGGGATTTTTGGAAGTATTCCGTGCCACACGAGGGTCACAGGGCTGGCCACACCGGATCCTACGTAGTCACACGGGATCCGGGGCGTGTGGCTCGCCGTGTGGCTCGAGCCATGGCGACGGCGGCCAGGAGCGGCGGCGCGGTGGCCGGAGTGGGCCGGGCTTGGGCCAAAGCTCGACGTGAGGTGCTCTACGCTATCGGCGTGTCGTGACGAACACCCGGTGAGGTCTCCGGCACGGAGGCTGGTCAAAACGGCGCCGGCGGCGAGTGGTGGGTTGGGTGCGGCTCCGACGAGATGCGAGCTCGCCGTGGTGCGTCGAAATCGGGGAAAACGCACTCGGAAGCTTCAACGGGGCATGGCCAAGAGCGGCACGGATTTTCTCGAGCTTGGGAACAGCCGGAGCGTGGCGCGCGCCGGTGAGGTACTAAACCATGGCCGACGATGGAGAATCTCACCAAATTAACGGCGACTGTGGAGGATAAGGGATGATGAGCTACCAGGAGATAGAGGAGGAGGTTGCGCAGCCTTGGAAAGCGGAAGGAGGAGATATAGCTCACCGGCGAAACCGAATCGGACCATGCGGCGGTGACTACACGGCGGCGGCCTCCCGGGGAACTCGCGTCGATTCTCTCGGACTCGGTGCAGAAGAGCACCATTGAGGGCCATGGGAGTTGAAGGATGTGCGTGCGGAGCTTTTGGTGGTCGGGGCTGATTGGAAGGTGGCTGGAGATGGCTTGCCGGTGTGGGAGCAGGGAGGTGGCGGTGATGCTCGTGCTTCGAGGAACCGAGCACGAGAGAAAAGCAACCATCGCCTAGCTTTATCCGGTTGAGGTGCAAGGCAAGCCGGCAAGCAGCTGTGTGGAGCTGGTCGGCCGCGTGGCGCGTGCTCGAGAGGGACGCACGGCCGTCGAGGCGCTCCCAGAGCGGCGGCGGCCTCGAGAGCAGAGAGAGAGAAAATGAGAGGCTCCCGATGGGTCTTGGTTTGAAAATATTGCAGAAAGCCCCCTATCAAAAGAGTTAATTGAAAAGCACCTTTCTGGACCTTAAAAAATTCCACGAAAAATTAGGGTGGAAGATAAAAGGTTTTTGAATCTTTTTTGTTATTGGCCAAAGTTCAAATTATAAATATTTTTCGAGATAAAAATTCAAACCTAAAACTGTTTTTGGAATTTAAATCAATTGGCTATTTCCCAAAGTGATAAAAATTTGGAAAATTGTTCAAAATTCATGTTATCACATGCTTGACCAGAAAAAGTTTTTAAACACATTAGTTTATTAATTTTGCACTCTTTTTAAATGAAGCAACTTAAATTAAATTAAAGACTTAATTTTTACCATGTATATTTTTGCACACAACCAAATGATTTTGAAAATGCGGAATGACGATATGATGCTCGATGTCATGAAATGCACATTTATTTCCGAGGGTTGTTACACCGGAGTTCGCATCTAGAAAGCAAAGAGTTTCACATCCGCAGGTCGAGTCTACTATTTGGTCGATGCGTGTTAAAGGAAAAGGATCCTTTGGACAAGTCTTATTCAGAGCTAGTATAATCAACACACATCCTCCATTTCCCATTCTTTTTTCATACAAGAACAGGATTAGCTAACCACTCCGGATGATACACCTCCTTGATGAATCCGGCCGCCGTAAGCTTCGCGATCTTCTCACCAATTGCCTTGCGCTTATCCTCGTCGAAGAGGCGCAAGCGTTGTTTCACGAGCTTGGAGTCCGGCCCGATATGCAACGAGTGCTCGACGACTTCCCTCGATATTCTTGGCATGTCCGAGGGTTTCTACGCGAAGACGTCGGCGTTCATGCGGAGGAAGTTGACGAGCGCGCTGTCGAGTCTTAAACTCGGCACTAGTACTACCCGGTCCCACACGAGCGTGGAATTCGATGGTGCAACACACGAAACACACAGGTGTTGACGCCGGTTTTTGACCATAGGGACCCACCGTCGGCGACTATGGGTCAAAAGGGGGCCGGTGGGCCGAAGACCGACGGCCGCGTGGGTGAGTAGAAGGCGCGTCCCTTCCGAGAATCGTGCTCGAATGCCAACTGAAAAGCGCGATATGAGTGGGCCCGGCCCACGTTGTAAAATTAGAAATAATAGTTTAATTTTGGAAGAAGTCCTGGTCGGTTAGGAAATCGGCCCGAAGAGGGTCCGAGTAGGATTCTTTGTGCCGGGTATAAATATGTATCCCGATGTAACTTGTAAACTCGATTCACATCCAATACAACTTTTGGCGCATCGTCAAACCCTAATTTTCTGTCAAGTCTCTACTGTTTTGCGCGGGGATCTTCGGGGCTCCGGTCGACAGACACGTTGGCTTGATAAGGTGATTATGTCGTCTAGTTCTCGGCGCATCGTTCGTAATTAGATGACTTAATTGCTAGTTATCCGGCGACCGGATCTGTTCTCGATTGTCGTAGTGAGTATCGGCCGGGATGAGTCAAGTCGACCTGGTCCGGGCTCGTGGTAGAGGTAGTTTGACTTGTCCTCGCCTCCCCGTCCCAGCCTTTGCTCGCAACGCCGATTGGCTCGGATCTGGTCGTCCGAGTCACGATAGCCGCTATGAAAGTTCTTTTACATCTTGGCCGATTCGATCGTGCAGATTCGGTTGACGTGTCCTGTGTTTGCCTTTGCGATAGTTGACTTGTCCTAGGCGTATGCAGCCGATTGGCTAGGGTGTAGATCTACTTTCATAGTTAAGGCGTTTATGATTGTGCTTGTCCTGAATCGGCCGGGCGTGCGCGGCCGTTAGACCTGGTCCGATTGCGTGCCATCGGTTGACTTGTCCTGTTGGAGCGATCGGTCGATTCGGGATCCGTGTGGTTGTATTTGTCTTACTCGTTCTTTCGGAGTGTTTAGCCGATTGTTTATCACGTTCATTAGCTGTTTTATGTTCAATTAGTGTTAAAACTGTTAAAGCTGCCTTTGAACCCGAGTTATTAGTATGATTTCATTGATCATCATTATACATCTAGATAGATCTAATAACTCATTGTTATAATCGACGGCAGAATCGGCCGGATGCCCGATCGGCCGATTTATCTGCTCCGATTGACGATTAAATCATCTTTTTGCTATCAAATTAATTACATCCCATTAATAATTACCTTGTCTACATTTTATTCGATAACGCATCCTTGCAAGGTCTTAATGATTTGATTGCTCACCGACGAAATCGGCTGCTAGCCACCGATCGCATGTTATAGCATCGGCCGATTTCGTATCGTTTATATCACGGTTCGCTTGCCTGGCATTTAATACATAAATGGATGGGCCGTGCTGTTCCCTGTCGATGGCCGATTTTGTCTATCTTGCGCGAGAATCGGCCACGGCTGCACATCGGTCTATCCGGACCGATGACCTGGAATTTTACACTTTTATTTGTCTTTGTTGGTTTGCAGGAAAACCATCCGCACGCACCAGCGCACACGAGAATCGGCGAGCCGAGCCGGTCCGTTGGGAGCACAGGGGCCTGCGTCGGCCGGGATTTCGGTGGACTCTCCGGACAACGGTGTGTTGGCGACTTTTGACGTCAACACACTTTTTGGCACGCCCGAGTGGGACCTAAAGCAACCAAGATCAAGATGTCATACATACAAGCTGTCGGGGAGGACGGAACACCAATGGTCGATGCTGAAAATCGGCCGATTTTGGTTCCGGTTCCTCTCAGGACGGATGGCAAAGGACACGGAGAAGTTTCGATGACAACGGGGTTTCGGCCCGGGGGAAGATGACAACAGAACAAAAGCTGCAGTACCGGGAATACCTGGCCGAAGCGATGAAGAAGTACTTTCAAGCCCCGACGGTGACACGTGGCGAGTGGCCACAAAAGGGGACTTCCCTCGGATTCTGCATCCGGAAGAACTAGACCAAATCAAAGCCCGGAGACTGCCGGATGCCAACCAACTCGGTGATATGGTTAACTCGTCCATTCATCGGGCCCTAATCAATCAATCGGGCGTGTTGGCCAACACCATAGGAAATTTGATCAAGGACACGGTTGATGGCAGATTGTTCATTGAAGGATATTCCGGACCTGCATACACTCAGCCTTTTGGCACTTACGTACGGCCGATTCGGGGAATCGGCCTCCAGAATACCACACCACCAGCAGGGTTTCAGCCCATGTACGGCATGCCACCTCACCTATGGTCCGGCAAGGATGATGTAAACGCAAGTACCGAGTGCAACCCAGCCAGGCAATGAGGATGACAGTGACCCCAAGAAGTCGGTGACGGAAAAGGGCGACAAACAAGATGTACAACCGCAGACTTCGAGTCGGGGCGGCAACCAATGTGACAGCGGCCCCGCAGATGGCACAACAGCCCAATTTCTTCTATGTACCAAATACCGGCCCGAGTAGAATTGAGAACTCACCCACTATAGTACGGCCGGTATCCGGTATTCCGCAACCGACCGCATCGGATGGGAGACAGGGATTCATGATCGGACGGCCGATCCAATCGGTCGTGAATTATGGAATCGCTCCGCGTACATCTGTTCCGGCTACTGGCACTGGGATTTCGGAAACGGCCGGTCGGTACACCCGATCGGGGGACAGCCCAACACAGCTTATATGACGGGAACTAGATCAGCAACTGCTGAACCCAATGATATGAGTAGCCTCATGGCTAAGATCACCGATATGATGAAAGATCGGTTCGATTTGAAGCCTAAGGAAAGAAGTGCATTGTATAGGCGACCTTACCCTAACTGGATGGATTCCGTGGCTTTACCTAATAAGTATAAAATTCCTGAGTTCTCCAAGTTTTCCGGGCAAGATAATACATCAACTATGGAACACATCGGCCGATATGACGCACGGCTTGGTGAGGCGTCTACTCGGGAGGCTTTGCGGGTTCGGCTATTCCCATTGTCATTGTCCGGATCGGCCTTTTCATGGTTTGCTTCGCTATCGCCTGGTTCTATTCAGAGTTGGGCCGATCTGGAGAAAATGTTTCACTCATACTTCTTCACGGGCATTACCGAGCTTAGTTTGTCCGATTTAATGGCGGTGAAACAGAAAACCGGGGAATCGGTGGCCGATTATATACGAGAGGTTCGGGACTGCGAGGGGACGATGCTACAATCTGAACTCGACAGAGCAACAGCTGGCCGAAATCGCTTATGCGGGGCTATTCTCTAACATCAAAGAAAAGTTTACCCCACATGAGTTTGATGGGCTGGCACGACTGACCCGTAGGGCGGTTGGCCGAGAAGAAAATATCCAGCTCACCGAGGAACCGACGGTATCGGACGGCTTATGCCGATTTCGACAATGAGGATGATGAAGAGGAAATTAATGCGGTTGAGTGGACTAATAACAAACGGCCGATATTTTCTCCGCATGTCAAACCTAAGGAGAAAAAATATGATTTCGATTTATCTAAGGCCGACGAGATATTTGATCAGCTGCTGCGGGAAAAGAAGATTCAGCTTTCCCCTCATCACAAAATTCCTGCGCCGGAAGAATTGAAGAAAATGGCTAAGTGGTGCAAGTGGCATGGAAATTCGCATCATAACACCGTTGATTGTTATGCCATGAGAGATGAAATCCGAGAGGGCGGTTGACAATGGGGTATTGCGAGCGGCCGATGTAAAGAAGAAGATGAAAGTTGATGGGCACCCTTTCCCGGCTAATACGATGTACATCAACACCATCGGCGGTGGATCGGCTGGTTTCATACGCCGATATGAGAAGAAGAGAGAGGGAAGAAAGTGCTCGGATGGCACGTGAGCAGGAATTTGTCGGCCAAAGTCGGCGAGTACGGACAAGGCGTGATCGGCCGAGATTTTGACCCACACCGGGCTTGTCCTTTCTTTCAGTACTCGCTGGGACCAAAACATGAAGCTTCCATCTATCGAGAACTGCCCGAGTGCATTGGCCATGAAGAGTATCGTGATGACGGGTCATCAAGTTCCCGGGGCGGCCGGTTGGTCGCAACTACGATTCACGACAATCGGCCCCCGGAAGAGCGATCGGCCATGATTACGGCTATGATGAACGGAGATACGCCGTGCCTAAGAGAACCTCCGTTCACGATCGATCGGGGCCAATCAACGATGAAGAAGAGTTTGATCAGCAATACCACGAAGAACAGTGGTGTCCCGGTGGTTTGTTCAATAGAACCCGGAAGAGGAGGCTCCAAAGAATGCGCTGTCGAGAAATTAAGGGTAGACAGTATTACGAGAGATGATCAAGATGATGAGTCCAAGCCCAAAAAGGAGTGGAGGCCCAAAGTGCAGTCTCAAGTGGTCCGGACTGAAGCCACGGTGAATGTGATATCCCCGACGCCCAGGATTGTCGGATCGGCCGTAGAGGACGAATCGGCCGATGAGAATTCGGGCGAGGAAGAACCGGTTGGGGGACTTCGGAGATTCTATGGACGCCGGAATCAGCGATATTTGATAAGCCGATCAACTCCGATCATTTGCATCTCAAGGCATTGTACATTAGCGGCTACATCAATGGGTCGCCGATGAGGAAAATGTTGGTCGACGGAGGAGCGGCGGTCAATGTTATGCCAATTACTACATATCGCAAGCTCGGGAAGACGCCGGAAGAAATGATGAAAGCTAATCTAACGCTTAAGGATTATAGCGGGAAAAGCCAAGATGTTCGTGGAGCCGCGATAATGGAGATCATCGTGGGCAGCAAAACCATACCCACCACATTTTTCATCATCGACGGAAAAGGTGCATATACAACTTTGTTGGGGAGAGACCGGATTCATGCCAATCGTTGCATTCCATCGACCATGCACCGGTGCTTGATTCAATGGGTCGGCAACAAGGTCGAAATCGTGCGGGCCGATAAGTATGTAACTCGTTGCAACCGCCGATTTCGAGTTTGCTGGTCTAGAGAGCCTGCCTTGTTTCTCGGGCACGTATTGGGACGCGGAGGCCATAAACATCACCAACGACGGAGTTATTGTGACCGGGGGTCAGGTACCCCCGGCTGCTCGATGGGTCCCACGGGAGAATTGACGGACAATCGGCCGATCGACACTCACACCGAAGATATAATGAATCGGCCGATTGACGAACCGGAAGACGGGAAATTAGGCCACGGTTTTGTGTCGGCCGATGAGTTAGAAGAGGTAGATATAGGGGATGGAGACAAACCTCGGCCGACATATATTAGCAAGAAAGTGTGTAAAAAAGTAAGAGATGAGTTAGTGGCCTTATTGAAAGAATATAAAGATTGTTTTGCTTGGGATTATAGCGAGATGCCTGGTCTCAGCCCGATCGATCGTTGAACATCGGCTGCCCACCAAACCCGGATATAGACCGTATAAGCGTGGGGCTCGAAAGATTGACCCTAGGTATTATGAAGCCGTCAAAGAAGAGATTATCGGATTATATGAAGCCGGTTTTATCGGGCCATGCCGATATGCAGAGTGGGTTTCCAGTATTGTACCGGTGGAGAAGAAAAATGGGAAGATGCGGGTCTGCATTGACTTCGAGGAATTTGAATAAGGCGACTCCGAAAGATGAGTACCCAATGCCAAACGCCGATTTGTTAGTTGATGCAGCCGCCGGCAACAAAATTTTGAGCTTTATGGATGGAAATGCTGGGTACAATCAGATTTTTATGGCCGAAGAAGATATATCGAAGACAGCGTTCGGATGCCCGGAGCGTTGGGATTATATGAGTGGGTTGTTATGACCTTCGGCCTAAAAAATGCTGGTGCCACGTATCGGAGAGCCATGAATTTTATATATCACGATTTGATCGGCCGATTGGTGGAAATTTATATTGATGATGTTATGGTGAAATCAAAATCGGCCGAAAGTCATGTGGCTGATCTCGGAGAAGTGTTGAAGAGGACGAGACAAGATGCGGTCCGAAGATGAACCCGCTCAAGTGCGCTTTTGGTGTGTCAGCTGGACAATTTCTGGGGTTTATTGTGCATGAGAAGGGAATTGAAATCGGCCCCAAGAGTATTGATTCTATCAAAAAGCTGGAACCACCGACGAACAAGACAAAGCTCCAATCCCTGATCGGCAAGATTAATTTTATTAGGCGATTTATCTCAAATTTGTCCGGTCGACTTGACGTATTCACGCCATTATTAAAACTCAAGGCCAATCAAGAATTTCGATGGGAGCCGGTCCATCAAAGGGCTTTAGAAGATATCAAGAAGTATTTGGTGTCCCCGCCGAGTGATGGTTCCGCCGAAGTCGGGCACACCCTTTAAGTTATATTTATCGGCCGATGATAGGTGCATCGGCTCGCATTGACTCGAGAACAGGAGGGAAAAGAACGGGTCATATTTTATCTCAGCCGCAAATTAATTGATGCGGAAACGCGGTATCCGAGAGGTGGAAAGGTTATGTCTCTGTCTCGTATTTTTCATGCACAAAATTAAGACATTATCTCGTTAGCCGAGGAGTGTACTGTGGTTTGCCGGGCCGATGTTGTGAAATATATGCTATCGGCCCCGGTACCCAATGGCCGGTTGGGCAAATGGATGTTGGCAATTGCGGAGTTTGATCTAGGCTATGAATCGGCCAAAGCGGTGAAAGCACAAGTATTGGCCGACTTAATAGTGCAACACGGTGAACACTCGGCCAAATACGTTGAGCCGGTACCATGGACGGTATTCTTTGATGGTTCAATTTGCAAGGAAGGAAGTGGAATCGGCTTGGTTGTTGTGTCGCCTCGGGGGCAACACGTGGATACTCTATTACGTAGGCGCACACCAACAACCAAGTCGAATACGAGGCGATATTAAAAGGATCTGGAATTACTCGTCGATGCCGGGGCCGATTTTGTGGAAATTTTCGGCGATTCCTTGTTGGTTGTGAGTCAGCTGGCCGATGAGTATGAGTGTAAAGATGAAATATTGTTGCAATATCATAGAAAGTGCCAGAAGTTAATGAAAAGATTCAAGTGTGTTAAAATCAGCCATATACCAAGAGAGCAGAACTTTGAAGCAAATAACTTGGCTCAACTAGCATCCGGATATCGGTACGCCGAAAACAGCTTGGAAATAGCCAATATTGAAGAGGCCGATTGGCACACGGAAATTCGAAGTTTTTTGAGCAATCCATCCCAACCTACGAGATAAGAAGATAAGATATAAAGCTTTGAAGTATGTTCTGTTGGATGATCAATTATTTTTCAAGACAATTGATGGGGTGCTTCTCAAATGTATTGATGACGCCGAAGCCAAAGTGGTAATGAGCGAAGTACACGATGGGATTTGCGGAACGCATCAATCGGCCCATAAAATGAAGTGGCTGCTAAGGCGAGCTGGTTATTACCGGCCGACAATGTTAGCCGATTGTTTCAAATATTATAAAAGTTGCCAAGATTGCCGTAAATTCGGGCCTATACAGAGGGCACTGCGTCGGCTATGAATCCAGTGATCAAACCTTGGCCGTTCGGAGGCTGGGCCATGGACATGATCCGCCGGATAAATCCAGCATCAAGCAAAGGACATCAATACATATTGGTAGCTACAGATTACTTCACAAAGTGGGTTGAAGCGGCACCTTATCGCAAAGTCTCGACGGCCGACGTGATAACGTTTGTTAAAGAGCATATCATTCATAGATTTGGGATTCCGGAGACGATCACGACAGATCAAGGATCAGTATTCACGTCGGACAAATTTCAATCTTTTGCTGAAGAAATGGGGATTAAATTAATTAATTCGTCACCATATTATGCCAAAGCCAATGGTCAAGCCGAAGCGGCGAATAAGAGTCTGATCAAGTTAATCAAGCGGAAAATACAAGAGCATCCTCGTAAGTGGCACATGAAATTGATGGACGCTTTGTGGGCTTATCGTATGTCACGACATGGGGCCATGCAAGTCACGCCGTATCGGCTTGTGTATGGGCACGAAGCCGTATTGCCATGGGAGACAGACTATCGGCTCCGTAAGGGTTGAATTGCAACAAAAGCTATCGGCCGATCAGTACCACGGTTTGATGATGGATGAATTAGAAGACGTGGTACAAAATCGGCTGGATGCATTGGAAAAGATAGAGCAGAATAAGGCGAGGGTCGCCCGCCATTATGATAAGAAGGTTGTGCTGAAACAGTTTAAAAAGGGCGATCTGGTCCGGAAGCTTAGGATGCCGATCGGTGTGAAGGACAATCGGTTTGGTAAATGGTCGCCTAATTGGGAAGGACCTTATTTGATTAGCCGATCGGCGCCGGGTAATGCATATATTTTGAAAGAGTTAGCAGGGGAGGAATTCGGCCGAGCGCTTAATGGGAAGTACTTGAAGCAGTATTATCCTAGTATTTGGATTAATTCATAGTGTTCGGTCTAAAAGGGACTACAGCCGATGTCGATGCACATCGCCTTGAGACAGCTTGATATCGAGATTATCGCCTTTAGCCGTAAAGCGTGAAAGCAAAACGCAGGAAGTAATGGACAAATGAGTTACGACCGGTGTTTTAAGCATCGTCTTCGGATGGCCGATATTACCGTATATCGCCCTTAGTACAAAAAAATATTTACAACAAAAGATTGTTCAAGTCCTATTACGTCTAAGCGTAGTCGACGGCCTCGGCGCGGGACGGAAGGTCTTGGATGGCGGATAAGGCGCGGGCCTGCATGGAGTCGAGTTTGGCCATGACCAACAGGTCATCTTCGATGGGGCCGACGTCGGCATGCGCCGCGGCGACCATCTTGTCGGCCGCTTGGATTGCTTCGTCCGTCGTCTTTTGTTGGGCCGCCACATCAACCGCCAACCGTGCAATGGTGGCTTCTAAAGCCGCCGCATCCTTCTCCTTGAGAGCCGGCGCTGCTCTCAAATCGGCAATCTCCTGATTGATTGCTTGCAGTTCGCCCTGCCGATTTGAGAGTTGCTCTTGCATCTCCAGGGTCTTGCGGGCCTCCTCCTCGGAACGCTTGATGGAGTTCTCGGCGAGTAGTGCAGCTTGCTGTTGCTCCGCGTGGCGAGCTAGACGCTGCCGGGCACGGATGAAATCCATTTGCCGGTACTCCATGTATGCTACGCGGTGCGAGCATCGCGCATATCATCCGGGAGCTCAGCCCGGATTTCCAAGTACCGCTCCCGGATAGAGTGGGCGTCGGCCACCAAGCCTTCAACCGATGACACTTCAAGCCGGCGCGCGATTTCGGTCATGGTGATAAGACCAGCGGAAGATACCGAAATCGGCGCAGACGAGGAAGCCGAGCGCTCGAAATACCAAGAAGAGTAAGATAAAACTAATAATCAGCGGCGAATCAAGGAGGAAATAGTAAAAACAGACCTGCGAAGCATCAATGCGAAGCGGCTGGACTTCCATCGGCTGTGCCATTAAACCCGAAGGTTCATGCGTTCCGGACAGCTCTTGGCTGGCCGATTCATCCTCACCGGTGACATCCTTGGAGGCGGCGTGGGGCGACGTCCTGGCAGCCGGCTCATCGGCAGCGGTACCTTCGGGAGAAGCCGCGGGCGATTCATGGCCAGCTTGTTCAGCTTCGGCGACGATCTCGGGAGACGCAGGCCGATCCGAGCGAGTTGGGCTCTCCGTAAGATTTGGATCGGCCCGACTTGGTACAACTTCGGGCTCCGGGGCTGTTTGGGTCGGCCTTTCGGGCGTCGGCGTTCGGCCCGTGGAGGAGTCGGCAGACGGATCGGCCTATCGAGCGTTGGTGTCCGAGCCCTTGGAGTCGACGGGCGAGTCTCCGATACTTGCGGTTGAGGCCTGGTATCGGCCGTCGGAGGGCTCGAAACCGACCTTCTTTCATCACCCCCGCCGACCACATCGGCGGCTGCGCGCTCGCTCGACACTACGGTGGTAGCCGGCCGACGAGGGAGAGGTGCTTGGATCCGAGAAGAAGGGACCGCCGATTCCTGCGAGAAAACTCATAATTAGACAAGCATGTTGAGGAAAAGGAAATCGGCGATTATGCAATAGTAACCCGATGCGACGGAGACGGCTCGCTATAATAGTCCGGGTCGGACGGACGCACGGGCTGCTTTAGCAGCGCGCGGTGTCGCTTCGGGGCCTGCGTAGACCCTGCAGCTGGTACATTAGCCTGCCTCTTTTTGGAGGCGGCCGTTTTGGTTGTGACCTTGCGGACAGCTGGCGCCCTCGACTCATCGCCGCAAATATTTGAGCGGGAGTGCGGTCGGTGAAGCCGATGTTCGGGACGATTGGGCTCGGCAACAAATATGCAATCGGCCGGCCACTAATGCTTTGGGTCGGCGGTTCCTCCGAGTCCGACTGAAAAATAGGATACAAGGATGAGTATTTGGAGTGGCCGATTTTATTTACAAAAATCGGCCTTATAAAATTAAATCAGCTACACGTACCTCGGTGAAAGGTTCTTCCGGGACTAGGCCGGAGAAGAAGGAAGCGGTGTTCCGGCTGCGAAGGTGCCGGTTCCACTCACCCCACCAGCGGTCAAAAGGCGGGTACTCCGGGCGCCGGGAAAATCCGGCCAAGTCACCGGTGACGACATCGGCGGTACGGCCGATGAGCCGGTTCCACCGAGTGGCATTGTCGACGGCAGCCCGCGCCTTTATCCGCCCCACATAGAAGAGGCCGGGGGCAACCGGCCGAAGCCGAGTTGACGGGCCGATATCGACGGGTGGTACAACTCATAGGAGCAAAAGGCCTTGCTCCCGGCGATGAGTCCCGTCGGCAGCAGGCGAGGGCGGAGGCAGGTGGTGAAGATCTTGATTGCTTCCCCGTCGGCCGTCGGGAAAGTTGGGTCGATCAAAAGGGGGTGTCGTATTCCCTCTCGAAGAAATCAATGTACGGGTACCAGTCCGTACTTTCGTCGTTGAGGCCCTTGTAGGAGGCGGCGAACCAATACGCCGGGTTCTTGTCCGACATGGCCGTCCCTGGCGCCATGGATAACGCCTCCCCGAAAGAGATGCACCGGTTGAATCCGGGCACGGCCGATTCGGCGTAGTCACCGGGGAAGCGGAGCACGCCGAGGTCCGGATCGATGGCCTTGGTGGTATGAAGGGTCAGCCACATTTGAATAAACCACCAAGGGCCACCCGGGTTTTTGATCGATCGGCCGGCGCGCAGCTCCACCGAAACCTGGTGAAGGAGGAGGTACGCCGACCCCGGAAGATACTTGCCCATGGGAAGGGCATGGCCGTCGGCCGTACATCGGCCATCGGCAGAAAATTGTTTGTAGGGCTCACGCCGACACCACAAAAGAAGAAATGGTCGAGCCACATGTTGAGGAAGGCGACATGTTCGCGGCGATCGACCGTGCCGTGCCCCTTATTGTAGGTCCGAATATAGCCCTTCCAGCCCCTGGTGTCTTTAGGGTTGATCCGGTGGGAGGATTTAATGCGGACAGCATCCGGAGTGGCCTCCGCCGTGATGTTCGGATCGGCCAACATAATCGTATCCAATAAGGTCATGGTGGCCGGGCCGTGGCCGAACATGAAGCGATTCAGGGCGTCCGACCGAAGTAGCAAGCGATCGCCGACAACGATTCATTCTTCCGATGATCGGCCGGAGACAGCATGATGGCATGGGCGACACCCGTTTATACCAATCACGCCATCCTGCGACGGGGGTCGGCCATGACCGGAAGCTGTTGGCCCATTCGGCCGATAACGGGGATCTGTTGCCGAAACGGAACCCGATCCGTTTCGGCGCAAATGAGATCCGTGGGGTCGGGATCACCCATAGGGCCTAGGAAGAAATGAGTCGGGATGTTGGACGGAATAACAACTTGGTTCCGGATCTCCTAAAAAAAACAAGAAATAGGGCTAAAATGAGGAGCGGAACGGGAAGAAGATGAACTGTGAAAATGAACAAGAACAAGAACACGAAGAAAAACTGCAAAGGTAGAAAAAGGGGATACCCAAATGTACATTACCTCCGGAACGGCGTTGGTGGTGGCGACGACGCGGTCGGCGGCGGTGGCCGCAGCGGCAGCAGCGACGGGGTTCATGGTTGCCGGAGAAGGACGACGGCGACGGCGCGATGAAGAGTTGAGAAGGCTCGAGGGGGAAAAGGTCGCCGAAATGGAGACAGATGAAAACCGAAGAAAGGAGGCGAATGGAAACCGACCGGAGATGGCTCCGGGTTTTATGGAGAGGTGATGGGCGATAAAACCGGCGCGGTAAAAGAGGACGGATCGGTCCGACGCATGCGTTGCATACCCCGGACCGGGAGGGCATGTGTTGACGCCGGTTTTTGACCATAGGGACCCACCGTCGGCGACTATGGGTCAAAAGGGGCCGGTGGGCCGAAGACCGACGGCCGCGTGGGTGAGTAGAAGGCGCGTCTCTTCCGAGAATCGTGCTCGAATGCCAACTGAAAAGCGCGATATGAGTGGGCCTAGCCCACGTTGTAAAATTAGAAATAATAGTTTAATTTTGGAAGAAGTCCTGGTCGGTTAGGAAATCGGCTCGAAGAGGGTCCGAGTAGGATTCTTTGTGCCGGGTATAAATATGTATCCCGATGTAACTTGTAAACTCGATTCACATCCAATACAACTTTCGGCGCATCGCCAAACCCTAATTTTCTCGTCAAGTCTCTACTGTTTTGCGCGGGGATCTTCGGGGCTCCGGTCGACAGACACGTTGGCTTGATAAGGTGATTATGTCGTCTAGTTCTCGGCGCATCGTTCGTAATTAGATGACTTAATTGCTAGTTATCCGGCGACCGGATCTGTTCTCGATTGTCGTAGTGAGTATCGGCCGGGATGAGTCAAGTCGACCTGGTCCGGGCTCGTGGTGGAGGTAGTTTGACTTGTCCTGCCTCCCCGTCCCGGCCTTTGCTCGCAACGCCGATTGGCTCGGATCTGGTCGTCCGAGTCACGATAGCCGCTATGAAAGTTCTTTTACATCTTGGCCGATTCGATCGTGCGGATTCGGTTGACGTGTCCTGTGTTTGCCTTTGCGATAGTTGACTTGTCCTAGGCGTATGCAGCCGATTGGCTAGGGTGTAGATCTACTTTCATAGTTAAGGCGTTTATGATTGTGCTTGTCCTGAATCGGCCGGGCGTGCGCGGCCGTTAGACCTGGTCCGATTGCGTGCCATCGGTTGACTTGTCCTGTTGGAGCGACCGGTCGATTCGGGATCCGTGTGGTTGTATTTGTCTTACTTGTTCTTTCGGAGTGTTTAGCCGATTGTTTATCACGTTCATTAGCTGTTTTATGTTCAATTAGTGTTAAAACCGTTAAAGCTGCCTTTGAACCCGAGTTATTAGTATGATTTCATTGATCATCATTATACATCTAGATAGATCTAATAACTCATTGTTATAATCGACGGCAGAATCGGCCGGCCCGATCGGCCGATTTACTGCTCCGATTGACGATTAAATCATCTTTTTGCTATCAAATTAATTACATCCCATTAATAATTACCTTGTCTACATTTTATTCGATAACGCATCCTTGCAAGGTCTTAATGATTTGATTGCTCACCGACGAAATCGGCTGCTAGCCACCGATCGCATGTTATAGCGTCGGCCGATTTCGTATCGTTTGTATCACGGTTCGCTTGCCTGGCATTTAATACATAAATGGATGGGCCGTGCTGTTCCTCGTCGATGGCCGATTTTGTCTATCTTGCGCCGAGAATCGGCCACGGCTGCACATCGGTCTATCCGGACCGATGACCTGGAATTTTACACTTTTATTTGTCTTTGTTGGTTTGCAGGAAAACCATCCGGCACGCACCAGCGCACACGAGAATCGGCGAGCCGAGCCGGTCCGTTGGGAGCACGGGGCCCTGCGTCGCCGGGGTTTCGGTGGACTCTCCGGACAACGGTGTGTTGGCGACTTTTGACGTCAACAACAGGAACACAAGATTTTAGACAGCTTCGGGCCCTCGAATTGAGAGTAATACCCTACGTCCTGTGTGTTATGTATTGCCTTTAGCGGATTGCTAATTGCAAGATCTCATAGAGTTTTCGGGGGTCCCCGCACCGCCTTATATATCCGGGGAGCTAGGGTTTCATGCGAGTCTTAGTCGATTACATGGATTACATATATGGGAGCTCTATCTCTAGCTTTCTTTATTGATTCGAGTCCTAACAGACTACTAATTATTCCTTAACTTGCTTCTCAAGTCATCATACGTCGGTATTGATAGCCGCCTGATCTCCATACCGGTATATAGAATCCTCTGTTATTCCGGACCGGTCGGGAACCGATCTGTCAGCTATCTCCATCACCTTTATCTTCATTGATTTGTTACCGTGTCTTTGCGCATCCATTCCTTTATCATATGTATACCCATAAGGCAAGTATACGACGAGTAGCCCCGAGTAATTTTTGATTTGACCTTGAATAAGACCGACCAGTCTTCCGCATGTTGGTCTTGATTCCATGGTAAAATAAAAAGACTCTAATCTGCTGCAATGATTCTTCTTTCTTCGAAGCGCTTTAAAAAGCCAAAAAATTAGTATGTTTATCCTTCATATCACCTAATTAGGTAATCATTGCAAATTCTTCTCTCGGTGCACGGACTAGGTGCACCCAATTGGAGTATAGCCCCCGACTCTTGGATCATTTGAACTCATTTCAAATAATGCAAGAGTCCACTAGTTGATTCTTCATTATTTTCCTTTGATATGCAATCATTACGGACCACTCCATTTATTTTTCCATTAATTTCCACCTCCCGCAACCGTTATAGACTGCTCTTGGCTACGGTGCACCTAATTAGGTATAGCCCCCGAATCTTGTATCATTTGAGGATCGCAAATAATTCAAGAGTCTTTCCGGAGAGACTATTGTTGGTATTTCTTACGTCACGAATAAATCCGCAAGCGCACGGAATACCGTTGTAGCACTTCACCCGGGAGTATTCCAAGGTATCGTATTTATATCCGCGAGGGAACGGAGTATTTCTGCAACAAGGTTAGTTTACCCAAGGACAACCAAGACAACGTAGCAAAATAGGGTCGAGAGGGTGACTCTTATCTATTTATCCTTTAAAGGTAGACGAACGCAAGCTAGACTTGTTTACTTCGGGCACCGTCTTAGGCTTGGTCCGCCAAGCCACTCCGGTCTACGAAAGCTCTACTATGTACCCGAACGTGGAGGGTTCCTTTGGATGACGGGGCTGTCACTTCCTGCCACCTACCTCTACAAACCGTGGGGCACACAGCAAACAAAGGCGATCTCCGGCCCTAGACACCACGTCTATGCTATTGACCGCTACTCTAGCCTCGGCCTAGAGCCGAGTTCGAAAGCTAGAGCACTTCTTGCGAAGCGATGATCCCGTAAACAAGTATAACAAGAATTACGTCTAACAAAGATATGTCACGATAGATAAGTAGATCACCACGTATAAATCACCTAAAAGAGTGTTTACACGCCAAGGTAAAAGGAAAGGAAATACTACTCCACTTTATAAAAGGGAGGAACACTCCTTCCTTTTCCTTGCCCTCTCTCCTATTCTACTAAGATACAAGAGGCCCTTGGCCTAAGGATGAGAATTTTGTCTTCTATCTTGATGTTGGTGGTGTGTTGAGAGAGGGGGTGTAGCCCTTTATTTATAGCCTTGGAAGGTCGGCAACTTGGAGGCGGTTCCGGACGTCGGTGGCATTAATTGCAGGTGGAACCGACATCGGGAAGGCGGTAGCTGCCGGCAGGCCAAAGCCGGGCCCTGTTGGGCATCTGTAGCGGTTCGGCCGAACCCATCGTAGCGGTTCGGCCGAACCCCCATTGGCCCCTATGGCCTTGGGCTTTGGTCGAGGGGTCCTCCTTGATGTCTTGTTCAATGATCCTCATGCAAGGGCCCAAGTTGGTTGAGTTTTGTATGACTTTTGATCCATATCTTGTCGGGTTGCCGATGCTGAATTCTCGGAGTGATAAGTTGTGGGCTTCTTGATGTGTTTTCCCTTCTTTTGATATGAAATGCACATGCACTCATAATTTCACCAAGACTAGTGGAAATTGTTAGAAATAAACCCTATGTCTACTCTTGGTGATGGTGTTTGGTTCGGAAAGGTGCAATATGTTGACGGTAAAAATAGACCATAAGGACCGTCAACAAGACCCCCACACTTAGCTCTTTGCTCGTCCTCGAGTAAAGCTTGTGAGCATAAGGCGGGAGCATACTTCTCATGGTATGATGCTAGCATACAAGTTATTCCGGGCCATACCTGCACTCGTGAACTTTTGATGTGTCTACCATGTAATCTTGGGTAGTTGAGGAATGGAACGGTCATGATTCGAGTCATCATAGCCACCTCTCGCTGAGTCACTTGGGTTTTTGAAGGATTTTCAAAAGTAAAAGCATAGCTCATACTCCTCGAATGATAGCTCTCAAATTGCTCAATGTGTATGATTCCTCACCAAGGCATTGGAATTGCCTCTTTTTATCCTACTTCTACAAAAGGCTTTATGTGGAGCTTGGTAGGGAATGAAAGAGAGGCATACTTGCATCACATATTTTTGCCGAACCAAAAGAGTGGATCCATGGAGGATGCAAGTCATACAATCCTGATCAAGATGTGCATGTGTGTATAATGGTAGCGAGGTGGAAAGCATACTCCTTTTTGTATTCCTTCTCTCTCTCTCTTTTTTCAGATTTTTGAGGAGGACATGGCTAGTATTTCTTTCTTTCTCTCTCTCTTTTTTTTTTTTTTTTTTAACATTATCCCTCTTTTCATTTTCAACATGCTCTACTTTTGTATGAGCAGGGATTATTCTTTCTCTTGCATAGCCATGTCTCCGATGATAACTTGAGAGAGGAAGGTAATAATGTGGAGTATTTATTTTGGTGGATGGATGGGCGTATTGCTTGACTTCCGAGTGTAGAAGCTTAGTGTGAGGTGGAGTGTACGTGATCTTTGATCATGAGAGTATAACAAGCTTCTCACTAGGGTCACACAATTTTGATAAAGCTCAATGCAATGACAAGCAGCATATGTGTGTAGGCTTTGCAATGTGATCAACATATGGCTTTGGTGGGAATATAAGATCATTGAGGAGCATGAAGCTATAAATTTTAAATTTTTTTCAAGATAAATACCCAATTACTCTATGCGGGAGGAGCAAGATTCATCTCATCCAACCATATCACATTCGCCAACAACTTAGATAAACATGGGTTCCTATGAGATTGGTGTTCACAAGCAACGAGCATATGATGCGAGGAATAAAGAGTATGCAGGCCAACCGTCTAGAAGCATGTAGTTTGAGGGAACAATAACGTTCATTTTATTCTTGAGTTAAATTTTAGTGATTGGCTCAAAAGGTTGGTTTAACTCATGAATTGGAGAGATAGAGTAGTGGGGTAGAATGCGCAAACCATCGCCTTGGGTGAAGTGGAGGCCAAGTGGACCATAGGATATTTGATCGAACCAAAGGTTCGGCCAAACCTTGCTTTCTTGTCCCGATGGCTCCACCTTCTTTTGTGTCGATTAGTGCGATGTTGTGCATCATGTTGGTGGGGGAGATCTCAAATGTGTGTGTGATGAAGAACTCAAGAGATCTCCCCCCACACTTGTTCTTGTATCTGCTTTATTTATTCGAAACAAACAAAAACAAAGCGAAGACAAAGAGGACTCTACTGGGGTTAAAGACCGGGGAGCCTAGATTTATTGAATTAAACTTTAGGTGCCTTATGTGTTTGAAACAAAAGAGAGATGAAGCACCTTACTTATTATTTCTTTTTCAAGTGTTATTCGATTTTTCATTTTATAATTTTTATTTTATTTTGACATTTTCAAGGTGGAAGAAAAAGGATGCAAGTTGCGATACAAGTTACCTTTGTGGGGGGAGGGAACCTCCCCCACACTTGTTCTTTTGCTCATGGCGTTTGATTTGGGGTTGAACCCAATGTGATTGTGGAAGGCCTTTGTGCGGTGTGGCTGTGATGTTGGTGCAATGTTTTGGTGGGGAGATCTCGAGCATGTGCGTGATGAAAACTCGAGAGATCTCCCCCCACACTTGTTCTCTGCACACGAGAATCCTGCCAAAAACACTACTCCTGCAAGCAATTTCCTCCAACTTGGAGAGGCAAGGTTAGCTCTCGGAGCACATACAAACAAGGTCCGGGTTAGATGACCGGACCTCATTTGTACAGCCGAGGAAGAAAGGCACAAGCATGTCATGTGGACCATGTTTGAGTGCGATCATGGGCAAGATATTCCTCGTTGATAAAAACAACTTGGGGCTTAGTGATATGAAAACTTGAAACAGTGTAAGCCCCAACTCTAGGAGTGATATGATAAAACAACGAGGTGCACTCAAGAAGTCCTAATTGCTTGGAAAGTTCTTAACCATTCATGCATTGCATAGGAGGGATTTTGATATCGTTAACCATGGCGAGAGGATTCTAAGCTCATTCCTCATACGAGATATGTCTATGATTGCTTTGAGGAACACAAGTCATAGCAAGCCAACCATGCATCAAGCACAAGAAGGAATATGATTCATTGCCAATGAGCATGCTTGTGAAGATCGGGAGTTTGTAGGCTCAAAGTTTGATAAGCAATGCTTATGAAAGCCTAGTAGATAGCAAGGATGTATGCATGAAGGGTGATACTCCCTATGGGAGAACCAAAGGGTAGTACCATTGCCTAACTACTACAAGGATGCATGGAAAATCATGTGGTAAGTAGGTGGGAGCCATACTCACCCACACGAATAAAAACCATATCACCCTTGGGCTTCCAATTATTAGCAAAAAATGTGGTCATACCTTTGTTGTGCGAGAGATATCAAATTGAAGTTGTAGGCTTGTTCCTTCATTTCGCACACCACAACAAGGTTGGTGTCGAAAAGGAGTCTTGACATGTTGTTTTCATCAAGGTCCTCCTCCATGGGATCTTCGTGAGGCTCTTCATGCCAACCTTCTCACATTAGGCATGAGCTCAATGGAGGGGGACGAGTATGTGTCACGTCGGGGGTGACTTGTGCTTGAACTTGTCGCCTTTTTCAACGTGTTGATGAGCTGATTATTGTCCTTTCTCCTGGCTGCACATAAGAGCAAGAACACAAAAGCGAACTCGAGCACGGGTTATGTTAGTGAAAACCAAATGGATTTCCCGTCGGTTGCCTTTGCAAGGATTTTTTTTTTTCGCAACTTAATTTATTAAACAAATAGAAAAGAAGAGAAAGGGAAACCGTTTTCTTAACTTCCGGACGAAAAGCCAAAATGGTTTGTCTCAAAATTGTTTTTCTTTGAGAATAAATTTCTAAAGAAAAAAGAAGAGTTGGAGACGATCGAAGATGGAAGAAGTTTATTTTTGAAGGACTCCAACTATGCAAATAAGAAAACCAAAGAGAAAATCTTTTTCTTAAACTTGAGACAAAATATCGTGGAAAATTGGGGAAATGCGAGAGCAAGAATTTAGCTTTTAAGGGTGCTTGAATGCAGAAGGGATGAAATTGAAGAATTCAAACACCCTTGCATCCAAAAAGAAATAAAGTTTAACTTGGTCAACAGCCCCATAATGGCTATAGGCTTTAAAGTCAAGGGGGTTGTGCCAAAATTCCATCAAAACTTTTGCTCAAAGCATTTTCCAAAAGGTTGGGTCGAGTTAAATTTTACCAAACTTATTCTCTCGGATTTTATTTTTTTTTTTTCAAGGAGAAAAAAAAAAAGAACAAAATAGGAGTTGGAGAATGATTCCAACAAGGAGGGAATTTATTTTGGAAAAACTCCAATTATTTAAATGGAAAAACCAAAAGGAGAAAGAAACAAAATCTTTTCTTTTCTTGAACTTGGGGCAAACAATTAAAATTCTCGGGAAGTGCAAGAGTAAGAATTTTGGAGAAAGAGTGCTTGAGTGGAATGTAAGTGAAGGCACGAAGCACTCTTTTTGGTTAACAACCCCATGATGGCTATGTGTTAGAGAGCCGAGAGGGAGTTGTGCCCAAAATTCCTCCAAAATTTTGCTCAAAGCATTTTCCATAAAAAGATTGCCTCAAACTCATTTTCTAAAATAGAGTTTTTTCTTTTTTAATGCAAAAAGGTTTGAAGAATCCCAAAATGGTTTGGAACAATTCAAACATGCAGAAAGCAAATATGCAAGGAATGCGGTGTCTAATGGGAAAACAAACATGCATGTGAAAAACAAATGATTTGCATTTTTTTTTTTATTATTTTTTTCATATGTAAATCAGAAAAATCCGAATATGCATGTTGAGGAGAAATCAAATATGGAGGAAACAAATATGAGATAACTACCGATTATCCTATCGGCAAGGGCATCATCATTTTAAGTCCGATGAGCAAGACTTTTCTCCATCATCATGATTTGTCAATAAAGTCCCGGAGAAGGACCTGCAAGGTTAGTGCCAACAATATACAAGCACGATATTTGCAATATTTATGATAAACAAAAGTATCTACAACCATCCTAAAGAACATATAGCAAAACAAGGCACCAAGGTGGTTGTGGGCAGCAGAAGTGGTGTTGGCACTAACGAGCATTGACCCTAGAGATTCATGATGTGAGCATGTGTCATGTGGTTGTTCAAAGAAGAAGCTCCCATGCTCATTCAAAGATTCCTCTTTAGATTCTAGAGTCGATGCCTCATGAAATTCCATGGCCCAAGGTTTGTTTTCAAAAAGTTCTTGATCATCATCAAGAACGGTGCGTGAAGGGCCGGAGGGAAAAGGCTCAAATGGTGAAGAGGACCGTTTGGGTTCATAGGTATGAAAGGTTTCGTCAAACTCATCCTCTTCATGGGTGGAAAACTTTGCATCCTCATATAATGAAGGCTCGAGCGATCGGGTTCGGGATATGAACTTCACTTGCTCAAGTGGTTCATGATTGTGATGAGGATTCTCCAAAGGATTTTGAGTGGTGGTGGTGGTGAAAACGGTTTTCCCATGATTCTCCGTCATATCCTCCTTATGAAAAGGGTTTTTAGGAGGATCGGGAGGAGAAGGAGGTGGCGTCTTTACCCATGTGTAATTCGAGGTGTTTCCAAAATTTTCAAAAATTTCTTCCTCAAACTCAAAAGGGAACTCAAGAGGTTCATCTTCCTCTATCATTGCTCTTGTGTTAGATGAGGACTCGAGTGTTGGGTCTACCTTTGTAGGCACCAATTGTTGTGTTTCTTGCACAACGAGTTCTTCATCTTTTGACTTCGGCTCAACGAGTAAGTCAGCGGAAAAAGGTGTGTTTTCCACAATTCGATCCAAAAGTTCGTGTGCTTCCGCTATGGTCTTATGAGAAAAAGACCCACCCGCGGCCGAGTCAATATAAAGTGCGGTATCGTTGCTCAATCCCGAATAAAAGTGTTGTAATAAAACGGGTTCGGGGAGCAATAATTCTGGTCCGGAGTACTGTTAGAGAACAGAACCGAATCCATGACGCACTTAAGGTTTCCTTTTCTTCTTGTCGAAAGCCTATTATTTCCGCTCGTAGAGAAGTGATACGAGATACGGGGAAGAATGCTAGACAAAATTTGTCTCGCAATTCTTTCCAATCACCGTTCACTCTCTTAGCGGTGTAAGTGTACCATTGCTTCGCCTTCTCATTGAGAGAGAAGGGAAACAACTTCCACTTCAATGTTTCTTGTGTCATGCCATGGATCAATCGGCATGAACACAAATGTTCAAACTCTCGCAAGTGTTCATAAGGATTTTCATGTTTAAAACCCGAAAAGGATAAACCTCTAATCATCGAAATGTAATCGGGGAAGAACTCATAGCCAGGTGAAGAAATAGGTTGTGATGATGATGGTGGCTCTAAGAGTTCACCCCGTGGAGTGGAGAAAGATTGGATGGTTGGGTGTGACTCCATGATATGTTTTTGTGAAATTTTGAATGTAAGGAAAAAATAAAAACAGAACGGTAAGTAAGATAGATTACGAGGGCAAACCTGATTCGTTACAAAGATAACAACCGCTCCCCGAGCAACGGCGCCGGAAATGCTTGTTGGTATTTCTTACGTCACGAATAAATCCGCAAGCGCACGGAATACCGTTGTAGCACTTCACCCGGGAGTATTCCAAGGTATCGTATTTATATCCGCGAGGGAACGGAGTATTTCTGCAACAAGGTTAGTTTACCCAAGGACAACCAAGACAACGTAGCAAAATAGGGTCGAGAGGGTGACTCTTATCTATTTATCCTTTAAAGGTAGACGAACGCAAGCTAGACTTGTTTACTTCGGGCACCGTCTTAGGCTTGGTCCGCCAAGCCACTCCGGTCTACGAAAGCTCTACTATGTACCCGAACGTGGAGGGTTCCTTTGGATGACAGGGCTGTCACTTCCTGCCACCTACCTCTACAAACCGTGGGGCACACAGCAAACAAAGGCGATCTCCGGCCCTAGACACCACGTCTATGCTATTGACCGCTACTCTAGCCTCGGCCTAGAGCCGAGTTCGGAAAGCTAGAGCACTTCTTGCGAAGCGATGATCCCGTAAACAAGTATAACAAGAATTACGTCTAACAAAGATATGTCACGATAGATAAGTAGATCACCACGTATAAATCACCTAAAAGAGTGTTTACACGCCAAGGTAAAAGGAAAGGAAATACTACTCCACTTTATAAAAGGGAGGAACACTCCTTCCTTTTCCTTGCCCTCTCTCCTATTCTACTAAGATACAAGAGGCCCTTGGCCTAAGGATGAGAATTTTGTCTTCTATCTTGATGTTGGTGGTGTGTTGAGAGAGGGGGTGTAGCCCTTTATTTATAGCCTTGGAAGGTCGGCAACTTGGAGGCGGTTCCGGACGTCGGTGGCATTAATTGCAGGTGGAACCGACATCGGGAAGGCGGTAGCTGCCAGCAGGCCAAAACTGGGCCCTGTTGGGCATCTGTAGCGATTCGGCCGAACCCACCGTAGCGGTTCGGCCGAACCCCCATTGGCCCCTATGGCCTTGGGCTTTGGTCGAGGGGTCCTCCTTGATGTCTTGTTCAATGATCCTCATGCAAGGGCCCAAGTTGGTTGAGTTTTGTATGACTTTTGATCCATATCTTGTCGGGTTGCCGATGCTGAATTCTCGGAGTGATAAGTTGTGGGCTTCTTGATGTGTTTTCCCTTCTTTTGATATGAAATGCACATGCACTCATAATTTCACCAAGACTAGTGGAAATTGTTAGAAATAAACCCTATGTCTACTCTTGGTGATGGTGTTTGGTTCGGAAAGGTGCAATATGTTGACGGTAAAAATAGACCATAAGGACCGTCAACAACTATGCTTTACTATCTTCCATGGAATCATATCCCTCTTAGCACTTTCTGCCAAGAACACATTTTTTAGACCGGTCTAACCGGTCATATCACATTTAACTAAAGATTCTGGTTGATCGGACCATTTTATTCCCCATATTCTCACATCGACTCGAGTCTTCAAGGCCTATGATCAGCCGGATGATTAACACCCACAGACCTAAGGCATCCATTATCATTGAGTCGGATAAAGTCTAACTCTTTCATACTTGCTAAATTACAAAATTCAGCATTACTTTAATTTCAATCTGAAAATTTTCATATTTCGAGACCGTTTTTTATTCACATAAAGCACGACGGCTTATCCTTATGACTCGTTAGGTCATAATTAACACAAATAACAGATCTTTAATATCCTTATGGCCGTTAGGTCATAATTGCGTATTCACGACATAAGTCATTTAATGCTAAATCCATCGGGCCTATCCCAGGTGCCTATAAAAGGAAACGAAGAGTCAACCTAGGTCAAACCCATTCCCGAAAGCTCATTCGCGCCCGCCATTCGCCGTTGTTCTTCGCTCTTGTCTTTCGCACAATCCAATCTTAGATTTTCTTCTTCGATCTTCTCAAGATGGGCAAAAAGAAATCTTCCGCCAATCCTTCATCTTCTTCCTCTCGTTCCTCGCGACCAACATCCTTTTGGCGTTCAGGATATTGGTAGTAGCAAAGTCACGAAACATCTCTTAATGATGCAGTCCGTGACGGATACCTTCCTCCTCGGCCAATCTTAAACTAGAGCGTCCCTTCTCCCGGCCAAGTTCCATGGGGAATAGACGACTCTCAGCAATTGGTTTTCAAAGCTTTTTTCCTCCGTGGCCTTGATCTTCCTTGCTGCTCCTTCTTTAGGGGTCTCCTTTTCTTTTATGGATGGGAGACCCTAACTCCATCCTGCAAATTGCTTTTTTCATCCACCTCTTCAAGGTTTTCCTCGGAGTTCTCCCCCACTTCAAATTATTCCAATACCTTTTCCAAATCCGCCCACTTCCCTCATCGGACCGCCAGGCTGCAGTCGGCGGGGTAGGGATTCAATGCTGGAGCGTAGATGAATATTTCTCTATTTCTCTGAATAAAAGCATAGCTCATTGGAAACAAGGATGGTTCTTCCGTGATAATCCCCAGCCTGCACTTCCTCCCTTCAGCGCCAAAATAGCCAAAAATTTCCCTATCGCAGATACTAGGGAAAAACTTAAAGAAGACAGAGAAATCGTTTCGCTCTTGGCTTGTATCAAATATTTAAAGGAAGTCAAAGGCGTCACCGCCGAGACAGTCCTTTGGAGCTTCATAGTGCGAGGAGTCCAGCCACTCAAGAGACAAGAACACCCGGTGATGTGGACTAGGGTCCCGATCTTCCGAAAGGTTCAGATAACTCTTGATTTGGCGAAGATGTGACACACGTCGATCCGGCTCCTGAACAACACGTTCGAACCCCGCAATCGCAGCACCACGTCCTCTATGGTTATCAACCGGCGTTGCACGGTTGACCTCGCCCAGAAGGCTAATCCTTGCCTGCGAATCAAGAACACAAGCAAGAACAAGAAAGAACGCAACCAAATTTGCAGATGTATGATTAAACTCACAAGTTGGGGTCTCACAAACCGATGAACGGCGAAACTGTCTAAGCAGAATAATCTAAGCAAAACCCAACCCTAACATGGGTGGCGGCTGCTGCTAATAAAGACTTGGGGACGTGCAAGAACCCCCTGGACGCTCCCCTAATGGGCTCACACGAGATACACGGCCCAAAGGCCAAAAACGGTGACGCAGCACCAAAAACAGATTCTGGACGTTCCAATGTTTCGATGATTCCCGGCGACTCAAGATGAAATTTGACGTGGGACCGGTTCCACTGGAAAGCTTATGAAATTATCTTTCCATCCATATGTAGAACGTCCAAATCCGACTTCGTATGCGATCTGGGCGTCCGTTTTAATTCAGACTGTTCCTGGACTCCGAAACAGACTCGAAGTCGACTTGGTTTGGGCCTCCACAATGCCTTGCGCCTCTTGCTGGACCTCCACACCTCCAAGCCCTATTCCATTCATGTTATGGTCCTCTCCTTGATTCCTAATCATAATAAAATCATTAGGTAGCAAACTATTCTCAAAATTATGAAAGGAAAGACTTAGGAACGAGCTCACCTCTAAATTTAATTGTCGGGCGCGAGCTCTAGTGATTGGTCCTTGAATGTTCAACGGAGGAGTGTCATTTGTATCCAAAGGAGTGATGTCCTCATCATCCTCCCCCTCTTGAATCGGAGTCGTCCTCGACTCAAGCTCATGCTCCTCACCCAAAAAAGGCTTCAAATCTGCAATGTTAAAAGTGGAACTAACCCCGAACTCGGGAGGCAACTCAAGTTTATATGCATTATCATTAATCTTCTCAATTATCTTGAAAGGACCAGCAGCTCTAGGCATTAACTTAGACTTTCTCAACTCAGGAAACCGATCCTTTCTCAAGTGCAACCATACTAAATCACCCGGTTCTAATTTAACTTCCCTTTTACCTTTACTACCAGCAATCCTATACTTTTCAGTCATCATTTCAATGTTGTGCTTAGTTGTTTCATGCATTTTTAAAATAAACTCAGCACGTTCCTTAGCATCAAAGTGAACTCTCTCACTAGTAGGCAAAGGCAAAATATCAATAGGAGCACGGGGATTAAAACCATACACTACCTCAAAAGGACTTACCTTGGTGGTCGAATGTGTTGCACGATTGTATGCAAACTCCACATGAGGCAAACATTCCTCCCACATCTTCAGATTTGTCTTTAAAATAGCTCTCAACATGGTGCCCAATGTGCGGTTCACTACCTCAGTTTGGCCATCAGTTTGTGGGTGACATGTTGTAGAGAACAACAACTTCGTTCCCAGCTTATTCCATAGAGTGCGCCAAAAATGACTCAAGAATTTAGCGTCACGATCTGAAACAATAGTAGAAGGCATACCATGCAAACGAACAATCTCTTTGAAAAATAGATCAGCAATATGAATAGCATCATCACTCTTATGACAAGGTATAAAGTGAGCCATTTTAGAAAATCTATCCACAACAACAAAAATACTATCCCTCCCCCTCTTAGTCCTAGGCAGTCCTAAAACAAAATCCATAGAAATATCCGCCCAAGGTATTGAAGGAACGGGAAGAGGCATATACAAACCATGTGGATTCAAGCGAGACTTCGCTTTTTGACAAGTAGTGCAGCGAGCCACAAAGCGCTCAACATCTCTTCTCAACTGTGGCCAAAAGAAGTGTGTGGCCAACACATCCGCCGTCTTCTTTGCACCAAAATGTCCCATCAATCCGCCTCCATGCGCTTCCTGTAACAACAAAAGACGAACGGAACCAACTGGAATGCAAAGACGGTTAGCTCTAAACAAATATCCATCATTTATCACAAACTTGTTCCATGTACGACCCTCTCTACAATGCAGCAAAACATCTTTAAAATCAGCATCAAGAGCATATTGTTCTTTAATTGATTCAAGTCCAAAAATGCGACAATCAAGGTGTGACAACATAGTGTATCGTCTAGACAAAGCATCGGCAATCACATTATCCTTCCCTTTCTTATGCTTGATAATATAAGGAAAAGACTCAATAAACTCAACCCACTTAGCATGTCTACGATTCAAATTACTTTGAGAACGAATATACTTAAGCGATTCATGATCAGAATGAATAATGAATTCCTTAGGCCATAAATAATGACGCCATGTTTGCAAAGAACGTACAAGAGCATATAATTCTTTATCATACGTAGAATAATTCAGAACAGGGCCAGTTATCTTTTCACTAAAATAAGCAATAGGTTTGCCATTTTGCATCAAAACACCCCCAATGCCAATACCACTAGCATCACACTCAAGTTCAAAAGTCTTACCGAAATCTGGTAGTTGCAGCAGCGGTGCATGTGTAAGCTTGTCCTTCAAAGAGCTAAAGGACTCGTCGTGTGTTTTGCTCCATTGAAACACAACACCCTTCTTTGTCAACTCATGCAACGGTGCAGCGATAGTGCTGAAATCTTTGACAAAGCGGCGATAGAAACCTGCAAGACCAAGAAAACTCCGAACCTGTGTGATGGTTTGGGGCTGCGGCCAGCTAGCAATAGCGTCAATTTTCTTGTCATCCACCTCTATACCCTGTGGAGTAACAACATAGCCAAGAAAAGAAACTCGATCGGTGCAAAAGGTGCACTTCTCAAGGTTAGCAAATAAACGTGCATTTCTTAAAGCAGTAAAAACAGCACGTAAATGATCCATATGTTCATCTAAAGACTTGCTGTAAATCAAGATATCATCAAAGTAAACCACCACAAAACGCCCAATAAAAGCCCTCAAAACCTCATTCATTAATCGCATGAAAGTACTAGGTGCATTAGTTAACCCAAAAGGCATTACTAACCACTCATACAATCCGAATTTAGTTTTAAAAGCTGTTTTCCATTCATCTCCAAGTTTCATTCTAATTTGGTGGTAACCACTACGCAAGTCAATTTTAGTGAAAATTAGAGAACCGCATAACTCATCAAGCATGTCGTCTAGCCTAGGAATAGGATGACGATAGCGAATAGTAATATTGTTAATGGCTCTACAATCAACACACATGCGCCAACTACCATCTTTCTTAGGAACCAAAAGTACAGGAACAGCACAAGGACTAAGGCTTTCTCGTACATACCCGTGGTCCAAAAGGTCTTGGACTTGTCGCTGAATTTCCTTTGTCTCCTCGGGGTTGGTTCTATAAGCAGCGCGGTTTGGCAAGGTAGCTCCCGGAATCAAATCAATTTGATGTTCTATTCCTCTCAAAGGTGGTAATCCGGGAGGAATCTCAGCTGGAAAAATATCCTCAAACTCCTGCAAAAGGTCAGTGATAGCAGAAGGCAAAGAGCTAGCAATATCATCAAAGGAATACAAGGCTTGTTTGCATATCAAAGCATAAAAATTATCATCATTAGAAATTTCAGCAAGGTCTGATTTTGTAGCAAGCATAACACGACCTTTCAAATTAATTCCATCTCCCTTAGAAATAGGTGCAGACTTATCCTTTATAGGTGGGAAAACAGAATTAGCAACTTGCTGATTTTCAGATTTAGAATTATTCAAAGAAGCAGCTCGTTCTCTATCAGCTTCTACAATTTCAGCAGGGGTCAAAGGTACTAAAGTAATTTTCTGTCCTTTATGCATAAAAGTGTATTTATTACTTCTACCATGGTGTGTAGCATCATTATCATGTTCTCAAGGACGACCCAATAAAAGGGAACAAGCTTGCATAGGAACCACATCACAATCAGCATAATCCGAATAAACACCAATGGAAAAAGGAACTCGGCAAGTTTGTGTTACCTTAGCTTTTCCCGAGTCATTTAACCATTGAATGTAGTATGGATGAGGATGTGGTCGTTTGGCCAAACCAAGCTTCTCAACCAGATCTGAACTCACCAAGTTATTGCAGCTTCCTCCATCAATGATCACACGTGCTCGTCGATTCTTGATGACGAAGAAAATCTGGAACAAGTTGTGGCGCTGTATCTTTTCAGAAGTCTGAATTTGCGTGCTAAGTACACGCTGCACAATGATGTTCATGAAACCCGAAGTGTCTTCGCCACCAAGTACATGGCCCTCGTTGGTGTCGTCGGCGACTTCGTCTTCATCATCATCTTCTATGTCGGAGGTGCTGATGTATCCTCCATCTTCAGTGGCCACGTATGCCCGCTGACTTGGGCAATCCTTCTGCACATGGCCCAGTCCATGGCAGCGGTGGCACTGAATGTTGGAAGTGCGTCCCGTCGAGGCGACCGATGAAGCACTTTGAGCAGGACCCTGCACAGAATTTTTACCTGAATTTGCAGGGCGTGTAGGAGGTGCGTGTGGGGCTGCCATAACACCACTCGCGGACGCGGGAGGCCGTTTGCTTGCTGGTGGAGATGGCCGGGAAGAAAACCCCGAAGACGGCGTCGACCGTGGGGTGTAAGAAGGCCTGCTTGTACTGCTGCTCCTCTGTTGTTTCTCCCGTCCCTGCAATTCTTTCTCTGCAAGCATAGCAAACTGGAACAACTGGTTGATGGTGTTAAACTCCTTATAATCAACAATGTCCTGTATATCACGTCTCAAACCAGAGTAAAAACGAACAATAGAGCTCTCATTATCCTCTACTATCATGCAGCGTTGTAAACCCTTTTGAAGCTCACCATAATAGTCCTGCACAGATTTATCCCCTTGTTCTAAGCGCTGAAGTTTTTTGCGTAAATCTCTATGATAAGAAGGAGGGACAAAACGATCACGCATAGCTTCCTTAAGTTGAGTCCAAGTTACGGGAATATCATCAGCAGTTAGAGAATTCCACCAAATGATAGCAAAATCTTTAAATTCACTAGTGGCTTGTCTAACTCTATGCTGCTCGGGAACTAGGTGGCCACTAAATTTTTGCTCTACTGTCATCTCCCAATCTAGGTAACCCTCCGCATCATATTGCCCCGAAAAAGGTGGAATAGTAAACTTAATCTTAGCATAAGGATCATCGGGGGCTCGATTATTGTTACCTTGTTGTCGATGTTGGCCACCCATACCTTGGGTGTTCTGTTGTAGACGCCGGTGAAGCCGTTGTGCTCGTATAGCTGCGTCATCGACGTCGACGGTGGCATCATTCACCGTGTCATCTTTTCTGTTTCCACCGGCGTTGCTACCGGCCTCATCTTCGTGGATCTTCACACGGTTCTCCACCTCGGTCAGCTTGCCGATCAACGTTGTCGCCACTTCTGCGAGAGTATTTACCGTGTCTGTCATCTTGGACAACCGCTTATCCATCCGCTCAATCTGGTTGCCGAGATTGAGTTTGTTGATGCTTGTCGGTAACGGCTTTGTTAACAGCTTCTGTCATCTCCTCTCGTGCCCTGTCAAGAACAGACTGAAGCTGCCCTTGACTAACACACTCGTGGAAATCTTTAGGGGTGCCAACGTCTGCATCATCTCCTGCCATAGCAAATACCAAAACAGGAACAAACAGTGAAGGTGATCCCTAATAAACACTACTACTATGGTGGACAGTGGTGACTCTCACAAAAGCAAATGGAACGTCTTACCAAGTTCTTACAAGGGTCTTACCAAGCAAGGCAAAGGATACCTAGAAGGCGTGTACCACGATTGCAAGGGTCAAAACCTGTGCTGTCCCGAAGTAGTATGTGGAGCTAGGAGGGCCAAATATGTGAGTGGCACACAATTCAAAAACAGATAGTAATGCTGAATAAATGTCCAAAGCTACTTGTCCTTAGTTGCTGGTCTACACGTATCCTAGAACAGTAGTGCAGGCAAAGCAAGGATGACAGGTACAAAGGAAACAAAGCAAAAAGTAACTAGCAAGGAAGAAACAGCAACTAGACACAAAAACAGGCCAAAAACCCTGTTTTGTCTTTTAGCACTAGTAGAAATCACAAATTTTTCTTTTTTGATATTATTTTTTTGATATTTTTCTTCCACTCAGAGGCAACAAAATAGGAACCACGCAAAGTTTCAGGTCAAACAGAGAAGGAATGTGACCTACAGATTTTCTGTAAGATGCAACGGCGACGGGTTCTAAACTTTTTTCCTCGGATCAGTGGGCTTAACTATTTTTTTTGATTTTTTCGAGATTTTTCTACCCAATTTCAAAAAAATTTTTTGCCTAATTTCGAGTCCGTATGCGAAAGTTATGGCTGTTGGAAGGAAGGGACTCCGAATTAGGGTTTCGGTGGACGGAATTGCTATCGGGTAGGATTTTTTTTTTGTTTTTTTTTGACGATTAATGTATGCAACGGAAACGGAGGTCTTGGTCGTGGGGTGTTGAGTTTCAGATGAAAAGGGTGAGAGTGTAGGGTGGGACTATGGTGGATGCAGCGGAGGTGACAAAAACTCCCGAGACAGAGTAAACTTGAGGGAATTCGGCTAGGGTTTCGAGGGGCACAAAACTGTTGATAAGAACACGAACTAAACCATCAACAAAACAATCATTAGGACACAAACTCAACACTACGGACTCTGAAATTGAAACATGCAAAGGCTAAACACGGCTTGGACAGAATGAACCCTAAAACTAATTTTTTTTTTTTTTGGCTTTTTCGTGGATGATAGGATAATAAAGAAACAAACTAAACTAAAAGGTAGGGCGAACCTGACGGTGCACCCGAAGCTCTGATTACCACTTGATGTGGACTAGGGTCCCGATCTTCCGAAAGGTTCAGATAACTCTTGATTTGGCGAAGATGTGACACACGTCGATCCGGCTCCTGAACAACACGTTCGAACCCCGCAATCACAGCACCACGTCCTCTATGGTTATCAACCTCGCCCAGAAGGCTAATCCTTGCCTGCGAATCAAGAACACAAGCAAGAACAAGAAAGAACGCAACCAAATTGCAGATGTATGATTAAACTCACAAGTTGGGGTCTCACAAACCGATGAACGGCGAAACTGTCTAAGCAGAATAATCTAAGCAAAACCCAACCCTAACATGGGTGGCGGCTGCTGCTAATAAAGACTTGGGGACGTGCAAGAACCCCCTGGACGCTCCCCTAATGGGCTCACACGAGATACACGGCCCAAAGGCCAAAAACGGTGACGCAGCACCAAAAAACAGATTCTGGACGTTCCAATGTTTCGATGATTCCCGGCGCCTCAAGATGAAATTTGACGTGGGACCAGTTGCACTGGAAATCTTATGAAATTATCTTTCCATCCATATGTAGAACGTCCAAATCCGACTTCGTATGCGATCTAGGCGTCCGTTTTAATTCAGACTGTTCCTGGGCTCCGAAACAGACTCGAAGTCGACTTGGTTTGGGCCTCCACAATGCCTTGCGCCTCTTGCTGGACCTCCACACCTCCAAGCCCTATTCCATTCATGTTATGGTCCTCTCCTTGATTTCTAATCACAATAAAATCATTAGGTAGCAAACTATTCTCAAAATTATGAAAGGAAAGACTTAGGAACGAGCTCACCTCTAAATTTAATTGTCGGGCGCGAGCTCTAGTGATTGGTCGTTGAATGTTTAACGGAGGAGTGTCATTTGTATCCAAAGGAGTGATGTCCTCATCACCCGGCTTGGTGTTTCAATGAAGACGTTGCCATTCCGTTGGATGGAACTCCTCTTCCCGACAAAGAACGATTAGAAGCCCGCATCGGGCAGATGCTCCAGCCGAAACCAGATCTATCCGGATGCACCGGAGTAGGTCCGGCTTTCAGCTCGTCCAACCTTCGTGATCCTATAAGTATGTCTTTCTTTATCTTCGAATCTCGTTATTTTTAACCTTCATTCTCTTATGCAAACTCGATCGCTCAATACAGAAAATGGACAACTTCAAGAGTCACCCTCCTCTACCTCCCAACGATACTTGGGGGAGGACTATGCGAACAATACCGCTCCCCTAGTCTGTTCAAGCCGGTCCGACTCAAGGGACTTCGGACCGGTCCTTCCCTCTCGCCTCCCAAAGCATAGCTCCCAAGATTTCCAAATCCGGAAAGGTGGTTCAAGCGCCTAGTACGAGAAAACGTACTACTTCCTTGACCATTGGCAAACCTACTACATCCTCCACCGCTGTCGGCGATACGCGCACGAGGCGCAAAAACTTGAAGAGCGACGGAGAGAAGCAGAAGCTGTTGAAAGGGATCGCCAAGCTGCTTTGGCTGCCTTTGAAGCTGCCCTGGGAAAATCTCAAGGAGCTCCCTCTCCGACCGACTCCTTATCCAATGTTCCCAAGAGGTCCGGGTATGGCAACCAGACCGGTCCCAATGATGCGGGAGATACGGTCCCAACACCGCAAGTCAATCCAGCGGCAAAAGGACTACGAGACGGAACCGGTGAGGAAACTCCGGGTCCCCCAAGAAGATCAAGACCTCCACTGGCTTCAAGAAAGCCTCCTCGTAAGTCCTCTATATCTTTATTCCTTTTCGAATTGCTTTTATCCTAGTCTTACGGTATTCGCATCTTTTTGCGGAATCCCTTCTAATTTCCAAGCTAGCATAGCTAGCTTTTTAAGAAACAAAGCTGCTCCTTCAACCCCGCCGGTAGTGCTTCCACTACCTCCTCCACTGCGCCTCCGGTTAGCGCCAAACCTTTTGATGCTCCAAGTGCGAGGAAATCCTCGCCGCCTCCAGCAGCGAGAGCTTCGTCTCAAATCATCGAAGATCAAGCTGTCAACATTGGAGGCTCATCTGCTAGCAACCTCCCTACCCGGGCAACGCTATTCCGATTCCTCCGGAACCCTCACCGGGACCGATCCGGGTGGAAGAAATTCCTCGTCGGCCCAGGACGACACGCAGATCTCAAGGGGAACCCGGACTGGCCAAAATGGTAGTCGGAGACGTGGAGGTGGACAGCTCTAGTGGAGCTAGAACTTTTACCGCAATAGCTCAATAGGACGCCCTCCAAGAAGAAGAGGCCCCGAAGAACTTCTCGGAATCCGGCCGGGTACATTCTTCTCGCTTCAATGGTTTCTTCAAGCAATTTCCTTTTGATAATTGAATCCCTTACTTCTTCATTCTTTTAGGTTCTTCTAAAAAACTCCGAAGCTAAGAGTGCTATAATCGCTCGCCTCGGAGGAAGAGCTATAAACCAATCAAGAGCGACTAGTCGAACCGGAATCCCAGCACCGCCGATCCGAAATCCAGGGAGACCGATCTGCAGAGAAGAGAAGCTAATCTGCTAAACACCCATCGATTGAAGGAGGAACGCCGACAAGAAATCATCAAGCTCCGCCGAGAAATCCGAGTAATACTCTTAATTTTTATCTATGTATTCCATATTTTTCCTTGTAGCCTCTTTCTCCGACCGGTCCTACTCCTTATCTCGAGCACTTGAAGGCCTCGTTGCCGGTCACAAGAAGGCGAGAGGAAGTCCTTTACGAGAAGGCAGCTGCTCAGGAGCAAGCACTTGAAGAGGGTTCTCGTATTGAAGAGCAACAGGCGGCTCGAATTGGAGAACTGGAGGGCGTGCTTACCGCCAAGGATAACATCCTGGCGCAAGGACTTCGCTCCAACAAAATGCTGGAAACTGAAAATGCTCGCCTAAAGGCTGAACTAGATGAAGCTTTAGAAGCAGCAAAAACAGCGCAGGCTGACAAAGAGAGCGCTCCGAAGACCGCCCATAAATATGCTCAGCTTGTTCTCAAGCTAAGAGAAGCCAATACTAACATCAAGGGCAGATTCCGAGCCGCAGAAATCAGGCATAGACGTAAGTCACTTCTTTCCTATTCATTCTTATGAAATTCTATTTTAAAATACCGGTCTACAGTGATAACTCTCTCATATATTTTTTTTTCTTTTTTCAGAACTTGCTGCAGGTACGCACTCTGGAATATCTCAATGGCGGTCAAACTATTAATCCCAACGAGATAGATCTTGAATCCGCCATCCGGGCTTTCCCTAGAAGAATCGAGAGAGCATTCCAAAATGGTTGCCGCTGCTGGAGGAGGCCATATAGCCGCTATAATCCAATCTTGGACTCCGGTCTCGGATTATGATTTCAACTTTATCAAGGATGGCGCCCACCCGGACACCACCGAAGATCAGTTCAATGAGCTGAAGAACTCACTCATTGGTACTTGTTTCGGAGTTGACAGAGGATGTTCCTCTTGATCCAATAGGTGTTCCGTCGAACGTAGCGCCAGCAGCTTTTGCTCTAGTTCAAGATGCACAAGATACAGCAACTGCGGCCGGGTAGACAGTAGAAGACGCATTTGAAGATCTAGATGCTGATTTGCCACTGTCTTCCTCTCGATTCCGAAGAAACGCTGGACGATAGACTAGTGAAGATCCTAAGACCGGTGATACCGGTACTTTCAGCGGACCTGCTGTTTAGATTTTGTATTAGGGCCAACTTACTTTTGTAATCAAACATCTTGATCATCATGCTATTTAGATTTCTTTTCTATATGAATACTGGTTTCACTATCATACTTATTAACTTCTTTGCCCAAGACATGATAGTTATTTCAGCTGAAACTAACTATGACTAAATTCTGGCTCTAATCAGCACAGATCACAATTCATAGTTATAGCTTACTTTAACAAGATCACGTAATTTTAGGAAAAAAGTTAAGTTCTAAGATCTAAGATTTCACAGATCTGCTCTCACTGCAGCCTACCGACTATATGATCTGGTCTTATTATTCAGGAATAGCACAATAACACAAGCAGCCCCCTGGCTCGATAATTTAATGCAAAATTAAAATATTGAGACACAAAAGCAAACACATTTTCATTAGACAAAATTACTTTATTATAATATGAAGAAATTTACAAAAAACACTGTCAAGTATAAAAACGACTGAAGCTGTTCAATGTTACAAGAATTTGGAATTTCTTCTTCCTCCAAGGTCATAAGCCTATAAGCCTCCGGTCCGGAAACCGATTTAACCGGAAAAGGTCCCTCCCGGACCGGTGACAACTTATGCCTGTTCTTGTTGGATCGAATCTTCCGAAGAACCAAGTCTCCTACTTGGAATTCCCGTGTCGAACATTGCGATCATGATAACGACGCAATCCTCGATGATACTTTGCTGCTTGAATTAAAGCTTGATCCCTCAATTCTTCCGCAGCAATCAATTCAACTTGGCGCTGATCTTCATATTTCTCTTCATCATAGTACTCGTACTCGAGCGGACACCATATTCACTTCCGTAGGTAGCATGGCTTCGGATCCATACACCAAAGAAAAAGGAGATTGCCCCGTAGCCCCGCTAACATTAGTGCGTAGTCCCCAAAGTACTAAGGGCAATTCCTTAACCCATTTTCCTGCGTACGGCTTCAAACGGTCGAAAATTCTAGGTTTAAGACCGGTCAAAATCATTCCATTAGCTCGTTCCACTTGTCCGTTGCTTTGTGGATGTGATACCGACGCATATTGTATCTTAATTCCCAAACTTTCAGCATAATCCTTGAAAACTTCTGAAGTAAACTAAGGCCCATTATCAGTAATGATACCGTGCGGGACTCCAAAACGCACGAATATGTTTTGCAGAAACTTGATCGCTCGGGCCGTAGTCGTACTAGTAACAGACTTCGGCCTCAATCCATTTGGAGAACTTATCTACTGCCACAAAAATATGCGTGAATTCTCCCGGTGCCCTTTTAAAAGGTCCAACAATATCCAGCCCCCAAGTAGAAAAAGGCCAAGTCATTGGAAATAATTGTAACTCGTGAGCTGGAGCATGAGGTCGTCTCGGCGAAGAATTGACATCCCCGACAATTCTTGACCACTCGTGCGCATCATCCGCTGCCGTAGGCCGGTAGAATCCTTGTCCGAGCACCTTCCCAACTAGAGTCTTTGAAGAAGCATGATTTTCACAAATTCCCTTGTGCACGTCTTCAAGCAATTGAATGCCATCGAAACCGATACACATTTCATCGAATATTAACTCCTCGTCTATATAACTCTCCTTCGAGAATTAAATAACTGCATGCTCGAACCTCTAGTCTTTGCTTCTCCACCTTATCTTCCGGAGTTTTACCGGATCGAAGATAGTCAAGGTATGGGATACGCAAATCAAAATCAATAATCATAACATTAAGTGGCCGAATATCGTCAACATTGATTTCGTTCACTCGTCTTATCTCGGTAAGACCGCTTCTTCGGACCGGTCTTTCGAGACTACTTTTTCCTCCTGGTTCTTCAAGACTCGCTTCATCCACAATCTCCGTAATAGTAGCCTTACGCTCCATTTTTATAGATGGCTTATCCAATACTTGAAGGAAAACACCGGGTGGAACCGCTTGTCTTGAAGACCCTAGTCCGGCTAACTCATCCGCAGCAGAATTATTTCCGCGCAAGTATATGAGAAAATCGCAAACCATCAAATTTGTCTTCAAGTTTCCTAACCTCCCGTCGATAGGCGATCATATGATCATCATGAGCATCCCACACCTTGTTAACTTGACTTATTACCAACATTGAATCACCATATATATCCAATCGTCCGACTCCTAACGAAATAGCTACTCGAAGCCCATGAAGCAAAGCTTCATACTCCGCAATATTATTTGAAGCTCTTAAATGCATTTGTAATACATATCCGAGTGGTTCCTTCCGTGGGGTGAGAAGTACAACCCCAGCCCCCGCGCCTGAAAGCTGCAGGGACCCATCAAAGAACATCTCCCAATACTCCAACGTTTGAATCCCCTGCGGGACTTGTGTCTCCAACCATTCTCGTTATGAAATCAGCTAAAGCATGTCCCTTACTAGCTGTTCGCGAAGAAAACGTAATCTCATATTAGCCAAGTTCTATAGCCCACTTAGCAATCTGGCCCATCGCCTCTCGGTTCCGCACAATATCTCCAATAGCGAACCCAATCTTAACTTCAATGGGGTGCGCTTGGAAATAATGTTTCAACATTCCGAGAAGTTACCACTACTGCATATATTAATTTTTGTAATCGGAGATATCACATCCGTGATTCAGTAAGAACTTCACTTACAAAATATACCGGATGTTGTACCAATTGCGGATGCCTCTTCCTTCCGATCGACCGCCAAAACCGTGCTCACCACATGGGTTGTTGCTGAAATATACAACCGAATGGTCTCGTCTGGTTCTGGGCGTACCAATACCGGAGGATTGCTAAGGTATTCCTTGAGTTGATCAAGCGCGGCCTGTGCCTCGTCTATCCACTCAAACTTATCTTGCTTCTTAAGCAACTTGAAGAACGGAAGTCCACGAACTCCCGGCCTTGAAATGAAACGCCCGAGAGCCGCCATACTACCCGTCAACTTCTAAACATCCTTCAAGCAACTCGGGGGTTTCATATCGATGATCGCCTAGATTTTTTCCGGGTTAGCTTCAATGCCTCGTCATGACGCTAGGTAACCCGAGTAATTTCCCGAACGAACTCCAAATACGCATTTTCCAAGGTTGAGCTTCATGGAAAAATTCCGCAGATTATCGAAGGTCTCTCGCCGGGTCGAGAGAAGATCCTCGGTTTTCGAGATTTTACCACTATATCATCAACGTAAGCTTCGCGTTCCTTCCCAATTGCGAATCCAAGCAACGTTGTATACCGCGCCGATATGTAGCTCCGGCATTCTTTAATCTAGCGTGGTCGTATAGCAAGTATGCTCCAAAGGGGGTGACAAACACGGTCTTTATTTAATCTTCAACTCTTAGCGGTATTTGATGATATCCCGAGTAAGCATCAAGAAAACAAAGACGCTCGCAGCCAGCGGTCAAATCAACAACTTGGTCAATTCGAGGCAGCGCGAAAGGGTCTTTGGGGCAAGCTTTGTTGAGATCGGTATAATCGACACACATTCTTAATTCTTTAGTATTCTTTTTTGGTACAAGAACTGGATTGGCAAGCCAATCTAGATGATACACCTCCCTAATAAACTTAGCTGCTAATAACCTAGTTATTTCCTTCTTAATAGCCTCCTCGCGGTCTTGAGCAAATCTCCGAAGCTTCTGTTTGATCGGCTTCGCATCGGGACGTACCAACAGTGCGTGCTCAATCTTCTCCCTAGGAACACCCGACATGTCGGAAGGCTGCGATGCAAAGATATCCCTATTTTCCCGGAGCAAAAGAATGAGCGCGCTTTCCTATTTATCCCCCAAGTCAGCCCCTATATGGGTGACCTTGGAGGGGTCCGACTCATCAAGCTCGAATAGTCTTGGAAACCACCGCATCGCCTTTCAATTTCTCCTTTGCGACCTTCTTGACTCGGAACTTCATCCTCCAGCCTTGCTCGTACTTCTAGAGCCTCGACCGCTTCTCCGATTTCTCGACGTTCATCCTCCGAATTGGCCCGAGAGACCAACTCGGTGCTATGTACTTCACAAGCATAAGCGGTCTTGATGTCACCCCGGAACGACAAGACCCCATTTGGTCCTGGCATCTTCGAGCATCAAGTATTGATAATTCGGGATGGCCATAAACTTTGCCAAAGCCGGTCTTCCACGTATCGCATGATATGCTCGAATCAATGTCGGCTACCCGGAAGATAATATTCTCCCTCCTATAGTTCTACTTTGTCCCAAAAGTCACCGGCAGAGAAATCTGCCCCAAAGGATAGCTGTTCCGCCCGGTTATTATACCATGAAACGGTGAAACACTGCGCTCCAAATCAGCAACGGAGAGGCCAAGCTCGCGCAGAGTTTTGGCAAACAAGATATCCAGGCACCTTCCTCCATCAATGAAAGTCCTCTTCAATCGCACCTTGTGAACTATGGGGGACAGGATGAGTGGATATTTACCAGCTTTTGGCAATACCTCAGGCATGATCAGCCCTGCTGAAGGTAATGGGCACCTCGGACCACCGTAGGTATTCGGGTGTGGCGGGAGCGACGGCATTAACCTCTCGAAACGCCAACTTTTGCTTTCGGTTTGACTCATAAGCGTCCGGGCCTCCATAGATCATGTTCACCTCTCGAGCCGGTTCTTGAAAGCCTTCGTCATCCCCATTGTCATCGTGCTCTTTATCCTTGCCCTTGTCGTCTCTCCGGTTCCGATGAGCAGATCGGGCGCAACCTTTAAGGCAACGCGAGCGAACGGCCTTAACAGGAAGCACTCCTTGGCTTTATGATTCCCATTATGAATCATGCAAGGGCCGTCTAGAAGTGTTTCGAACGACAATCGTTCTCTTGGAACTCTCTTACGAGGTGCCGGCCGATCTCCTCCATGAGACCGGTCAACAGCTGCAACAAGGTGATCCGCCTTGCGCTTATTGTTGTTCTTGGATCCGGATCGGTTGCCTTGGTCATGCTTCGGTTCCTTCCCTTTGTTCCCGCGCAAATTGACCACCTTTGATTCACCAGCGAGCATAATCATCTCGCTATTTTGAAGCACTCGACGCCGTCATGGTAAGGTTCCGATTTCGCCTTCCAATCGTGTGAACTAATGCTTCACTTCGGACGCCGACTTGAAACGCCGCAATTACTTGCCGATCAGGAACATTGGGGATTAAGGCCTTCTTGTTGCGAAACGCCCGATGAAATCCGTAAGAGTTTCATCGAGGCTTCGCTCAGCCTGTTGAGGTCGAAGTAATTCCCTGGCTTCTCACAAGTCGCTTGGAAGTTCTCTACGAACTTTTTGGTGAGGTCGCCCCAAGAAGAGATAGATTTCTCGGGTAGGGACTGCAACCACAAGCGTCCAGCCTGCTCCATGCACAGGGGGAGGTAATTAGCTAGCACAGACGTATCTCCTCCTCGCCGACCGGATGGCGGTGGTGTACATGCGTAGCCACTCAATAGGAGGTGCTTTACCATCATACTTATCAATGGCCCCGGCTTAAATCCCCGGGGTATTTGCAAATGCGTAAATCTCATGTGAAAGCAGGAATCACGGAGTACTCGTCATCTTCCAGACCGGTCCGGACCGGTGATGGGGATCGTCGACGAGGGTAATGCCGGTAGTTGCGATCTCTATCATCATCGGAGTAGTCGTAGTATCGATCATCTTGATACCTATCTCCCGATCCATCCCGATGGTCGTTGTTGGCCGGTTGTGCGGTCTCGCGAAGGAGGAGGAGGAGGCGGAGGCGGAGGCACCGCTTGGCGATCATTGTTGTCTCGTCGAGGCTCCCCATCTCTGTCTCGGTTGTCTCGTTGAGGCTCCCCATCTCTGTCTCTGTTGTCTCATCCCCTTCGGTCTCCGGTATCACGACGATCATCTCGTCTTGGCCGATCATCCCGATAAACATGTCGGTTGCCTTGTCCTCGTTGGTCATTGTGCGGAGGATTTCCACCGGGGGCGGCGCCGAAGCGCCCGGTCCACGCCGAGGCGAATTAGTCACGTGCGGGCGAGGCGGGCAGGATCCCGCGGACGATCATCCACATGACCGGTACGACGCCTCTCATCTTCTTCTTATCTCTAGCGTTCTTTCGTTCTCTCTCGCATGGCGGTCAATGAGGACGTTACGAGTGCCACGGTTACCATTGAGTGGTACGCGCAAATCTTGGTCCGGAGCTCGTTCATGTGCTTCCGCGATCGGGGTGCTGTCGAGGCCCAAGCCTTCCACCGAGGAAGCTCCTTCGAACCGGGCTCCGAGCGAGAACGCGAGCGGCTTGAAGATTCCGATCCGTCATGAACGAGCTGATTTTTTGTAGAGCAGCCGCATCTACCAAATTTAAAGCGCGTTGCAACCCTAGTGTTGCATTGAAGACTTCTTCCGGTATTGTCTAAAGGATTTGCTTCACTCCCACAATGTTGTGAACTAGCGACGTGAAGACCCGAGCGCCATTTAATTCCACTTCCATGGAACTCAAATCTAAAGCTCGCTCGAAGAATGATGGTGCCTTCCGCTGCGGTATCCACGTCGGCTGTTATATCCTCGGCGACGTTTCTTCCGGGTCTCCGGACCGGTCCGGCAGCGGGCCCGTGGCCGGGGAGTGGTCGCGGGAACGCTTCCTCCGGCTCGACCGGTACCGAGCAACGTTTGCGCGTGGATTCGTGGCCGAAGGTTGTGGAGGTTGTTCATCTCCGTCCGATTCCTCTCGTTTCACGACGACGACGATCGGATTCGTCTCTCGCCATCCTTGCTTCTTCCTCAGCAGCTTCCTCGGGGTTGAGTTGTCGAAGAACCGGTCCCGTCATGAACACTTGGAAGAAGACCGGAGGCTCTTCCTCGAAGTCATTACCAAACTTCACGAGAGCGGCTTATCATTACGGATCGGGCACCGGTCCGAGACGCAGACGATCCGATTGTTCGCGCTAAAGCTGCGTCGGATCCGCCAAGTTCTAAGCCCGAGGTGCCAACCGTGGCAAGTGATCGCGCTTCGAAGCTGCAGCCCGACAACGAGTCGGATTCATCAAAAGCAGCTTTCCGGCAGAATCGGCTTCAAAGTCAAGGGACCCGAAGCGGATCTTGAAGCCGGGCTCGAAGTCAACGACGAACGAAGAGGCCATCGAACTCGCTAGGAACTCGCCGGGACCCCTACCCGGCGCGCCAAATGTCGAGTTTTAAACTCGGCACTAGTACTACCCGGTCCCTCACGAGCGTGGAATTCGATGGTGCAACACACGAAACACACAGGAACACAAGATTTTAGACTGGTTCGGGCCCCTCAAATTGAGAGTAATACCCTACGTCCTATATGTTATGTATTGCCTTTAGCGGATTGCTAATTGCAAGATCTCATAGAGTTTTTGGGGGTCCCCGCTCCGCCTTATATATCCGGGGAGCTAGGGTTTCATGCAGAGTCCTAGTCGATTGCATGGATTACATATATGGGAGCTCTATCTCTAGCTTTCTTTATTGATTCGTAGTCGTAACGGACTACTAATTATTCCTTAACTTGCTTCTCAAGTCATCATACGTCGGTATTGATAGCCGCTCGATCTCCATACCGGTATATAGAATCCTCGTTATTACGGACCGGTCGAGAACCGATCTGTCGCCTATCTCCATCACCTTTATCTTCATTGATTTGTTAGCGTGTCTTTGCGCATCCATTCCTTTATCATCCGTATACCCATAAGGCAAGTATAAGACACGCGCTTTCCTATTCGGGGAGAGGGAGGTGCCGATGCGCACCTGTCTTCTTCTCATCGCCCTCAAGATCGAGGACGACCACCTTGGTGCCCTCCGTCGGCTCGAACGAGGCCGCCTTGTGTCTCTCCTACGAGAGGATCTATGACGACCTGCTCCCCGATGACTCGCCGGCTCGGTGGTGGAGGCCGGGTGTGCCGACACCAGGTCGCAGCTTGTCGACGTCGCACCGGTAGGCGTGCTAGAAGGACGCGCCTACGGTGATGACTCCCTTCGGCCCGGGCATCTTGAGCTTTAGGTAAACGTAGTTCGGGACGGCCATGAACTTCGCGTAACACGGCCTCCCGAGGATAGCGTGGTAGACTCCGAGAATCCAACCACCTCGAACGTGAGGGTCTCTGTTCGAAAGTTTGAAGGAGTCCCGAATGTGACGGGCGGGTCGATCCGCCCGATGGGAACAGCTTGTGTTCCGGGACGACGCCGTGGAACGGCGAACCGTTGGGTCGAATGCGCGAACGCTCAATGCCCATGGCATCAAGGACGTCGGCATAGAGGATGTTGAGGCCGATGCCTCCATCCATGAGCACCTTAGTGAGGCGCGTCTTGGCGACGATAGAGTCGACCACGAGCCGGTACCGGCCCGGTCGTTGAACTCACTTCGGATCATCGGCGGGGTCGAAAGTGATCGGCAACTCCGACCATGTGAGGTATGTCGGGGTCGCAGGTTCCGCGGCGAAGACGTCGCGACGCTCGAGTTTGACGGAGCGTGGGCCGGGACGAGCGTCGGAGCTCGCGAATATCATCGGGCACCCCTCCGCTTGGGGATAGCCCTCGCCTTCCTCGTCACCGGCGTCGCCCTCGACCCCGGCGTTCTCCTCGTGCTCTCGCTGGGGGCGCCCCTTCCTCCGTTGCTTGCGTGACGAACTTCTTCATCAAGGAGCGAGTCCTTCATGAGGTGCTTCACGGGGAACTCGTAGTTGGGGCACGGCACGTTCCACTTCTTCTCGAAGTGGATCGACGGATCTTTGTTGGGCTGCTTGCCGTCCTTCTTCTCGGTCGCGGCTACCATAGGACCGTCGCTCGACCGTGACTTGTTCTTCTTGTTGGGCTTCGAGCCGGAGGGGCCTCCGCTGTCGTTACCGTTGGCCCGCTCGCCCGTCCCCTTTTCGGGGTGTCGCGGTGGAGAAGGGCTCCGACCGCCTCCTCGCCCGAAGCGTGACTCGTGGCGATGTCGAGGAGCTCCCGAGCCGTTCGCGGGTAGCTTCGCCCGGCTCGTGAACGAGAGCCTCGCAGTTTGTTTCGGAGAGGAACACGCCCACGACGTCCGCATCGACGACGTGGGGAAGCTCATTGCGGTGCCGGGAAAAGCGCCGAATGTAATCCCGGAGTGGCTTGTTCGGCTTTTGCCGACAGTTTTTCAACTCCCAGAGATTGCCCGGTGTTGACGTCAAAAGTCGTCGACACACCGTTGTCCGGAGAGTCCACCGAAACCCCGGCCGACGCAGAGTCCCGTGCTCCCAACGGACCGGCTCAGCTCGCCGATGTTCGTGTGCGCTGGTGCGTGCGGATGGTTTTTCCTGCAAACCAACAAAGACAATAAAAGGTGTAAAATCCCGGATCATCGGCCCGGATAGACCGATGTGCAGTCATGGCCGATTATGGCGTAAGATAAACGAGAATCGGCCATCGACAGGGAACAGCACGGCCCATTCATTTATGTATTAAATGCCGAGCGAACGAATCGTGATACGAACGATACGGAATCGGCCGACGCTATAACATGCAATCGGTGGCTAGCAGCCGATTTCATCGGTAAGCGATCAAATCATTAAGACTTTGCAGGGATGCATTATCGAATGAAATGTAAACAAGATAATTATTAATAGGATGTAATTCGTTTGATAGCAAGAAGATGGTTTAATCATCAATCGGATCCGTGAATCGGCCGATCGGTTATTCGGCCGATTCTGCCAATGATTATAGCGATGAATTATTTAGATCTATCTAAATGTATAATGATGATCAATAAAATCATACTAATAACTCAGATTCAAAAGCAGCTTTAGCAGATTTGGCACTAATTAAACATAAAACAGCTAATGAACGAGATAAGCAATCGGCTAAACACTCCGAAAGAACAAGTAAGACAAATACAACCACGCGGATCCCAAATCGACCGATCGCTCCAACAGGACAAGTCAACCGATGGCACGCGATCGGACCGAGTCTAACGGCCGCGCACGCTCGGCCGATTCAGGACAAGCACAATCATAAACGCCTTAACTATGAAAGTAAATCTACACCCTAGCCAATCGGCTGCATGCGCCTAGGACAAGTCAACTATCGCAAAGGCAAACACAGGACACGTTGCGGGATGGCGCGATTGGTATAACCGGGTATCGGCCGTCCATCCGCAAGGTTGGGCCAACATCGGCATCGCCCATGCCATCAAACTTTCTCCGGCCGATCACCACAAGAATGAGCCGTTGTCGGCGGCAGCTTCTTATCTCCGGTCGGATGCCCTGAATCGCTTTATGTTCGGCCACGGCCGGCTACCATGACCCTCCTGGACACGGTCATGTTGGCCGATTTGAATATCACGGCGGAGGCCACCCCGGATGCCATCCGCATTAAGTCCTCCCATCGGATCAACCCTAAGGACACCAGGGGTTGGAAGGTCTACATCCGGACCTACAACAAGGGGCACGGCACGGTCGATCGCCGCGAGCACGTTGCCTTCCTCAACATGTGGCTTGACCACTTCTTCTTTTGTGGGGTCGGTGTGAGCCCCACAAACAATTTTCTCGCCGATAGCCGATAGATCGGCCGACAGCCTATGCCCTTCCCATGGGCAAGTATCTTCCGGGATCGGCGTACCTCCTTCTTCACCAAGTCTTGGCGGAATTGCGCTCCGGCCGATCGGTCAAGAACCCGGGAGGTCCTTGGTGGTTCATCCAAATGTGGTTGTCCCTTCATACCACCAAGGCTATCGATCCGGACCTCGGTGTCCTCACCTTCCCCGGCAACTATGCCGAATCGGCCACGCCCGATCCAGCCGATGTATCTCTTTCGGAGAAGCGTTATCCATGGCACCGGGGCGGCCATGTCGGATGACAACTTGGCGTATCGGTTCGCCACCCTCTACAAGGGCCTCAACAACGAAAGTACGGATTGGTACCCGTACATCGATTTTTTCGAGAAGGGGTATGACACTCCTTTCCTAATCGACCCCACCTTCCCAACGGCCGACGGGGAGGCGGTCAAGATCTTCACCACCTGCCTCCGCCCTCGTCCGCTGCCGACGGGACTCATTGTCGGGAGCAAGGCTTTATGCTCCTATGAGTTCTACCACCCGTCGGTGGCGGCCCGCCAACTCGGTTTCGGCCGCTTGCCCCCAGCCTCTTCTATGTGGGGCAAATAAAGGCGCGGGCTACCGTCGACAACGCCATTCGGTGGAATTGGCTCGTCGGCCGCACCGCCGATGTCGTCACCGGCGACTTAACCGGATTTTCCCGGCGCCCGGAGTACCCGCCTTTTTGACCGTTGGTGGGGCGAGTGGAACCGGCACCTCCGCAGCGCGAACACCGCCTCCTTCTTCTCCGGCTTAGTCCCGAGAGAAGCTTTCGCCGAGGTACGTGTAGCCGATTTATTTTATAAGGCCGAATTTGTAAAATGAAATCGGCCACTCCAAATGCTCACCCTTGTATATTCTTTTTCAGTCGGACACGGAGGAGGCGCCGACCCGTAGTATCGGTGGCCGGCCGATTGCATACTTAATGCCGAGCCCAATTGCTCCAAATATCGGCTTCACCGATCGCACTCCTGCCCAAGCTTTTGCGGCGATGAGTCGAGGGCACCGGCTGCCCGCAAGGCCAAGACTAAAACAGCCGCCCTCAAAAAGAGGAAGGCTAATGTGCCGCTTGCGGGGCCGACTCAAGCCCCGAGCGACACCGCGCGCCGCTAAAGCAGCCTGTGCGCCCGTCCGACCCGGACTACTTCGATGAACCATCTCCGCCGCGTCGAGTTATTATTGCATGATTGCCGATTCCTTTTCACTTTACATGCTATCTAACTATGAGTTCTTAGCAGGAATCGGCGGTTCTTCCTCCTCGGGCCCGTACGCCAACGCCCGATAGACCGATCCGCCCGTCGACTCCTCCACGGGCCAGGACGCCAACGCCCGAAAGGCCGATTCAAACAGCTCCGGAGCTTGAAGTCATACCAAGCCAGGCCGATCCAAACCCTACGGAGAGCCCAACTCGCTCGGATCGGCTCGTGTCTTCCGAGGTTGCCGCCGAAGTTGAACAAGCTGTACATGTATCACCCAATGCTCCCCCCAAAGGTACTATTGCTGTCGAAGAATCGGCCGGCCAGGAGCCGCCCGCAGCTTCTCCTCGTAGATACCGCTGCCGATGAGCCTCGCCGATGAGCCCGCCGAAGCCGAACAAGCTGGCCATGTGCCCGATGCCGCCTCCGAGGATGCCGCCGGTGAAGGGGGATCGGCCGGCCGAGAGCTGATTGGAACACACGAACCCGTGGGTTCAATGGCGCAGCCGATAGACGTCCGGCCGCTTCGCATCGACGCTTCGCAGGTTTGTTTTTACTATCTCTTTTTTGATTCGCCGCTGGTCATTAGCTTCACTTTATTTCTCTTGGTATTTCGGGCGCTCGGCTTCCCTCGTCCCGCGCCGATTTTGGTATCTCGCTTCGGTCTTACCACCATGGCCGAAATCGCGCGCAGGCTCGAGGCTTCTTCGGTTGATCGCTTGGTGGCCGACGCCCACCCCATAAGAGCCCGGTACTTGGAGGTCCGGACCGAGCTCCCGGAGGATGTTCGCGACGCTCCGCACCGTGTGGCATACATGGAGTACCGGCAAATGGACTTCATCCGTGCCCAGCAGCGTCCGGCTCGCCACGCGGAGCAGCAGCAAGCCGCATTACTTGCCGAGGACTCCATCAAGCGTTCCGAAGAGGAGGCCCACAAGACCCAGGAGATGCAAGAGCAACTCTCAAATCGGCAGGATGAACTGCAGGTAATCAACCAAGAGATTGCCGATTTGAGAGCATCGCCGGCTCTCAAGGAGAAGGAGGCGGCGGCCTTGGAAGCCACCATTGCACAGCTGTCGGTTGACGTGGCGGCTCAACAAAAGACGACGGACGAAGCAATTCAAGCGGCCGAGAAGATGGCTGCCGCGGCGCACGCCGATGTCGGCCCCATTGAGGATGACCTGTTGGTCATGGCCAAACTCGACTCCATGCTGGCCCGTGCACTATCTGCCGTCCAAGACTTCTTGTCTCGTGCCGAGGCCGTCGATTATGCTTAGATGTAATAGGACCTTGAACAAAAATTTGTTATAAATATTTTTTGCACTAAGGGCGATATACAATCATATCGGCCATCCGAAGACGATGTTTAAAACATCGGCTAATTTATCGGTGACTTCTATGTTTTTCTTTCATATTTTTTTGGCTAAGGGCGATACTCTCAGTATCGGCCGTCTCAAGGCGATGTGCATCGACATCGGCCGTAGTCTCTTTTAGGCCGAACACTATGAGTTAATCCAAATACTAGGATAATACTCGCTTCAAATACTTCCCATTAAGTGCTCGGCCGAATTCTTCTCCTGCTAACTCTTTCAAAATATATGCGTTACCCGGTGCCGATCGGCTAATCAAATAGGGTCCTTCCCAATTAGGCGACCATTTACCAAACCGATTGTCTTTCACACCGATCGGCATCCTAAGCTTCCGGACCAAATCGCCCTCTTGAAACTGCTTTACGTACAACTTTCTTATCATAATGGCGGGCAACTCTTGCCTTATTCTCGCTCTATTTTTTCCAATGCATCCAGCCGATTTTGTACCACATCTTCTAATTCATCCATCATCAATCCGTGGTACTGATCGGCCGAAAGCTTTTGTTGCAATTCAACCCTTCTAGACCCGATAGTCTGTCTCCCATGGCAGCACGGCTTCGTGCCCATATACAAGCTGATACGGCGCGACTTGCATAGCCCCATGCCGTGACATACGATAAGCCCACAAAGCGTCCATCAATTTCATATGCCATTTACGAGGATACTCCTGTATTTTCCGCTTGATCAACTTGATCGGACTCTTATTTGCCGCTTCGGCTTGGCCATTGGCTTGGGCATAATACGGCGACGAATTAATCAACTTAATCCCCATCTCCTCAAGCAAAAGACTGAAATTCGTCCGACGTAAATACCGATCCTTGATCTGTCGTGATTCTTTCCGGAATCCCAAATCTATAAATGATATGCTCTTTAACAAACGTTATCACGTCGGCTGTCGAAACTTTACGATAGGGCGCCGCTTCAACCCACTTCGTGAACTAATCTGTAGCTACCAATATGTATTGATGTCCTTTGCTTGATGCTGGATTTATCCGGCCGATCATATCCATGGCCCAGCCTCTGAACGGCCAAGGTTTGATCACCGGATTCATAGCCGACGCAGCGCCTCCGTATAGGCCCGAATTTCTGGCAATCTTGGCAACTTTTATAATATTTAAAACAATCGGCCAACATTGTCGGCCGAGTAATAACCAGCTCGCCTTAGCAGCCACTTCATTTTATGGGCCGATTGATGCGTTCCGCAAATCCCATCATGTACTTCGCTCATTACCACTGTGGCATCGGTATCATTAATACACTTGAGAAGCACCCCATCAATTGTCTTGAAAAATAATTGATCATCCAACAGAACATACTTCAAGGCTTTATATCTTATCTTCTTATCTCGTAGGTTGGGATGGATTGCTCAAAAATTTTCGAATTTCCGTACGCCAATCGGCTTCTTCAATATCAGCTATCTCTAAGCTATTTTCGGTGAGCCGATATCCGGATGCTAGCTGAGCCAAGTTATTCGCTTCAAGTTCTGCTCTCTTGGTATATGGCCGATTTTAACACACTTGAACCTTTTCATTAACTTCTGGCACTTTCTATGATATCGTAACAATATTTCATCTTTACACTCATACTCATCGGCCAGCTGACTCACGACTAATAAGGAATCGCCGAAAATTTCCACAAAATCAGCCCCGGCATCAATGAGTAACTCCGATCCTTTTAATATCGCCTCATATTCGACTTGATTGTTGGTGTGCGCCTCTATCGTAATAGAGTATCCACGTATTGCCCCCTTGGCGACACAACAACCAAGCCAATTCCACTTCTTTCCTTGTAAATTGAACCATCAAAGAATACCGTCCATGGCACTCGGTTCAACGTATCCGGCCGAGTGCTCACCGTGTCTGCACTATTAAATCAGCCAATACTTGTGCTTTTACTGCTTTGGCCGATTCATAGCCTAGATCAAATTCCTCAATTGCCAACATCCATTTGCCCAACCGGCCTTTGGGGACCGGGGCCGATAGCATATATTTTACGACATCGGCCCGGCAAACCACAGATGCACTCTTCGGCTAACGGATAATGCCTTAGTTTTGTACATGAAAAATACGGACGGAGACATAACCTTTCCACTTCGGATACCGTGTTTCGCATCAATCAATTTGCGGCCGAGATAAAATATAACCCGCTCTTTTCCCTCCTGTTCTTGAGTCAACGCCGAGCCGATGCACCTATCATCGGCCGATAAATATAACTTAAAGGGTGTGCCCGACTTTGGCGGAACCATCACCGGTGAGGACACCAAATATTTCTTAATATCTTCTAAAGCCTTTTGATGGATCGGCTTCCACCGAAATTCTTGATTGGCCTTGAGCTTTAATAATGGCGTAAATGCATCAAGTCGACTGCGACAAGTTTGAAATAAATCGCCTAATAAAATTAATCTTGCCGATCGTGGACTCGGAGCTTCGTCTTGTTCGTCGGCGGTTCCAGCCTTCCGGATAGAATCAATACTCTTAGGGCCGACTTCAATTCCCTTTTCATGCACAATAAACCCCGTAAATTGCCCACTCGAGACACCAAACGCACACTTAAGCGGGTTCATCTTCAAGCCGTATTGTCTTGTTCTCTTCAACACTTCTCTCGAGATCAGCCACATGACTCCCAACCGATTTTGATTTCACCATGACATCATCAATATAAATTTCCACAAATCGGCCGATCAAATCGTGATATATAAAATTCATGGCTCTCCGATATGTAGCACCAGCATTTTTTAGCCCGAAGGTCATGACAACCCACTCATATAGTCCCAACGCTCCAGGGCACCCGAACGCTGTCTTCGGTATATCCTCTTCGGCCATAAAAATCTGATTGTACCCAGCATTTCCATCCATAAAGCTCAAAATTTTGTTACCGGCAGCTGCATCAACTAACAAATCGGCGTTCGGCATTGGGTACTCATCTTTCGGGGTTGCCTTATTCAAATTTCTCGAAGTCAATGCAGACCCGCATCTTTCCATTTTTCTTCTCCACCGGCACAATACCGGAAACCCACTCCGCATATCGGCATGGCCTAATGAAGCCGGCTTCATATAATCTGATAATCTCTTCTTTGACGGCTTCATAATACCTAGGGTCAATTTTCCGAGCCCCCGCTTATATGGCCGATATCCGGGTTTGGTGGGCAATCGATGTTCAACGATCGATCGGCCGAGTCCAGGCATCTCGCTATAATCCCAAGCAAAACAATCTTTAAATTCTTCCAATAAGGCCACTAATTCATCTCTTACTTCTTTACATAATTTCTTGCTAATATATGTCGGCCGAGGCTTGTCTCCATCCCCTATATCTACCTCTTCTAACTCGTCGGCCGACACAAAACCGTGACCTAGTTTCCCATCTTCTCGTTTCGTTAATCGGCCGACTCATCATATCCTCAATGCGTGTATCGATCGGCCGATTATCCGCCAATTCTCCCGTGGGGCCCATCGGAGCAGCCGGGGGTACCCGACCCCCGGTCACAATAACTCCGTCGTCCGTAATGTTTATGGCCTCCGCATCCCAATATGTGCCCGATAAACAAGGCAAGCTCTCAAGACCGGCAAACTCGAGATCGGCGGTTGCAATGGTTACGTGACTTATCGGCCCGCACGATTTCGACCTTGTTGCCGACCCATTGAATCAAACACCGGTGCATGGTTGATGGGATGCAACAATTGGCATGAATCCAGTCTCTCCCCAATAAAGTTGTGTATGCACCTTTCCCGTCGATGATGAAAAAAGTGGTGGGTATGGTTTTGCTGCCCACGGTGATCTCCATTATTGCGGCCCCACGCACATCCCGGCTTCTCCCGCTGTAATCCCCGAGCGTCGATTAGTCCTCATCATTTCTTCCGGCGTCTTCCCAAGCTTGCGGTACGTGGTAATCGGCATGACATTAACCGCTGCTCCTCCGTCGACCAACATTTTCCTCATCGGCGACCCGTTGACGTAGCCGCTAATATACAATGCCTTGAGATGCAAATGATCGGAGTTGATCGGCTTATCAAATACCGCCGATTCCGGCGTCCAAAGAATCTCTCGAAGTCTCCCCAATCGGTTCTTCTTCAGCCGAATTTCCATCGGCCGATCCGACAATCCCGGGCATCGGAGACATCATATTCACCGCGGCTTCAGACTTGGACCACCCGAGACCGCACTTTCGGCCTCCATTCCTTCTTGGGCTTGGGCTCATCATCTTGGTCATCTCTATGATGCCGTTCACCCTTGATTTCTCGACAACGCATTCTTTGGAGCCTTCTCTTTTGAGTTTTGCTGAGCAAACCACCGGGCACCACTGTCCTTCGTTCTCGGTTTGATCACCTCTCGAATCTTCATGGTATTGGTAATCAAACCCTTCTTCATCATTGATTGGCCCCACTCGATCGTGAACGGAAGTTCTCTTTGGCACTACGTATCTTCGTTCATCATATCCGTGATCATAGCCGATTGCTCTTCCGGGGGCCGATTGTTGTGATTCGTAGTTGCGACCAATCGGCCGTCCCCGGTAACTTGATGACCCGTCATCACGATACTCTTTCCGGCCAGTGCACTCGGGCAGTTCTCGATAGATGGAAGCTTCATGTTTTGGTCCCAACAATACCGAAAGAAAGGACAATCCCAATGTGGGTCAAAATCTTCTCGGCGGATCACGCCTTGCCTCGTATCGCTGACTTTGACCGATAGATTCCTGTTCATGTGCCATCCGATTTCTTTCTTCCCTTTCTCTCTTCCTCTCATATCGGCGTATGAAACCAGCTGATCCACCACCGATGGTATTGATGTACATCGTATTAGCCGGAAAGGGTGCCCATCAACTTTCATCTTCTTCTTTACATCAGCTGCTCGCAATACCCCACTCGTCAACCGCCTTCCGGATCTCATCTCTCATAGCATAACAATCAACGGTGTTATGATGTGAATTTCCATGCCACTTGCACCACTTAGCCATTTTCTTCAATTCCTCCGCGTAGGAATTTTGTGATGAGGGGAAAGCTGGATTTTCTTTTCCCGCAGCAGCTGATCAAATATCTCGTCGGCCTTTGATAAATCAAAATCATATTTTCTCTCCTTAGGATTGACATGTGGAGAAAATATCGGCCGTTTGTTATTAGTCCACTCAACTGCATTAATTCCCTCTTCATCATTTTCACCGTCGAAATCAGCATAAGCTACCCGATACCGCCGATTCTTGGTAAGTCGGAGATTCTCCTCCTGGCCGACCGCCTCGCGGGTCACTGTGCCAGCCCATCAAACTCATGTGGGGTAAATTTTTCTTTGATGTTGGGGAATAGCCCCGCATAAGCAATTTCGGCCAATCGTTGCTCGTCAGGTTCAGGTTGTAGCATCGTCCCTCGCAGTCCCGAACCTCTCGTATATAATCAGCCACCGATTCCCAGCTTTCTGTTTCATCGCCATTAAATCGGACAAACTAAGCTCGGTAATGCCCGTGAAGAAATAACGAGTGAAACCTTTTCTCCGCATCGGCCCAACTCTGAATAGAACCAGGCGACAGACGAAGCAAACCATGAAAAGGCCGATCCGGACAATGACAGTGGGAATAGCCGAACCCGCAAAGCCTCCCGAGTAGACGCCTCACCAAGCCGTGCGTCATATCGGCTGATGTGCTCCATAGTTGATGTGTTATCTTGCCCAGAAAACTTGGAAAACTCCGGAATTTTATACTTATTGGGTAGAGCCACGGAATCCATCCAGATCAGGGTAAGGTCGCCGATACAATGCACTCTTCTCCTTAGGCTTCAAATCGAACCGATCTTTCATCATATCGGCGATCTTAGTCATGAGGCTACTCATATCATTGGGTTCAAGCAATTGCTAATCCGGTCCCCGTCATATAAGATGTGTTGGGCTGTCCCCGCTCGGTTGTATCAACCGGCCGTTCCCGGAAATCCCAGTGCCGTTGTCGGGAACGGTGTCTGCGGAGCGATTCCATAATTCATGGCCGTTTGGATCGGCCGTCCGATCATGAATCCCTGTCCCCAGCCGATGCAGTTGGTCGTGGAATACCAGTATATCGGCCGTACTATAGTGGGTGAGTTCTCAATTCTACTCGGGCCGGCATTTGGTACGTAGAAGAAATTGGGCTGCCGTGCCATCCGTGGGACCGCTGCCACATTGGTTGCTGCCCCCAACTCGAAGTCGGTCGTTGTACATCTTGCCTATCGCCTTCTTCCGTTACCGACTTCTTGGGGCCACCGTCATCCTCTTTGCCTGGCTGGGTTGCACCGGTACTTGCATTTGCATTGTCCTTGCCAGGCCATAGGTGAGGTGGCATGCCGTACGGGGCTGAATCCCCGCTCGCGGTGTGGTACTCGGAGGCTAATTCCCCGATTCGACCGTACAGGAGTGCCGAAAGGCCGAGTGTATGCAGGTCCGTAATACCCTTCGATGAACAGCCCGCCATCAATTGTGTCCTTGATCAAATTCCCGACGGTGTTGGTCAACACGCCCGATTGATTGATTAGGGCCCGATGAATGGACGAGTTGACCATATCACCGAGTTGGTTGGCATCCGGCAGCCTCTCGGGCTTTGATTTGGTCTAGTTCTTCCGGATGCAAAATCCGAGGGAAGTCTCCTTTTGTGGCCACTCCGCCACGTGTCACCGTCAGTGGCTTGAAAGTACTTTTTCATTGCTTCGGCCAGGTATTCCCGGTACTGCAGCTTTTGTTCTGTCGTCATCTTTCCCCAGTGCCGAAACCCCGTTATCATCGAAACTTCTCCATGCCCTTTACCATCCGTCCCGAGAGGAACCGGAACCAAAATCGGCCGATTTTCAGCATCGACCATTGGTGTTCCGTCCTCCCCGACAGCTCGTATGTATGACATCTTGATCTTGGTTGCTTCTGTCCCACCGGGCGTGCCAAAAAGTGTGTTGACGTCAAAAGTCGTCGACACACCGTTGTCCGGAGAGTCCACCGAAACCCCGGCCGACGCAGAGTCCTGTGCTCCCAACGGACCGGCTCAGCTCGCCGATGTTCGTGTGCGCTGGTGCGTGCCGATGGTTTTTCCTGCAAACCAACAAAGACAATAAAAGGTGTAAAATCCCGGATCATCGGCCCGGATAGACCGATGTGCAATCATGGCTGATTATGGCGTAAGATAAACAGAATCGGCCATCGACAGGGAACAGCACGGCCCATTCATTTATGTATTAAATGCCAGGCGAACGAACCGTGATACGAACGATACGGAATCGGCCGACGCTATAACATGCAATCGGTGGCTAGCAGCCGATTTCATCGGTAAGCGATCAAATCATTAAGACTTTGCAGGGATGCATTATCGAATGAAATGTAAACAAGATAATTATTAATAGGATGTAATTCGTTTGATAGCAAGAAGATGGTTTAATCATCAATCAGATCCGTGAATCGGCCGATCGATTATTCGGCCGATTCTGCCAATGATTATAGCAGATGAATTATTTAGATCTATCTAAATGTATAATGATGATCAATAAAATCATACTAATAACTCAGATTCAAAAGCAGCTTTAGCAGATTTGGCACTAATTAAACATAAAACAGCTAATGAACGTGACAAGCAATCGGCTAAACACTCCGAAAGAACAAGTAAGACAAATACAACCACGCGGATCCCAAATCGACCGGTCGCTCCAACAGACAAGTCAATCGATGGCACGTGATCGGACCAGGTCTAACGGCCGCGCACGCTCGCCGATTCAGGACAAGCACAATCATAAACGCCTTAACTATGAAAGTAAATCTACACCCTAGCCAATCGGCTGCATGCGCCTAGGACAAGTCAACTATCGCAAAGGCAAACACAGGACACGTCAACCGAATCTGCACAGTCGAATCGGCCAAGATGTAAAAGAATTCTCGTAGTAGCTACTCGTGACTCGAACGACCAGATCCGAGCCAATCGGCGTTGGGAACAAAGGCTGGAACGGGAGGCAGGACAAGTCAAACTACCTCCACCACGAGCCCGGACCAGGTCAACTTGACTCATCCCGGCCGATACTCACTACGCCGATCGAGAACAGATCTAGTCGCCGGATAACTAGCAATTAAGCCATCTAATTACGAACAATGCGCCGAGAACTAGACAACATAATTACCTTGTCAAGCCAAATTGTTGTCGACCGGAGCCCCGAAGATCCCCGCGCAAAACGAGTAAAGACTTGACAGAAAATTAGGGTTTGGCGATGCGCCGAAAGTTGTATTGGATGTGAATCGAGTTTACATGTTACATCCGAGTATGTATTTATACTCGGCACAAAGAATCCTACTCGGACCCTCTCCGGGCCGATTTCCTAACCGACTAGGATCTTTTCCCAAAATTAAACTATTATTCCTAATTTTACGACGTGGGCCAGGCCCATTAATGTTATGCTCTTCTCGTTGGCGTCCACGCACGATTCCCGGGAGGGACGCGCCTTTACTCGCCCAAGCGGCCGTCGGCCTTCTCGCCCACCGGCCCTCTTTTGACCTATAGTCACCGACAATGGGTCCCTTGGTCAAAAATCGGCGTCAACACCGGGCGGCCCACGAACGTATCCGGTTTGCGGGCGGTGCCCTAGCCAATTTTGCGCCGAGTCGGCGAGATATAGTGGTAAGTTTCGAATGATGGTGAGGTCATCATTCGCGCCGCCCGCCCGACAGGCAAGGCGATAGTCCTCTAGCCGAGGTAGGGATTTGACTCCCCGCGTACTTAGCAACCGTCGTTGGTGAACGAAACACGGTGGGAAAGTTGCACCCCGAATGGCGGAACTAAAAACCCTAGGCCCCGGGGTCGGGGTCCGGCTCCGGTCGTGCTCAACGTCGCCTCGACCACCACGCCGAGGGTGGCGGACGAGCTGGTGGCCCGCGTCATCTTGGGCGCATCGTCGCGCATTGAGGGTTGAGCGCGCATTGCGCTGCGCCAATGCGAGAATGCACCGACCGCCCGGCCTCGGGTTGGCCTGGCTATGCGGGTTACCACACGAAGCGTGTACCGAGCCTCCCGCCTCGGAGGCGTGACGGCCGGCGCCGGCACGCTGGTTCGATAGCGCAACGCGCCGCTGTGAACTTTTTGCGTGCTGCTCCGCTGCCTTGGCGAGAAGCGCGGTCATTTCCTCGGCACTCGCTGTGCTTCCGGAGTTGGCTGCAAGGGGACGGTTTGCAGCAACGTTGTTGCCGCGGCGACGTTCCGCCCAAGCACGGGGAAATGCTGGTGCGTCCCGCCCTCGGCGTTAGCGATCTGTTGGTTGACACGGCGAGCTCTCCGTCGTGCGTTGCACTCCACGTGCCGACGTTGCTGTTCCAGCTCTCGCTCTACTGCCGCCGCCTCCTCCGTGAAGCCGCGACGAGTTTCCTCCCGCTCCTGTTTCTTGGCCTAAAGGCGAGCTTGCAAGTCGTCACCGCCCGGTGGCGGGGCGTGTGCGCGCCGAGCCGCCGGAGTTCCCGGAGCGCCGTGCTCCGGCGCGGCTGGTCCTCCTTCACTCTGCGCGCCTGCTCCCTGCAGCATGCACCATGTTGCACTCGCGGGCAGGGCCGTGATTCTCATCACCGCTGCCCTGGTCCGAGTCTTCCTCCTCCCCGCGTCGAGGAGGTCGAAGAAAGATTCGGAAGGATGGGTGACCATGCCTACGAATTCTCCAACCGTGGGGCCTGCTAGCCCCGTGGGAGCGCTTGATGGGCATCGTAGCTGCATGAATGCACAACCCGAGTGTCACGCCCGCGACCGCCAACTGCCATGGGACCGTCACTTCAACAGCGACGCGGGTGGCCATGGGGGCCAACGGCGCCGGCGGCTCGGCGCGTACCGGCGTCCGCTCGACAGATGGCAACGAAATCCGGGCACCCAAAACGCACCGTGGCGCCGGAGGCCCGGAAGGAAAGCTCGTAGCTAGCCATCCGTGCTATGGGAGAGGAGAAAAACGACGAAACGCGTAGCAGCCCCTACCCGGCGTGCCAACCGTCGGTGTATGAACCACCAGCTAGTAGAATTTGTCCCGGGGCCGCGGGTTTTTAGCCGGATGGTACACAAGGGAAAATACGAGGGATTTAGACTGGTTAGGAAAAGCTCCCTACGTCCGGCTGGGGTGGTGTCGCGGCGCTCGTGTTGCTTGCGTCAAACAACAACGGCGTACGGAGGAGGTGGGAGAGGAGCGTGCTCTAAGTCCCCGGTTGTGCGATGTGTGAGTGAGTGCGGTCGTTTGTGCGTGTACGTGAGCCTGGTGGTGAACGTATGTATGCTCTGTCTAGAGAATGAGAGACTCCTCCCCTTTATAGCCTCGGGGGTAGAGCTCGAGTTACGGGAGAGAGGGAGAGGGAAAGTAGCCGTGAACTCGGTTGAATGCTTGTGCCGTCCCGTCGGTCTTCCTTCCCGTGCGTACTTGAGTAGGTTGACTAGGCCGTCGTGTCGTTCCCGTAGCTCGCTGCGTCGGTGGTGGAGTGTTTCGCGTCCGACGGAGCCATCATCGGTGTCATGGCAGAGTGGTTGGAGGGGACATGCCATTCCTCGTCCTTCCTTGTCGGGCGTATTGATGGCGAGCCCGAGGTCGAGCTCGACGGTCGAGCGAGGCAAGGTCGTGCGAGACCGAGCCTCCTCGAGCAAGGCGGGCATGGTCGTGCGAGACGGAGCCTCCTCGAGCTTGGCGAGCAAGGTCGAGCTCGTCACTCCTTGACTTGTTTTCCTGCGGTGTCGTACAGGAGTGGGCCCGGCCTCATCCGCCGACGTGGTCTCACTAATCCTTTATTAAGTAGGTTCGGAGGGCACCACGTGGAAGTTGGGAAGTTGTGATCCGCCGGATGCGCGCGAGCACGTCCGGCGGACAAGAGCCCCCGAGCTGCAGGATAAGTCGAAGACTTATGCTTTGGCTGATTTACGTGTTGATGTTATGCGACCCCGCGGTTGGGTTTCGTGCTTGCGATGCCGTTCCTCGAGCCCCCGCGCGGTGCAGGCGACTAGTCAAGGAACGATTCGTCTTGTTCGATTTCCCCGTCCGCGCCGCGTTCGTGCGACGGAGGGTAGAGCAGATCCACGATTTGCCCGAAGGACCGACACGTGGGGCGCGGCGAGCTCGTAGCAGGAAAAGTTCGAGCGAAGTCGCGGTTTCCCGTCGAAGTTCGAGCGAAGTCGCAGCTTCCGTCGGGCCCGCCGGGGACGACTCCGTTAATCCGCATTGTCATCCTCGACCGGGACCCAAGACCGTTCGGTAAGTCTCGAGGGCTCGTTGCCTCTCTACGGTGAGGTTTCCCTTTTCGAGGTCGACTCGGACCCGAACGCACTTGGTCGATGCCCGTTGTGCACGCGCACGTGGGTAACGGTCGCTAGGCGGACCCATCGTCAACGCTCCCCGGCTCGGCTTGTGTGCTCGAGGCGGCCGTCGAACCCTTTCGCTCGGGCCAGCCTTCGAACCTCGAGCTGGGTGGGGCCGTCGAGGCAGTTTTCAGCCTCTTATCCCCGCTTACCTTCGTGGTCGAGTTCCGGGTAGGTCGACCTTCAAGGTCGATCGCGCGATCTCGTCGCGGATAGGTAGGAGGTCGACGGACCTCATCGGGGTGCGAACCTTTCCTCGCCTCGCGTCGAGTGTGAAAAGATTCAAATCTAATGGAAAAGCGAACGGTGCAGAAGTTTTACCGTCCTTTCCTCCAAATCCTAGGAACCGAGGCGCGATCTTATCCTTCACCGGCGCGTAGTGGTGGGGCCGACGCAGATGAAGATGTCGTTTTCCCTCGGCCGTGGAGGGACCCGCGTAGTAAGCACGGGCAGTGGTGCGGCGTGCCCGGAGAGGATGGCGTAAAAATCGGAGACGGGAGGAGTTAAGAACTTTACCTTGGTGGGAACGTCGTGGGACCCATGAAGAAACCGAACAGGCCTAGCCGTTCGACCGGGACCGCCGATATAATTGGACGCCCGGGCCTTCTTCCTCCACGCATCCCCGCATCCTAAAGTTCTCTTGCCCTTTCAACTCCTTGAGCCGCTCGCCTTCGAAGTCCCATCTCCCCTTTTGCTCCGCCGCCATTCAGCCCCCGTGCCTCCCTACTCGCACTTCGTCATGTCGACCTGGACTCACTCCACAACGATGAAGGCGGAGCTCGATGGGTTGGTGTCCCAAGGTCCGCTGCGGGAGCGCGGCCCGAAGAGGTGGTGGCCGTTGCCCGGCAACGAGGCGAGTCCGCAGCCTCCGACGGGCTATGTGGTCTCCTTCGTCCACTTCCACGAGCGTGGCGTGGGGGCGCCGAGGAGCGACTTCTTCCACGCCATGTTGCTCCAGTGCAAGTTGGAGCTCCACCACCTAAACCCTAACGGTATCCAGCAGCTTGAGTACCTTCGTGGCTCTCTGCGAGGGCTTTCGGCATCAAGCCCAACCTCGAGCCGTGGAGGTACTATTTTAACATTAACCCGTACTGCAGGCGGAACCCCGTCGGTAGTCGAGGTTCCCGCGCACGTCGGCTGCGCGGGGATCGTCATGAAGAGGCACAAGGGGAGGGACTACATTCCGGTGACCACCCCTCTTCGAACCAGGGGTGGCACCCAAAGTGGTTTTACCTGCGCCAAGACCCGGCGCATCTATTCCCGGCCTTTGAGGGTCGGATCTTCGAGGAGGCCCCGGAGGAGTGGAAATGGGGCTGCTCCCGTACTTCAACGCGATGGTCGAGGCGATCCGGCACCCGAGCAGGTTCAACCTTGACGCGACGATCGTCGTGGGGTCATACCACAAGCGGCGATTTGCGCCGCCGATGCGGCGCTCGATGCCGATGCATCGGGTCTCGACCGGCGACCGTGTCGTTCCCGAGACGGTGATGACGCTGCAGCAGCTCGCCGACGACGCCGTTGCCCACCGGGTTAGGGAGCACCGGGCTCGTCCGCACAGCCCTGGCCCGTCGCCGGCGCTCCGAAGATGAAGTCGCATCCTCGGGCGATCGACGTGGTGAGTTACTCAAACTTCCTTAGTTTGATTTGATTCGCGTCATGCAACGTTTGCTTATCTCCTCTTTTCTCGCAGTCCGCCGGGATATCGTTCCCCGGTTTTGGGAGGATAGTTGGACCGGTAATAAATCTTTCAAAGATTTATTTCCATCTCTATATCGATTGACTAGGAAAAAGAATGCAACGATAGCTCACGTACTAAGTACGAGACCGCTTAATGTCTGTTTTAGAAGAGCATTAATTGGAGAGAATATAAGGAATTGGTATATTAGTTGCAACAGTGGTGTTTATGGATCTCAATGAAGGAAAAGATCTTTTTAGATGGAACCTCACCAAAGATGGAGTTTATACGGTTAAGTCTATGTACTTGGCATTGATACAAGAGGGAGTAGTTCCTAATAAGAGCCCACTTTGGAAATTAAAGTACCATTGAAAATTAAAATTTTCTTATGGTACCTACAAAGAGGTGTAACCTTAACTAAAGATAATCATGCAAAAAGAAATTGAAAAGGAAATGCAAATTGTTGTTTTTGTAGTTCATTAGAGACTATACAACATTTGTTTTTCGATTGTCATTTTGCTAGATTCATTTGGAACACTATGCATATCACATTTGGAATTCAACCGCCTAATAGCATTTCGCATATGTTTGGTTTATGGCAAAACGGTTTGCCCTGGAAAACCAAAAATCAAATTCTTTTGGTTATCAGCAATTTGTTGGGCTATATGGTTGAATAGAAATAATATGGTGTTCAGTAATGCCAAATCCTTCTCCATATTGCAGGTCATCTTAAGGGCTACATATTGAATCCGATGGTGGTCATTGCTGCATAAAGAAGAAGAAAGAGACAATCTTAAGCTGGGATGTCGTCTTTTGGAATCGGTGATGATGGAGATCTTCAATAAGTTTGGTTGAAAATTTAGGAATAGACTTGAGAACTGATTTGGGTCTTTTTTATCTTGCTTTCTTGTCTTGTTTGAGTCATGTAGTGAAACGTGGTTTATGTGTCTTTGTAAACTCTGAGCCTAAGTGCTCTTTTGTATTCAGTTTGGCCATGTACACCCTTCGGGGTGTAGGGCTGGGACTTAGGTTCCATTATCTAAAAAATGGTGTAATCAACATAGGGAAGATTTGAGGTATTGCATGCGTAGCGAGTAGCTAAGGGTGAGTTGCATATTGTTTACCGATCGGTAACCAAGAATTATTATTAACAACGCTTATGGACGGAATTGCTGCGGCATTGGAACTTACCGTGGCTGAGGCTGGGAGAGGCAATGCACTAAGTCGGCAGGCGAAGAAGGGCTAAGGGGCAGCAGGCGGCGTCGGCCGTCCAGCAGCACCATGCTGCTAGCACACACGTCGCGCTAAGCTCCGGAGGGACGCCGAGAGCAGCATCTGTGCGACGGTAGTCCTCTGCTCGGTGAGGGCGAGGAACTCGAGACCTCCCTTTTCTGCGAGGACGGTTCGTAATGGGCTTCTGTGCGGACCTGTCCCGGATGATTGACGCGTGGATTTTGTGTGAGATCTAAGGGGAGCAGAATTAGGCTTGGCTCATGGCAGATTGCAGCATGACTCCAAGACGCAGGGTCGACTCGGCTCCACGATATCACATGATAGAACGGAAAAAGGAAAACCCGTAGAATACTTATACATCGGCGCCCGGCGAGAACCCGCATGGAGATGGCCGGTCATCCTCTCCGAACGCACCCTCACATCTTGACACCTTCTCCTTCAAGATCTGTCAAGAAAACTCTTTTTCGCGAGCACTTGTGTTGATGGATGTACTTCTCTGATGGCAAGAACTAGAAAACAACAAATCACGCATTGCAAAGAAGCTTGGCTAAAGATGTTGGGCGGCCTGGTAGGAGAACATGAAGGAGAGATTGCTTAAGAATTGCTCCCCTCGTGCAGCTTGTACGATTTGCACCCATGGGCTCAGATTTCTTTGATGTTGTTGTTGCCGCACAGATGAGGAACCAAAGAAGAAGAGGAAGGAACATGCAGATGTGGATGTGCCACAGATGGTGGAGGAGAGGTCGACACTCCAGAGACAAGGACGACATATGGAGGTGGAGGTATTTCTTCAAAAAAAAAAATGCCGACGGAAGAAAGATCGTCGGTGACCTAGAACCGAACGATAAGGAGCCATACACGCAGAGCCGAGTGAGTCAAGACGGGGGATGAAGCCGAGCCGTGCGCTGTGCAAGAATCATGCAGGAGCCAGCGGCTGAAGGCGTTGAATATTTCAACGAGTCCACGTGTCGGCTATCCAGAGCAGGTTCGCACAAAAGCTCACTGCGAATCGTTCTCGTGCAGGAAACGGGAAAAAATTGTATGCGTGCGAACCCGGCTTGGATTCCTGCCGCGTGGAGGTCCCGGAAATCGAACGGAACACGTACTTGGCTCCTACGGACTGCATCGCGGCTCCCAGGCGCCCGTCGGCTTGGCTCCTCTCACGGTTCCAGGCGCAGCATCGCCTCGGCTCACACCAGAAGTCTAACGAATTTACTCTCAACGGCGGCAATGGAACCCTCTTTCCTTGGCTGCGAACCAAGACTGCAATCCCCGGCGCCGGTGACGACGGCAGATGCTTGCCTCCTCAAACTGCGGGCAACCCTTGTTTTCCACTCGCCGGCGCCGTCCTCCCTTGTTTCTTTTCTTCTGTTTTTTTCTTTCTTTCTTTCGGGCGTGAGGAACTGAGCCCGAGCCGGTTTGTGCCTAGAGCCGTCATGCAGTCAGCTGGGGACAAGCCTACGTGTGCTTCGTTCGATTTAACGGGACCTCCACGCAGCAGGAATCCAAGTCGGGTTCATATATTTTATTTTATTTTTATTTATTTATTTGCCAGGAAACGTGTTCACGACGCCGTTTCAAGCGTGCATGGCCCTGGCTTTCCAAGATTGGGCACGCCCTCCATCTATTTCCATAAGCGTAACGTGAAGAGTCTGTGGTGCCCGCCTGTTAGAGAACAAAAAGATGTACAGAACAGAGAGAGTTACAACCTAGGGGGTGTTTGTTTCGTGGATTTGTATCGTATTCGGATGACGGGCGCGATTTCAATCCGTTACAAGCGTTTGGTGGAGCGCAACCTGCAATCCGTTACCGAGTAATCAGAATCCGCCGTATAGAAACCCGAAACACTCCTTTTCCCATCGGTATCAAGTCGATACAGTCCGACTCCAGAAACAGAACGCCGACACCGCAGCGCTGCCGTCTCCGCCCGATCTCCGCCCTCAAGGCCGAAGAACACCGTGTCCTCGAGGCCGAAGAACACCACCGCCGCTGTCTGCGCCCGATCTCCGCCCAACCCGCACCTCCCTCAGGTCGAAGAACACCACCGCTGTCGCCTGTCTCCACCAGATCTTCACCTCCAACGACGAGCGCAACACTCCTGTCCTTCTCTGGTGACGAACGCAGGTCAGGAAGAGGAGGGTGCGGCAGTCAGCAGGAGGGCGTTAGGGGAGGGGTATTAACACAAGCAGCACATTCGGGTTCGATTCCCCTGTACCTAGATTTGATTTGTGTGTTTCGATCCTTGCTTCTTGTTCTGTTGTTATGCTATTTTAATTCTTGAGAAGAGACTACTCATGGATCGTTGTTCTTCATCACGAATTCTTGAATTCCTAATGATTTCGTTGGTAGCTGTGTTATTCACTTATTCCTGATGAATTTGTAAGCATCTGTGTTATTCCTGAGTCCTGATCATAGTAGTTGAATACGATTCTTTTTCTCCCAATCAAACACCGTATTGGAAACAAATTCCACTACGGAAGTGAACCAAGCAAAAGGCGTAATGGCATTCCTTGATCCAGATTACATCGTAATATCATTACCATTACGTTACTGTTACAAACAGTGAACCAAACACTTCCTAGCAGGATGCCCATACATCGTCAGATCACTCAGATAAGCATACGGGCACCTCTGGTCGAGGAAGCGAATATATATAACTACACAGAAGAAGAAGATGGATTATGTTGTTCGTATCTACATGCTGCATAGCCATCGAGAGGCTGGAAGCCTGAAGCCACAACCAAATTGCAAGGCTCACAAATCAGTACTCTGATCTGTACCAGCTGGTGCTAACGGATGCGTTGAGGCTTTTGCTGGCCACCGATCCCATCTACCATCTCTTGAAGTTGAAGGAGACATGGAGGACGTACCGCATCCTTATCTGATCAACGTTGTATACTATGTACTCGTTGTAAAGCAAGCTACCCTGCAAACCCAAACGGCAATATTTTCAAAGTTGGGCATGGTGCTCTGCATGGGGCTTTATGCACTTCAAAAACAAAAACAATTGTTCAGATGCAGCAGGGAAATGTGCATACCCTTTTGGAAGGTTCCTCTTTGGGTTTCCCGTACGGAACAACCACCCCATCTTTGGTGACTTTAGACTCCGCTAAGTCAGGTGCTGTTTGACCAACACCTTTTGTACTGCATCAACCAGATGTGTCTCAGTATATATGATGCAATTTGGTTCCAGTTGAAATTAAGGTCGTATACTTTTAAAGTAATTCTTTCCAATCTTATGTAAAGCTATTTACAGGTTAACTGTTATTTAACTAAAACTAATACACATATACAAGCATTGAGTTAGGAAAAGGAGTTCCATAATCAAAAGATATTGCACCAGTCATTGACCTTAGTTTTCCCTTGGGTAGGTTATTAGCATTGCAATCTGCAGTTAGTAGCTCATTCATATCACCCAATGCAACCTGAAAAATGGAATAAACAGGTATTATCAACACAAGATTAGACTCACCAAATAGGAAAGTTGATAGATATATGAACTTTAGCTCAAAGGTTACTACGAAAATAGGCATACCTCGCATAGAAGCAGCACTCCAGATCTAGATGTGTTTGAAGCATAGCAATAGTTTGCACTCTTAGAAAACATATCAGCGAAGTAAACACCCTTGCCAAACATGTAACCACTAACAGGTGCTTCAGGAGGAGCAATTCGCAAACCTGGGGTAGAGTCAATATTATGAAAAGTAGCACTCACTGATGGATCTAACATTTAACGAGTAAGGTAGCACAAGCTTAATTTGGCTTTTTACAAAAAAAAGATAATAACTTTTATCTGCTCGACATCTAATCTAACAGAAAAATATTTCCATATAAACTTGTATTTGATGTGTTGCCGGCATGTACGCTTAGGAGAATGTAGAGGAGAGCGGAGCAGAAGCTGGGATTGTGAGTTAGAGCGAATATGGTAGCGAGGCAATGGTGAGACGGCGAAGCTATCGTCGTCGCCAGCCAGGAAGATGTGCCCAGCCACAGCGACCAAAGAAAGTCTCGCCCAACAGGGAGACTATATTTCGTCGATGATTACAAATGAAAACTACCTCGCCTTTATAGCACAGGCCGATTGACTAAACAACTAACAAACTCCTGAAACCACTCTAACAACTCAAGCTAACTCTCCCTGATTATTCGTGAACAAACGTCGCCTGTGCTTAGCCACTTCGGTTGCCCTCCGTGGCGTCTAGTGCACGGTGACGGCGGCGCACATACTTGCGGCCCACAAAGGAGTCCACAACAGTGTTACAAATGTGCCCAGATTAAAATCTATTAGCATGAGATGGGTCATCGATTTGGTACTGATGAAAATAACATAGTATTTTTCATGTATGCAGTTAGAATAACCACATCCTACTTTTTCAAAACATAAGAACATGCATAAATAAATAGTAACCTTCTACAACTATAAACCACAGATGAAGTAGAGAGCAACGCTAGCTTCTACAGATATACAAATGTAAAAGCATAATAGTTTTCAGTGACACATTACCCTGAGAAAGGATTCCAGCCCAGTTGCTCAACCGAGAACCATGCCACAAAAGCATCCTATTTCCAGCATTAGCAAACTGCTTGAAAAATTATAAATCAGTCTTGTGGAAGTATTCAGTAGCTCCTTTCTGGTTGTGTAAACATAACATATTGGAAAGATCCTCTCACCTTCTGAAATCTCTCTGTTTCACCTTGTTTTGATACCTTAAATATTTGCAGGATGTCCACAGTATAACTCGAGTGTGTTTTGGCATGGGTATTCATCAAATAGGTTTTTATCTAGACAAAGTATATATAATTTGTTAACCCTTTCAGATGAACAAACTAAAGCGGGCATATAACATGAATAAAGTCCATCTATCATTCGATGTCAAAATGGTTATCACTGAAAAACTCAGGTATTGAACTCAGGCATTGCCTTGGCCAGGTTAAGTCAATAAAATTAGTAAATTACCATAGAATATTCATCTGAATCAACTTCGAGGGGTACAAAGTCACATCGTAATTGCTTGTATCGAGCATATAGTGGATCATCCTGCATTTTAAAGCAAAGATACCATTATGGTCCAACATGTGCAAAGGGTATACAGTTGTCAAAAATAATTTAGTTACTTTAAAGGACAGACCCAGTGCTCTAAGCTCCCACACAAGATGGGGTCTGGGAAAAGATTATACTCCCTCCGTTCTTAAATTGTTGATGTCATTGACTTTTTCTTTACGTTTGACCATTCGCCTTATTCAAAATATTTTTTCATTTTTACAAGTCATATTTCAACTTCTTGTGGTGATAAAACAAGTCATAATAAAATATGTGATAATTCTTAATTTTTTAATAAGACGACCGGTCAAACATGATGAAAAAAGTCAACAACGTCAACAATCTAAGAATATAGGGAGAAGGGTGGCCCTGGTGCAGTGGTAGAGCCTACCGCCTGTGACCAGAAGGTCCAGGGTTCGAGCCCCAGCCTCTGCACATTGCACAGTGTGCGGGTAAGGCTGTTTGCTGACACCCTTCCCCAGACCCCGCACAGTGCAGGAGCCTACGGCACTGGGTACGCCCTTTTAGGGAGTATGAGGCAAGCCTTACCCCTACAATAAATTACAGAGAGGCTGCGAACCCAGGACCTCTTGGCACAAATGGGGTGACTTAACCACTGCACCAGGCCTGTCCTTCTAGAATAATTTAGTTACTTTAGCAATTAAAAATGTTCTTTTACAGGATAATGTGGTATCCCATCATCCACTATAGCAACAGGATGGAACTCCATGTTCAGAACTAGAATAAACCTTTGAATCAATATCGGAATACATATCATGAGATGGAAGGTGAAAACGTGGAGTTTCAGTGTTTGATGCGTCAAAGGACGGATGGTGATGGATGTTTTCAACTGCTCATAAACTATAAGTTGAATTGGTTTTCCGCACCAAAATAACATCTAACAGCTTAAAATGCAAAAATATTGTTCTAAATCCATTTAATATTTCCATTCCAATTCCAATTAGCATTCAGAATAGCAAATATTCCACTAAAATATCCTCAGATTCAGCTACATTTAACAGGAATCAACAAATCTGGAGTTCATCAAAATGCCATGCCATGGAACGTTGAAATACATATTGAAACATGTAAGCGGTACTGGTGACTACGCCAATTATCAGTGACAAACTGAGCATTTTACAGTCACAAAAAACACATAAAATCTTTTGCAAGTATATAAATCCATACTGATATGTATACTTATTAGCAAGAAGATATACCTGGTCACTTGAATCATCCTCCAGAAGCTTTGTTGCAATCTCTATCTCACCAAGGGCTTCAACCTTCAAATTGCACAAGAGATGAAACATGAGCAGATTCAGCACAAACATAGAATATACAGTTGTCCAGTAAATACATATACTACCTCTGTCCAAAAATATAACCATTTGTTGACTTTCAGGTATCAGCTTTGACCACTCGTCTTATTCAATTTTTTTGTTAAAATGTTTTTTTTTACAATTTGTTTTATCATTGGATATATTTTAAGTATTAATTATTAATTTTTGTATTTATGTAAATATTTTGAATAAGACAAATGGTCAAACATAGCAGTTGAAAGTCAACAAATCCTTATATTCTTGGACGGAGGAAGTAAATAAATAAGAGACATCATGTAAATTTCCCCCAAAAAAAAAAAGAATGGAAGAATAGGAGATTATAACTCATTCATCCATTCCAATTTCGTTATACATATTATACAATAAAATAGAATATCAGGCTTAACATAAAAATTAAAATTTTGATACTAAAATGAACCATAGGAAGCTCTGGATCTGTATAAATTCTTATTCACAAGAATCACTGTTAAAAACTTTTGAAAACAGTTAAAAGGCAAAATAAAACAGTAGTTTAATTACCATTTCAAGCTTAGCTTTTAGTTTCTGAGGAGTGTCGATAATAAATTCACCTGTCAGATATTTTTTGTTAGTACAGGTGATATGCTCCTAGAAAATGCCTAGAAAGTACTCAATCTAATATATCACACTAGAGACCAGCAAGCTAGAAAGTTTGTAACTTACGCATCTTTCTGAAACCAAAGTCATGAGGAATCACAGTGTAGAATTCTCTGCAACCGGCAATAACATAAGAAACCTCAGCAAATATTAATAGAGTGTTTCAAAGGACATAAAGTTCTGCTGCAATCCACTGGCTATGGATCATGTCAGCCATAGCATATGCATAGATATTATAAATTCTGGTAAAGTAATGTTGGTGTTGCCGAGAAAAAAGCTGTTTTGTGTATTGACAAATAACTATAATCAATTACTACAATCCTGAGGACCAGACCATTTCATTGCAAAAGAAACAAGTTTGATTGTTACAAATTATAGTATATAAAGTTTATCTGCTTTTAAACAGTGCCTATGATGCCACAAGTTATTAAGTGACAAGCATTCTACAACAGTTGAATCACTAAATTCAAGAATGTAATAAGAAGAAATAAATGGTAGAGATAATGAACCAACAAAATCAACCAGGCACTAGATTCAACTTATATTCCATATTTGCAGTCAAATAAAAAGAAGCTTGTGGGCTTACCCAGTCAATTGCTCAAGCTGTTTCCGGTCTGCCCTTGAAATAACATTGGAGATCCTCTTCAAAACATCATAGCCCTTTATAAAAAAAAATAGAAAATGTCATTACCGAAACAGAGTGAAAATAAGAAAAAGTAGAACTTTTAATGCACACAAAGCAGAAGTTTTCATTTCACAGAGTTTTTTAGGTTATGGTGTATTAAAGTTACTTAGTTAGTTTGTAAAGAAGAAACCTAATGTTATATTTTCTCATAGACTTATCTAGTGATCTGATATCTAACTGCAACTTGTATATGTCAATAACTTAAACAGCAATAAATTTCCACAAGAACTGATATATACCAACAAAGAAATGCAAGTGCAGTGTACCTTAAGTATTGTAGATTTACTTAGCTTTCCAAGGGGTAGTTTATTAGCATTGTAACCTAATTGATTAGATAAGACAAATTAGCAAATGCAAATGATAGAATAGTATGCTATTAAGCATAAAAATTAGCTGTGGGGCAAGATAAAAAATATATATATAATTAACTATTATTTTCATCAAGTTAATTCAACTACACTATTTAGCAGATAATTATTAAGTGCTATACAGTTACGATTCCTCATTATAAGATCTCACTGTAATTAATTATTCCATGAAATGTATGAAGGTAGTCATACATCATACAAAGTCTTTTTCGTGGTAACAATTGCCTGCCATAGCATTTGTTATACACAGGCAAGCACTGCTCAGTACGGAGGATGACAACAAAATAATTTACCTATTTCCACCATTTGCTGCTTCATCATGCTAATATTGCAGATCAGGGATATGAATTGTGCAATTCGAGTCTCAAGTTTTGTCTCTTTCATCTGATCAGTAATGGAACCTTCGTCCTTAGTCTTATTCTGGAAAAATAAGAATAAAGGATTAAAACCAATTTACATAAAAAAAGATTAAAATAAGGCAGGCACTAAATTGCAAACAGCATCTTAAGTAAAACTTACTGTTTCCTTGTCAGTTTCACCATAGTCCATTTCAAGCCAAGTGTATTTCTTTGCGTAACATTTGAAATTCTTGCGATCAGACCACAGGTTATTAGTTTTGTCTTCAAACTTTCCCTCAAATTCATACATTGCTTGGTCTCGTGTGGTAAAGGGGCCATGAAGCTTATCTTGTCCTCGTGCCCCTACTCTCCCCCATCTATTGTAAACCATAAAGCTTCCACCACCATCAGATTCTACAATCAATAGGGACCAGTTAATGCCCTATCTAATGGCACCCACTGTACCAGTATGGGAACAAGTGCATTCGATTTGTTCATTAACACTTGAATGAAAACATGCGAGCAAAAAGCTAAGTGTCCAACATTTCTAGAAATCATGACATGGACCAATGTCATATCACTTTGCTCTGACTACTATTTCAAAAGATTGAAAAGGCACATGCGCGTCAATAAGAAAACAGATTGAGCAAGTAATGAAAACTGGTTCGAAGGACAAACCTAAAACTTGGATGATAAAGAACTTATTGTTGTTGTTTCCAACATTGGTCTGGTTCAAAGTGGCATCATAAATGTCATCACCCTGTAGACAAACGTGCCCACCATAATGTAAGAATAAAATAAGCAGCAAAGCACATAAAAAGATCTGGTTCCTTAACAGCCAATGAAAATATGTTTAGGTGCTTCAAGTACCAAGTGCAACAAGGAAAGTACCACTTGACTAGTCTTTCAACTTGTGACAGAACTAGTTTTTGCTATGTCAGAGTAACACAGTGTATATTTAGAAATAAACTGTACGTCATGGAATTATCCAGGCATATATATGTTTCAATTTGTGGCATGATTAGTTCTGCTATTCCAGGGTTACTCAGCCTATATTTACAAACAAACTGAACATAGTACTAGAATACATCAGGCACTTAACGACTTCTGAGAATATGAAGCTTGGCATGGAACAACATGGGAAAAACAGGAATACACGCACCACTTGCAACACATGGTAGGTCATTTTTATGTGGTCAGGGATGTGCTGGTCCAGCACAGCAGCACCCTTCTTCGTGGCTGTAACCATCTTCTCCCTTTTCACCTCCTCCTCAACCCTCTCATCAACATCTGGACCAGTCAAATAAGCAAATTCTTTAACCGACGATAGAGCGCAGCTCATGCTCTTCATCTAAAGAAGAAAGAAAAAAATGGATCACGGACCTGTTGAGGCTTCTTTCTTGTCCTGAACACCACCATCCACAGCTGCGACAGCATTAACAGGAGCCGAGAGCAATCTCTTCAGAAGCTCCTTCTTCCCCCCATTTGCCGCAAGCCCCCGTGCTTTGGCTAATCCCTGCAGCTCACGGTACCCCATGCCCTCAAGTTTTGCTGCTTCCGATGATGCATCACCGTTCCCCTCTTCCTCCCCACCACCAGTTTTCCTCCTCTTCCTTTTGTTACCCCCATCCCCCTCGCCATCCATGACCATGCCGTCGCCATCCGCCACAGACTCCGTGGTTACTACCGCCGCCGCTACCTTCTCCTCACGGATAGCCGCGTCGAGCCTCTGCACCTGGTGGAAAAGGGGTTGCAGCATAAAACCAATTAAGCAGAGAACGAATGGAACACAAGCGCATTTTTCACGTGGGAGCATATGCACGAGCACATGGCGTGCACACCCCACTACCAGACCGCACGCGGCAGCGAAGAATCGGACACGGATTGAGGCAGGTACGGACTGCGGCGGGTGAGCCCGCGGGCAGCCCCGGCTGGGAAGGCCGTTGCAATTGGGGCGGAATGGGGTGGAGATGAGGCGGAAAGGTAAGGGCGCGCCGCGAGGCTCACCAGCGCTGGCTTGTTGCCGGAGGCGTCAAGGCCGCGTTGCTGCAGCTCGGCACGGAGCTCCTCCACCCGCAGCCTCGCCGACATTTCCTTGGCTCGGGTCACCTCCGCCCGCCTAGGGCACCTGGGGTCTCGAGAAGGTTCCGGAAGGTTCGGGGGCCGTCGGAGGCGAGCCGGTCGGGCGGGTGAGGGCAATGGCGAGTGGCAGGAGGGTTTAAGGGAGGGGGAGGGGGAGGGGTTGGGTGGGCTGGGTTTTTGGTGGCGGGTTCCTTCGACGGGAAGCGGCCGGAGTCGTGCGGGGGAAGGAGGTGGACGGGTCACGGGGACAGCAAAATGCCAAGCGGAAGTGGAGTGGAAGCGATGCGCCTTCTTTTTCTTTTACGGATAATAAAGACTTGTTTACATCCGCTAAACAAGGGTGTGTTCGTTTTTTTAGCTGTCACATCAAAAAGAATCTTACTATTTAGAAGTACTTAAATAAAGTTTAATTATAAAATAAATTACAGGCTCCTAGACTAATTTACGAGACGAATCTAAATAGGTTAATTAAATCGTGATTAGAAGACGGTTATCTGTAGCATCACTTTAACAAAACATATATTAATTAAGCTCATTAGATTTATCTTAAAAATTAGCACCAATCTGTCTGAAAGGTTTTGTCATTAAATTGATCGAAAAATTTATAAATAGTAAGATTTTCTTTGATGTGACGAGTCTAAATTTTAGAGGACAGAAACGAACAGGGATCGAGAGTAAATTAAAACTACACGTTCTTTAATAAAACTATTACGAAACTGCAGATTTAATTATGTGTATCACAAAACTACAAATTTTACTCACTCTTGTATCACAAAATTATATTTAACAATATGTATCACAAAACTAATTTTGTGAGTAATATATTGCTAAACTATATATTTAGTATACAAAACTACCCATTTTGCAAAGTCTAAATATGTCGTTCTGTGATAAATTGACTTCTTACACCTGTAATTTTGTGATAAATTGACTTGTTAAACCCGTAGTTTAGTTTCTGATATGTGATATGATGTAAACAAATATGTAGTTTTATGATATGACTTCTTTAAATCTGCACTTTTACAACACAAGAGTGTGTAAAATCTGTAGTTTTGTGATACACATCATTAAATTTATAGTTTTGTCAAAGAATTGTAGTTTTGTGAAAAAGAATGAAAAAATACCTTTTAGGTAGCGATTTCTTTAAAAAAATTGAAGTGACAAAAGCTTAGCTTGTAAAAGTGAAGCTGTTTGGGTGTCTAGATTTTAAGAGTGCTAATTTCTCCTTTTCCAAATTTATTGCAATGTTTTTTTTAAATAATGCTCCCTCAGTTCTTAAATTGCTGATATTGTTGACTTTCTTCGTTATGTTCGACCGTTCGTCTTATTAAAAAAATATAAGAATTATCAAATATCTTACTATGACTCGTTTTATCAATAAAGGAAGTTGAACCACGACTTATAATTTTACATATTTGAGAAGAAAATATTTTGAATAAGACGAACGGTCAAATATAATGAAAAAAGTCAATTACGTCAACAATTTAAAAACTAAGAGAGTATTATTTTAATAAAAAATTGCAGATTTGGAGGTATAATCCAAAAACTTGCAAAAGTAGCATGCAGTTGGTCACTCATGGACCGACTAGCCCCTAGTCGGTCACACAACAAGACTAGAGCTAATCGCTCCTACCGAAACTGATTGGTCGGGACCCACACCGGGAGGTCACCGACAGCTGTCAAATCGGAGGTATTTTTTTCTTTTTCTTCGCTTTTACTTTCGCTAATTTACATGCATAAAAGTTGATTTTTTGTTGTAGAAATAGAGTGTTCGGATATCCCACTAAAAGGCACTAAAGCCCTTTACTCATTAAATTTTAGTGCCTTGGCTTCCAAACAGGGCATTAAGTTTAGTGCTAAACCTATCTAGTGGGCTCAAAACTTTAGTGTCACTAAAAAATACTAAAAGTGTCTTAAATCATGAATGTAAATAGTTTATTAAGGATATAAATATTTTATTTAAGAAATAATATCTCTACTTTCCATTAAAAAAATAATTTTGCATATTTATGCTAATTTTTAGTGCTAGATCCGAACATCACCCGATAAATTTAGTGAGACTAAAGTTTTGTTTTACTAAAATTTTACCATTATAAATTTTAGTGGCACTAAAGAGATCCCAACACTCCAATAGAACAATAATTACAGGTGGTGGCGAACGAATCGGCTCATGGGCGACCGACATTTCGGGTGTCTCCGATAGGCCTCTTTGTCCCACTAGACGCACGCCGCGGAGGTCAAACACTACAGGTCAGCGCTAGGGTCTAGTCAGTCAGCCGATAGGATACTACTACCTCTGTCTAGAAATATAAGCAAGTTGGCTTTAAGATATCATGTTTGACCATTCGTCTTATTTTATTTATTTTGTTAGAATTTATTTTAATTCTAGATATGTTTTAAGTACGTCTTCTTTATTTTTGCAATTGCATAAATATTTTAAATAAGACGAATGGTCAAACGAGGAGTGAGAAAGTCAACAAATCCTTATATTTTTTGACGGAGGGAGTAGTTTTGTAATTTTTCGATTCTTGTCCTATACCTGCAATTTTTAATTAAAATAATATTATTTCAAAAAAACTGTTGCAACAGCTGCGTAGTGTAGCTCATATTCAAATCTAATAATCCGCTAAGTATCGAATTTGCTCGGTGTTTTTTAGAGTAAACAAGTCCTCATTGGTTAATAGATTGGGTTACAATCTTCTCCGCTGCCAACATAGATGGAACTGAAGTGCATCATCCAGTCATCCACGCCCAGTCACTGAGCCAACGCAGCATTATTTTGTGGCCTTGATGTGCCCGGCTCAACTAGGGGCAGAGCCCTCGTCCCTCGACGTGCCTGCTTTGATGCATGCGCGCGTCGGCATTAGTGGGCTCCCAGTTACTAATAAACCAATAATCTGCGGGGAGTTGACGCTCAACGCGTCCGCACAGATTTCTTCATGACAGTATCTCCCATGCTTCGATTTACGCCATTTGTCAATCAAGGACTGAGCATTGTATCTAAAACTAAGGTCGAAGACCCTTTTGCTGCACCAAACACAGTTTTTATGGAGAAATTGTACTTGGCTGATTGTGTGAAATGATTCTCTAAAATGGACCACACATCATGGAGCTGAAAAAGGCAACTTTTGTTGATTCTGTCAAGTAATGCTCTGATTTCATTCTAAAAGTTTATTTTATAGAATCAAAGAGAACACTTCTAGAGAAGCTCTACCAAATTGTCTCTAAAAGTTTTCAAGGTGCTTTCTTCATAAATGGGTACTCTAATTATTTTTGCCTATCCAATCTTAGAAACAACTTAAAAATTAAATCATATCATGGGTCATTTTCAGACAAGGATGTCCAGTGCTCAATGTGCAAATTTGTAGCATGCTAAAAGCTGCAGGGATATTTGTTTTCAGAAAGTATGGTCACGTAACTAAAAGTCAATGTTTTTTTTTTTACCTTCCATCCAATCCAAAAACTTTGAACTGTTAATTTATATGGTTCATTGTGTAACAGTGTCATTTGGTCATAGGATAATAAATTTGCCTCTGTTTCAGGCTCTCCTAGCTTATCTATGTCATTAATAAACTCCTAACATGCCATAGCCATGAAACAAGTAAACCAAGTCACAGACGGTTTAAAACCATTAGTCTCGTAATGGCCATACTGAAAACCAAACAATTCTTTGGATCATCAAAATATATCATCTGGCATATGATAATTCAATAAAATAGGTCGGATGCAGAAATGCTTCAAATACTGTAACGACACTCAAGGTTCTAATACGTAAGAGATTGTTGGAAGGAAAAAGAGAGGATTCATTGGTTGTTCCCGGTGCCAATTACTAGGCCTGGACGTTCGCTTTTACCCGAACTTTCGGTTCAGTTAGTTCGGTTTTCTAAAACAAATACCGAACTAGTGATGACTTTTTAGATATCCGAAAAGTTTGAGTACCTAAATTTCGATTCAGTTTTCAGTTATGACCGAACTACCCATACTTTTTTACCAACTCATAGTAAAATACATAAAAATATCAAACCATCGCTTACCATCACAAATAAACTATTAATTAAGTTATAAAATATCATAGTATAGTGATAAACTCTCTAAATTATAACTGAAATGTTGACTAAAAATTATAAATGAATTTAAATGGTACAAAACTTATGGATGAGCTATGTATTTAATAACTTGGGTTATTTGGGTAGTTTGGGTACCTGACACTAAGATCCAAAATTTAAATTAAAAGTTCGGTTAGTTAGATTCCCTACCCAATCTAATACCCGATACCCGAAATTTCAGTTATTTCGGTCTCGATTTCGGTTTTTTTGGTTTCGGTCTTTGGGTATCGGTTTTTATGCCCAGCCCTACCAATTACCATCGATACATGTATACGGACATACTACTGTTGTGAGATGTTACAATCTAACTTGATCAAGAGCTGGATGTAAAGGATTCTTACCAATTCTAGGGATGATACAAAACCAGACAAAGCTAGACTCACTCGCTGCAAGGCCAGAACTCAAGGATCCAAACACAACTGAACTTAACTAAACAAGCATTCTGAAATATGACTTAATTCACATGCACTTCGCAACTTAGAAATCAAACACTTCAAATGCACATTGGTTGGAATGGCGTTGTAGACGTGAGATATTTGCCAGTACACAGATTCAGAGATAGCGATATAATACATTCATAGATGTTCTTCTAGACTGGAACTATGACCGAGCAAATCACTGGTAGAGTCAATAAGCTGACATAAAGACAAGCACTACAGGCCATCAGTACATACATAGAAAAGTAGTGGTGTATGGGCCTCAAGTTGGACACCAATTTGAAGAGGCTGGCCTAAAATGCAAGTAAAGGCCATCATGGATAATGAACAGAGGATAACCAAACACAAAAATGAGGACGGTCAGTGCCGCATCATGAATTATAAACTTATACCAGTTGCGCTACAGGCCCGGCCGCCAGGCATGATCATTTAGAGGCTGATATTCAGAATGACTCCGGCAAAGACAAGCATTTAGTCCAATTATCAACTGTTATTTGACAAGCAGGTATGAATTACGGGTCTCAAAGCAGCAAAAAAAAAAAAAAACAGCAGAATAATGGGTTGTACAAATTAGACAAGTTATGAATTATTTTGAAGAGAGTGCAGGTTTAATTTTGCGTGAATGAAAGCAGCAAAGATCAGATATTCCAGGCACGAATGTGACATTCTACTGAAATGCTAGCCACGTCCACGTTTAAGCTAGATGATGACTCAGTTTCAACAGAATCTTGTAGGACTGAGGCACCTGTTCATATACCAAAAAAAAAACTGAAGTCGAAATGTTCTGTTCCTAGGGATCACAGCTTAATCGTACCAAATTCTCTGCAGGAACACAACGAAGCAGTTTCCCGGCCGTGAAGCACGAGACGAGAGCCTATTCCTCCGGTGTCGTCGTCGAAGAAGAGGTTCCCCCGGTCGTTGAAGGCGGGCCGCCAGGGCGATGGAGAGGAGGCGCGATGAGGGGTTCGTTGCTTTCTCTCCTCCATGGGATGGTAGGGCTTGGGGTCGGAGTGGTGGCCAGGCCGATGCGATGCGCCTTGGAGGGCGCGCGCGGCGGGTGGAGGAGGTGGAGGAGGTTGTCGGTGGCTTCCGGGGACGGGGTCACCGGGGTGGTGTCGGCCGAGGTCGCCGGAGTGGTTGCGCCGGCGGCAACCTTGGCGATGATGGCTGCGCGGTGGCGCTCTTCGAGCTCGTCGCGGTCGGAGTCGCAGACGTCGATGCGGGTGGGGTTGCGGCGCAACATCTTCCTTCCTCTCCTCTTCTTTCGTGCTTCGCTCGTTCGCCGTCATAGTTATGGGCGTTTCGGCCTAGCATCTCTGGGCCGAGGAAGAGAACGGCCCAAAATTCAATTCCAGGCCATTACCCTAGGGTTCACCCCGCCAGAGCCCAGAACAAGCAAACAATTTTTTACAACCATGTTTTTAGGGGAAAAAACATTATAAAACAAGCTCCCATTCATCAGTTCCCAGAATTTAAAATGCAGCAAGCAGCCAAGCACAGGAATACATGATGATATGCAGCCCTACGATAGCCTCAACCTGCAGGAAAATATGTGGATGCAGGTAAATTCGAGCCCATTTTCTTTAGCATTCTGCATATTCACAAGGTTTACCATATCATTTAGCTTTATCTTACAACCAAACATGGGTTTCCATCTACTTACAACCACTAGGTGTTTTAAGGTTGTACTCTTAACTTAGGGCACCCCAATGCATGGCTAAATATAGCGCGTCCGTTGGAACGAGGGGACGTCCAACGACATGTTCTCTAGTGGTGATGGTCTAGCACAACCGGTTGGATACCTAAACATACTTCTTGGGGCAGTTGTAGGTTCTAGTGCGTCGTGAGGTGGCAGTTGTTGTGAATAGCTCTGCGAGAGCCCTTCACTGTTGATAGGCAAATGAGGACCAAAGTATCCTCGCTCCCTAGGGAAGTGGTTGCCTTCGACATCCTCAACGGTTTCCAAAGAGCTTGAGCCTGAAGAAGTCGGCGGGAACCGGTAAAAGGCGTGGTCCGGAGACAGCATAGCAGGCCCACTAGGACCCAATGGCCTCATGCCTCCAGAATGTTGGGACCCAACGAATAAGCTTGAAGAGCCATGCTGGAATTGTTTGTTGATGTTGCTAGGCGCTCTTACAAGTTGTGGTGTCATAGGAGGAACACTTGGAATTCTAGGCCTTTCGGATCTGCAAAGTGGTAAATGTTGAAGCCAATAAGGTATCTTTGGTAGCCGTATAAGAAGGCACAAGTATGTTGACAGTTGTCATGACAATGTAATAATAAAGATAAAACAACGATATCAATAGAAAAAAGAACATTGATGGAAACAAAGAAGCAAACCCGATCTCCGAAATCCGAGTGTAATGTGTTAATCAGTACTATTATCTTACTTGTCATATTGGAGTGCCATCAAGTAAAAAAGAAAACTAATGAGACAAAATAGATATATGTCTATATGTAGACTGATAGCAATAGACATCAATGAGGCGGCACCGGATCATATAGGAATCTAGTTAACTTCTATGATTGTGTACTTTCATGCATCCAACACCATAAAGACATTTCCTATGTGATTAAACATGCACACATATTGCTTGGAGATTACAACAAAAAAATGGCTACCATAGAAAGTTATGTTACCCTAAGGAGAAACTTTCGTTGTGCCTTATTTGGCAACACTTTTTCTTCCAAATATGTGCGAACACCAGGTTCACAAGAGGCACACATCCATGTTGTTGGCCAAGCTGTTGAAACTACTTTTCTTAGAACTAGGTAATACTACTCAGCTAGAACATCATAGAGTATAAAGGTCTCCGCGTGTGCAATACTAAACATTTTCTATAAACATAGGTGACATGCTATAGTAAATGGAAGATGACGCATTAACTCATCACAAATACGGAACATAGAAATAAAAAAGAATCCTACCTGTTTCCATAAAATGAGGGGAGAGACCCTCTCTGTTGGCCACCATTGTCAACTCCCCGAATCCTCGTTGCACCCATAGGGATTATAGGCTGCTCAACTACACCGTTATTGTTGTTGGATGGAGCATAGGAGTGGGGCATGGGCACCGAGGGGTGATGATGGAAATCGGTGGGTTGCACTCTATGCAGTGACTGGTGATCCGATGGTCCAGCTAAAGGATTCCAATGATCATGATATGAAGAACCATACATTGTTCTCTCCATGTTATGAGTGTTTGATGATGATATAGGTGGCAAGTAAGCAACATGTGCACCTTGATGGCTAGCGCCCGGTTCGATAGAGACATGGGCTCAACATTGAAGTTTTGCCCCATGACATCATGAACTGCATTGGCAATATTAGAACAGTTTTAGTCATTTATACATGTGACTTATGCAAGGTAAGTCATTGTTTTGAATTTAAATAAAAACTTACAAGCAGCAGTCCGTGATGCCTCTATTTCACTGTAACAAATAAATAGAACTTGAGTATACATCACAAATACCATTAAAAGATAAAGTAGAAAATATCAAAGCGAGGCACAATGCATCAAACACACAAACAAGCGAGAGATAACAAAACATAAATATATCACATTAGATAGATGGGAGTATTCAAATGATGGGTGAATCTATACATGATAAGATGCATGATAATCCACTTCCACACTCGTTACAGGATTGGAGGTTCTCTTCATCAAGTCCAATCACAATGATCTTGAAACATTGGCACAAAGGATTCGGAACGGATGGCACATGGACATGATTGTAATAACTTCTAGAAGCAGGATTAAGAGATAACGACTCTTGTTATGTAGTTCAAACCATCCACTAAAATTCTAAAAATATTAATGACAACCAATAACCATGCACTTAATGGGAAAAATGAATAAAACAATATGTAGAAAATTTGGAGACAGACCGCCTACCCCAAAAAGGATGGAGTTTGTGATAAGAGACCAATAGGACACCAGTGGAAGTGAAGTGGCTGAAAAAATAGTCCAAATGTATTGTAATCAGCAAGAACATGCCATCGTTTAGTAACTAAATACACGAGTAAGTATAAGGGTGCCATAAGGATACTATATCAACTAAAGTAAAATGCATGACATTTGTAACGGTAGCCATAATGCCTGCTACATTTTTGTCTGTCCAACCTTATAGAAATTTCACAATGATGATGAAATTAAATGTCTTAAAGGAAATAAAAAAAGGATGGAGTTTGTGATAAGAGACCAATAGGACACCAGTGGAAGTGAAGTGGCTGAAAAAGTAGTCCAAATGTATTGTAATCAGCAAGAACATGCCATCGTTTAGTAACTAAATACACAGTAAGTATAAGGGTGCCATAAGGATACTATATCAACTAAAGTAAAATGCATGACATTTGTAACGGTAGCCATAATGCCTGCTACATTTTTGTCATGTCCAGCCTTATAGAAATTTCACAATGATGATGAAATTAAATGTCTTAAAGGAAATAAATGGATTGGGTGGCACCGAAGGTAGACAACTACATGTGTCACCGTAACTATAAAGTTTTGAATCCCTTACCACAAAAATTACTGGGTAAAAATCATAAAGGCCTTCATCAAAGACCCAATCATCATTGTTTATGTGCTGCGATGAAATAGGACCCCTTGCATAGAGCCAATGCCCCCTTTCAACCTGTCGACAATTGGGGCACTGCATATTTCCTTTGGAGTTAAATGCTGAACCAATGCAATCCGATGAAACAAAAAGAAGCTTTAGAAAAAAAAATCAAGAGCCAAGTAGAACAAAGTGCCAAGTACATGCACAAATCTATTATGTCGAATAAGTATTGTCAAGTTCATTGCGTGAGTCAAAAGGATGCTAAGGACATCCATTCAAGCATAGCTCTAGAATCTAGACTGCTTGAAAATATCACTTTTGGTACTAAACGACAAAATTGCTCAACCTTGACTCTATGGATGACATAAATGGTCAATGATGTAAAATTACTCATGAGAACACATCCAAAATTTTGAAAGAGGCCAAGGAATACTTACATCAAATGGATTGATGAATCCTAGTCCAAATAACAGCTATTGATCCACGATAGTGACCCCCTCTCCAAATTGTATACCATAATCGTCACGCACAATAACTTCCACAACTTGACACATATAGAACCATCAATTAAACCAAAACTATGTATTATTTAGCAAACTCAACCATGTTAATTGTACTTATGGGAGCAAAGTTATTAATTTTCGGCCCAAGCTAAAAAACTGTTCCAAATTCTCTCCCAATTCTAGTCGCACTAATCCACTAATAGCAAAACATTAAATTGCCACCCTACGAGAATTCAAGACCACCCTTGCACCCACTAGCTCCTACCTATGCACACCACAATCAAGAACGATCCTGAAATCTTGAAGCGAGTAAGCAGCTCACCGAGGTGGAACTCATGGCCGCACCGCAACCTCGGCGAGTGGAACGTCCCCCACCACCAACAACCACCGCGTCGAGGCGGATTGAGCACCGCAACACCGCTTTAGCCTCGATCCTTCCTCTCTACATCCCCTTCCACCTCGGTGCCCCCACCCTTCGACTCGTCCTCACTACGACTTTGTTCTTCCTTAGACATCATCTCCGTGATCACTGCCTGCTCGTCCTCTTCCCGTCGAGCGCCCAAACCCATCGCGATGTTGGTGAAGTTACCCACGGTTGTGACGTCGGAGCTACTCCGATCTCCTTGCGCGCGCTCATGGCCCTCACACTTTGCTCAATGAGTTGTTTGTGCAGTGCCTGGGCTCTCTCTACCTCTATTGCTTTTATATCCACCAAGAATTATAAAAGAGGTGTGTGTGTGTTGGGGGGGGGGGGCTAAAAGGTAGGAATTGGAGGTTTTTTGCGGGGCACCTTGGAAGCAGAGCTAAATCTAACAAAAGGCCCTGCCCAATTTTTTTACTAGTGTTTTATGATTTCTCTAGGGTGGATCTAGTAAGGATAAAGTAAAATATTTGGAAGGTAAAATAATTTCAGGTTTGCTAATCGTATACCAAATTATTTTTAATACTATTAACTTCAATTGCTTGTGATAAAAATATCTTTTAGTTGACTTACAAATGAAGCAAAAGTCGACCAAACGACCATGGTTGTAGATCCGTCGTTGTACCGAGGCAGTGATCAAGATTCTTCTTGTTGCATGTGACGGAAGGGTAGATGTTGAAGGTACTGGAAATCGAATAGGTTCTAATGGGGAATATGATGGTGACTGTATTGAGCGAGGGAATATATAATCTGGTATGCTAGATCGCAATGATGGAGACACTGGAATAGAGCCCGAGAAAGGATCTAATTGATGATAATATGAATTAGCAGGAGTATAACGGGGATGTACATAGTCTTGAATACTACTAGATGATAGTGGTGGATGCTCGGAGTGAGGTAGCATATAGTCTTCTTGTATGAAAGATGATAGTGGCGGATACTCCGAGTTGTATATGTAGTCCGGTATGCTAGATATCAATGGCGAGCGCTCAAAGTGACGCAATACAAAGTCTCGGAAATTAGATGGTAATGGCGAACGCTCGGAACCAGGCAATATATAGTCCGGTATGCTAGATGCCGGCGATGGATGCTCTATATGGTCCGGTATACTAGAAGGCAATGGTGATCGCTCCGAGCGACGTCGGGAGTCGGGGAAGGCGAAAGCCATTTTTGTGGAGAACCGCTTGGTGCAGGCAGATCGGGATGAGGAGGACGGCACATCGGGCGCTCCGTTTTATAGCCGACGCAGGCGACACAATATTCGCTCGTGCCCAAAGATATCTGCATATTGCAGAAAAAGCATAGAGATCGCTAAGCACGCCGAATATTCCAAAGTTTGTACGATTACGTTATCAAAGAATGTGACACCTCGGTTACTCGACATAATTTGGTAAATTTAAGAAGTAAATTAGCTTAGATACCCCCGAACATGCCCTATCTTTCGATAAATCGAACCGAACGGATCAAGTAAGGACTCTAGTTATAAATCGAGTTCATTTATCATTTAAGCTTATGAGATGAAAAAAAGGATACTAGATGATGGCTAATGTGAACCATAAACACTTGCACAAATAATGTTATACACTTGACATATACAGAAGGTAGAAATAGTAATAATAATATGTAAGACAAAAAGAAATCGTGAATACAATAAAACCTAGCTAAAACAGAGAGAATTACTGTTGTGCTAGTCCCTTCCCCAAAAAAGAATTTTGTTGAATGTTATTGTTTCAAACTGCAGGGGTTGGATCGCAAAAAAGCCAAGCTTTCGGTGCTAACAGAAACTGCCGATCGGTGACGTGACCCAAAACGTGAACACCCACCAACGCCCACCCACCGTCCCTCGATCCGGCCATCCGCACGAGATCCGACGGCCCCCAGTGCTGGTAGCATGTGTGAGGTCAGGTCGGTCACGCTGCCCCGGGTCCCCCTGGCTAGCAAAATGGAAACGGAAGCGGAACCGTGGCGGGCACCGCGGGCCAGCTCATCTGCGGCTTCTGTTTTGACCTGATGCCCGCGTGCTTGTCAAGGCTAGAGAAACTGCCGGCTGCCGCCGGGAAAGAAGCCAAGGCTAGGGTGGCGTGTGGTCTTGGGGCTTTGTATTGGAAATTGTGAGTGTCGTGACTGCCGTCCGTCCGGGTTTTGGTTTGTAGGTGACGTGGCGTGCTAGCCACTGGATAGATAGATAGATGGATGTGGCTCGTGGACGGGCGTGCCACATGGACTACACGAGACTAATGGCAAAAAAAAAAAAGGAGGGACTGCACGAGACTCGAAAAAGACGCCTACATAGTGCATGGTTTCAGCGAGTCTCGCTATGTTGCAAAAAACCCGGCGGTCCTTTCTTTTTATAGTTAGTATAAGAACAAAACTGATGAAACGGAAGCGTGGACTTAGGACGCGTTCGGCGCAAACCATGACGCTTACCGGCGCCCAGCCAGGTCACGCGTGAGGGGCTGCTGCAGTGCGTGAGTGCGACCAGAAACAGGCCCCTCGGCTGAGCGACGGTGACGTGCTGTGTTCGAGGGCCTGCACCTTGTAGCTGTACATTACCAGAAACCCAGCACCGTTCCTTTTCATTTTTTTCAAAAAGAAAGAAAAAACTGAAAACGGAAGCGCAGACCTGGGGAACGCTTACGTTGGTTTTGGTGTGAGCATGAGACCCAGGTCACGCGCCGCGCTAGACGACTGCCGAGCGGGTCCCCCGGCTGAGCAGCGGATCCCACGTCAGGTATGTTCGTTTTCTGAGTCTAAATTTTATAGCTGTCACATAAAAAAGAATCATACTATTTAAATAAAGTTTAATTATAAAATAAATTACAGGTCCCTAGACTAATTTACGAGACGAACCTAATAACGTTAATTAAGTCATTATTAGAAGACAGTTATCTGTAGCATCACTTTAGCAAAACATAGATTAATTAAACTCTTTAGATTCATCTCGAAAATTAGCATCAATCTGTCAAAAGAGTTTTGTCATTAAACTGATTAAAATATTCATAAATAACAAGATTCTCTTTGATGTGACAGTGCTTAAATCTTTAATGTGATAATGCTTAAATTTTAGAGAGAGGAAACGAACGGGGCCTCAGTCTGTTCTGTAGAAGCCGCTCTCTCCACACTGGCGCGGCACAAAGGACAGGAGGCTGTCGTGAGTTGTGACGTTGGGTGGCCTCAGCATTCTTCCACGTTGACTGTGCAGTGGCAGTTGGGAGTTGAGCACCGAGCGTTTACCGGCATTCGGCGCTCATATAATATATTTTTTTCTTTGACACGGCGCTATAGGTATCCAAATGGGCCGTCCGGCATGGTACGGTCTGAGCCCGTTTAAGCATGACCCATTTAATTTTGGGTTGACACGGCACGAAACAGCTCATAGGGTGAGGCTACGGTCCACGAGACGACATGAAATTATTTTACCGCGTCGAGCTAGCTCGAAAAGCCCGCAAGCACGAAAGCCCACGAAGGCCCGTTAAGCCTTCGTAGCCCGAAACCTAAGCGGTGAGGTCCTCCTCCCGCCGACCGCCGTCGCGATGCCCGTCGCCGCCGCGAAGCTCCTCCTCGCACCGTCGCCATGCCCGTCGCCGCAGCGGCCGCCGTCCCCTCTCACCATGGGCGGTGGACGAGGATAGTCCGTCCTACCGCCTCCCTACCGCCCGGCCGCCTCCCGAGATCCACGCCGGAGGAGCATGCGGGGAAGACGGAGGCCGGCGGCGATGGCGTGCGCGGAGGAGGCTCGAGGCGGCAGCACGCGCGTGGAGGAGGGTAGCGGCGAGCAGAGAAGTGAGTGAGAGAGGAGGCCGCGGCGGCGGCGGCGCGCGGGGAAGGTGGAGGCCGGCAGCGAGCCGGCACGGCTGTCGGAGTCTTGAATCCGGAGGAGGCCGGGAGTGACATGGCGAGGAGATAAGAAAGGCAAAAGAAAAGGAAAAGAAAGAGAAAAGAAAAGGAAAAAGAAAAAACCCCTAAACCGTGGGCTTCGTGCCATACCGTGCCTTGTAAACGTGTCGGGTCGCATTTGTGCCTAACGAGCGATGTGGTGAACCGGCCATGCCGTGCTAGCCCACGGGCCGAGGCAGCGGCCCAAGCACGGCACGGAGCCTCGTGCCGTTGATTCGGGCCGTGCCGTGCCCGGGCCGTGCTTTTTCCGTGCTTGGGTCGGCCCACGAAGCACGACCCGGTTGGCAAGCACTACACAACGCTCACATAACAAATATCTCTCGAATTGCATATTGGGCTTGTTCATGACTTATGGGCTGATAAGGAGGGAGGTCCAAATAGTCGGAGTGATTGCGCGGGCCAACTACTCGGGGCCTCCTAGTTGGGGCCTCCTATCATCCTACCAAGACCCATCAGGCACTCAACTAACCATGGGCTACCCGCCAAGTCCTTAAGTCCGTCGTCATGCCTTGTAGCTGTTTGACAAAATGCTGTTGTGGAGCGGTGGTGGCTCCGACTCCGTCCCTGTGTTGTCCTCGTCGTGCCGCCGCGCCGCGCCCGCGACCACCACATTGGGGTCTCCATGCCTCTAGTACGCGTGGATCCGTCCACCCCACCCTCTATCGTCATCGACGGTGGGCAAGCTTGGCGAGCTCGGCCGGGTGTGTCGGAGGACAAAAGGAAAGAAAAAGAAAGGCAACATAGGTATTGATGGGGCCATAGTGCTGATGTGGCAAACCGATGTGTGGGACCCACCGCCACGTCGACGAATACCGCTGTGCATACCGCTCGGGGAGGAAAAATGAACGGTTTTGATAGTTAGAGGTGGTCGGATGTGTGTTTTTGAAGTTTAAGGAGAAAAATCAGACTTTCACGATAGTTCAAGGGGGGTAAATAGGAATTCTTCATTATTTTTTCTTAACTTATGTCTAAACTTGTGGACGGGCTCGTGGCCTGGTGGTAAAGGTGCATGGGTGGAGCTTGAACCCCTGTCTCGCACTTGCCAAAAAAAAAAACTTTTGTCCGAACTTTTTTTAAGATGAAGAGAATTCTATTTCATCAAAAAAATGAAAATTGTTGTAAAACGCTTATTGGGCAAGGCCCACCTTCTAGAAGAAGGATTCCCGACCCATATAGTCGGCGTTTGAACCACCGGTCGTAGAATTTGTCTCGGGAATGCGCGTTTTGGGCCGGATGGTACACAAGGGAAGACACGAAAGATTTAGGCTGGTTCGGGAAAGCTCCCTACGTCCGGCGGGGGTGGTGTCGCGGCGTTCGTGTTCCTTGCGTCAAGCGAGAAAACGGGGTACGGTGGTGATGGGAGAGGAGCGTGTTCCAAGTCCCGTGCGGACGAGAGTAAAAGCGTGAGAGTGTGAGTGTTTCAGCCTGTCTCTTGGACTTGTGCGTATGTGAGAGACTCTACCCCTTTATAGTCATAGGGGTGAAGCTCGAGTTACGGGGAGAGAGAGAAGGAGGACAACCGTGGAATCGATCGAATGCCCGTGCCGTCCCGTCGGTCTTCTTCCTCGCGCGTACTTGAGTGGTTGACTAGGCGGTCGCATCGTTCTTGTAGCTTGCTGCGTCGGGGTGGAGTATTCCGCATCCGGCGGAGTCATGGGCGGCGTCATAGCGAGTGGTTGGAGATGACATGCCATTTCCGTCCTTCTCTATCATGCGCATTGATGGCTGGCTCAAGGTCGAGGTCGTGGGGTAGCTCGTTCAAACCTCGAGCTTGCCGGCGAAGGTCGTGCGGGACGGAGCTTAACTCGAACTCGACTTCGAGTTACACCTGTTCGACGGGCGTGACGGGAGGGGTCGTACAGCCGTACGTCGGTGGATGATGGCTTCCCCGCATACTTCGGTCCACGCCAACTCGTCGGGCAACAGGGACGGCACGAGGACGGCACGTCCCGTCGGCGTGGCCCGACGGGAGCGGGTGGTGGTAGGAGGGATGGGGTGCGAACCCCCGCCAATGATTTCCGAGTACCGCCCACGTGGGCGCCGGGGTGGTTCGGAGTTAATGCACTTGGCGGTCAAGTTTCAAGGTCGAGCGCGGAGGTCGAGCGGGAAGGTCGAGCGGGCAAAGTTGTGCGGGACGGAACCTCCCCGAGTAAGACGGACTAGGTCGCGCGAGGCGGACTTCCTCGAGTTTGGCGAGGCAAGGTCGAGCTTGTCGCCTCGCCGACTCGTCTTCCGGCTTGATGGAACCGGCGTGGGCCGGCTTCTTCCGCCGACGTGGTTTCGCTAATCCGTCAATCAAGTAGGTTCGGAGGGTGCCACGTGGCGAGTGTTAATCCTTCTCCCCGACAGTAGCCTCGAGCCCCGGGTGAGTCATGGACTCGCCGGGGATCCATCGAGGATGCGGAGAGTCGCGTTCGCATAGTTTTTGTGGGAGTTGTTTTTCCGCCGGATGCGCGCGAGCGCGTCCGGTAGACGGTAGCCCCGAGCCGGAGGATAAGTCGAAGACTTTTGCTTTGGCTGAATCGCGAACGAAGTGCGGTCCCGCCGTTGGACCTCGTGCTTGCGATGCCAACCCCCAAGCCCCGCGCGGTGCGGACGGCCGGTCGTGAGGCGGTTCGTCTTAATCGATTTCCCGTTTGCGTCACGTTCGTACGACGGAGGGTAGAGCAGATCCGTGATTCGCCTAGTAAGGGCGACACGCGGGGCTCGGTGAGCTCAATAACGGGAAAAGTTCGAGTGAAGTTGCGGTTTCCCGTCGAGGGGATTCCGTCCGGCCCGCCGGGGGACAACTTCATTAATCCGTGCGATCGCCCTCGATTGGGACCTCGAAACCATTCGCTAAGTTTCGGGGCTCGATGCCTCTCTACGGTGAGACTCCCTTAGTCGAGGTCGACGCGGACTCGAACGTGTCCGGTTGCTGCTCGTTGTGCTTGCGCGCGAGGGTCGCGGTCGCTAGGTGGACCCATCGATGTCACTCCCCGGCTCGATTTGGTATGCTCGAGGCAACCGTCGAACCCTTTCGATCGGGCCGGCCTTGGAACCTCGGCCGGGTGGGGCCGTCGAGGCGATTTTCAGCCTCTTATCCCCGCTTACCTTCGAGGTCAAGCCTCGGTTTGGTCGAGCTTCGAGGTCGAGCGCTCGACTTTGAAGCGAGTAGGTAGGAGGTCGAGGGACCTCCTCGGGGTGCGTGCCTTTCCTCACCCGTGTCGGCATGTGAGAGAATTTGAATTGACAAGGAGGACGAGGGGAGCGTGGCGGTTTTACCGTCTCGGCTTCCATGGTTCAGGAATCGAGGCGCGTCCTCATCCGTTGCCGACGTGTAGTGGTGGGCCAGCATGGCATGGATTCGGTTTTCACTCGGTAGTGGCGGGCCCCCGCGAGTTAGTACGGGCAGCGGAACGGCAGACCCGGAGATAATGGCGTAAGAATCGGGGAGGAGGAGTTAAGAAACTTTACCCAAAGGGTGCCCGCAGCGAAACCGAGGGTACGCGCCCGCCCGACGCAGCCGCCTATTTAAGCCGATTCCTGCCGTGGCCTTCCGCCCTCACGCGCCATCGCCCTCCTTGCTTTCGTCCTTCTAAGCCCTAGCTTTCGTCTCTCCAAGCCCTAGTTTTCGTCTTCCTTCTCGCGCAGCCCCCGAGCCTTTTCGTCCTTGCTCGCCATGTCGACCTGGACCCGCTCCACGACGACGAAGGCTGACCTCGAGCGGCCGGTGGCCCAAGGCTCGCTGCGCGAGCGCGGCGCCGAAAAGTGGTGGATACTTCCGGCAACGAGTCGCGCCCTCATCCACCGGCGGGTTACGTCATCTCCTTCCTACACTTTCACGAGCGCGGCTTGGGGACACCGGGGAACGACTTCCTACGGGCCATGATGTTCCGGAACAAGGCTGGAGCTTCACCATCCGAACCCCAACGGGATCCGGCAGTCGAGCACCTTCGTGGCTCTCTGCGAGGGTTTCTTGGGCATGGCGCCCAACCTCGACTCGTGGAGGTACTACTTCCGTATCAACCTCTATCGGAGGCGGAACTCCATGGGCGAGGAGGTTCCCGCGCACATCGGTTGCGCGGGGATTGTCATGAAGAAGGACCGGGGAGGGACTACATTCCGGTGACCACCCCCTCGTCGAACCGGGGGTGGCACCCGAAGTGGTTCTACCCGCGCCAAGATCCGGCGCATCCGTTCCCGGCCTTCGAGGGCCGAGTTTTGAGGAAGTCCCGGAGGAGTGGAGGTAGGGCTGCCCCCGCACCAACCGGGACCAAGTCGATATGATGATCGAGGCGATCCGGCACTTAAACCGGATCGACGTCGACGCGACGGTGGTGGTGGGGTGCTACGACAAGCGAAGGTTCGCGCCGCCGATGCGGCGCTCGATACCGATTCATCGGGTCTCGAGTAACGACCGCGTCGTCCCGGACACGGTGATGGCGGTGCAGCAGCTCGACGACGACACCGTCGCGCAGCGTGTACGGAGCGCGGCCGGGCATAGCCGCGCGAGCTTGGCCCGTCCAGGGGGCCCCAAAGATGAAGCCGCACCCGCAAGCGCTCGATGTGGTGAGTCACTTCGACCTTCATCGTCTTGCTGTTTACTCGTGTTTTCGTCACCGTTCGCTAACTTGTTCTTTTCTCCGTAGTCCACCCGGATCTCGCTCACCAAGCGTCCCAAGCTGCGGCTTCCCGAGGAGCGAGGCGAGAGGGAGGCCAACCGCCTGCGGGCTGCGGAGGAGCAAGCCGAGAGGAAGGCGGCCAAGGATTTGGTCGCACGACTTAAGGCGGAGAAGGCGGCGCGAGACGCCGAGCGTCAAAGGAAGAGGGACGCGTACACGGCGGCGGGGTTAAACCCCTACACCGCCTCGACCGGCTCGACCCCCATTCCCACGGATTCCGAGGATGACGGCGGAGCCGGTGAGTTCGAGACCGGCGGGGAGGCCCCGTATGTCCGCTCCCGCCGAGCCGTCACCTCGGCCCTCGAGACCTCCGCTCCTTCATCCTCGACCTTCGCGGCCGGGCCCTCGAGGCAGCCCGCGACCTACGGAGGCGGGTCAAGCTCCCGGACCATTGAGGCGTCTCCCGTGGAGGGGATGGGGACCAGCGGGGACCCCCTGTTTGGGTCGGATGTCGTGGACCTCACGGGGGATCCTACCGCCGATGCAAGAGAGGCGGCGGAGATGATCGCCGAGTTAGTCGAAGGCGAGACGGACCTCAACCGCGCGCCGGCGGCGCCGGAGACGGCGTGGCGGATGGCGTAGATCTGCGACGTCTTCCTCCGCCACATCCGCGAACGTGGTGCCCGCGCAAGGTTCCGGAGCTCGGGCGCTGCGAGCCCAAGAATCCGGCGGGACCGTCCCCGAGCCGGTGGGGAGCGGCGAGGAAGGTCGGCTCGCGGCCGACGAGCCGGCCTCGCGACGCGCGGACGCGCGTATCGATGTCTTTGAACTTGCTGCGCTCGGCGGAGGAGGCGCCGCACGGTCCTCACTCGACCTTGAGGTCCCCGCGGAACCCGTCGAGGAGGAAGCACGGGAGGTGGTCGACCCGGCGGCGGCTGCCGAGAAGCGTGCTCGCGAGGGCGAGCCCGGTGATGGTGGGCCCGCGCCCAAGCGCGCGGTGCCGCCGAGGAGGAGGGCTCGGCCACGACTCTTCGTAAGTCGTTAACCTCCTCGGCGGCGCGAGCCGCGAAGGTGAGGAGTGCCGGCGTCGAGGTGGCGGCTACGACGGCCACCACCGGACGGGAGAGTCGCTTCGGATCGGAAGGCGTCGGACGTCGTGGGCGGGCTCACGCCGGTGGTGCGCGAGTTCCTGTCCCGACTCGAGCCGGGGGCGGACGAGCTCGTGGAGGCGGCCGGTCAAGCCCGCGCCGGCTTGGAAGAGGCACTCGCGCGGGCGGAGTCGGTTCGAGCCGCGAAGGAGGCGGCGGAGGCGCGCCGCACGAAGGAGGCGGCCCCGGCATCCTTGGCCAAGGCCGAAGAAGCTGCCTCGGCGGTGGAGAGGGTCAAGGAGGCACTCCGGGCGGAGCGTGAGCCGAGGCAAAGGCCGAGGCCGCGGCGGAGGTCTCCCACCGGACCGCGTCCGGCTACCTCGAGAGAGCTCCGGGAGCGGCGGGCCGAGAAGGAAGGTAATAACTTAGAGCTTTTTCCTTTCGACCTCCGAAATTCCTTGACATTTTCTTAGCCTCCGGAGTTCAAGTCCGTAACGTCGAATTCTCTCGATGGTGTAGGGATGGAGCAAAGGCTGGTTGCGGCGGAGGAGTCCAAGAGGGAGCTCGACGCCGCCTTGGGCCGCGCCTTTGCCGATGTCGAGGCCGAGCGGAGTGTCGAGGTTGCCTCGCCTCGAGCAGATCGGCGCGGTGGTCCGAGGAGCGAGGCGCTCCGCTGTGCGCGCGACCTTCACGGTGCTGGCGTCACACTATGAGGACCTTGACTTCGGGGCCGTCGGCTCGGGGCTTGTCCCCGGCTTCGTCGGCGCCGAGCCTGGAGGCGTTGAAGACCGAGACCCGCGTGCACGCCGATTCTCTCGTCGTAAACCTCGAGGAGGAGCCCCTCCCCAAGATGTAGATGAGCTAGGGAGTTAGTTTTTATTTTTGTTTTGTTATGAACAATGGGGCGTTGTCCCCTTGCATGTAAATAACTTTAAGTTTTTAACTCGTTCCGCACTCGACCCTTCGAGGTCTTGCTCTTTGTTTAAGTTCGACTTAAGTCTGTCTTGGCCTTTTGACTTAGCTTGTTGACTCGCAAAGTTAGAGCCTCCGAGCCTCGTTGGACTTAGTCGTTTTTGGTGAGCGTCTACTAGGACCGCCGGGGTACTTGAGCTTCGGCCTTCCGACCAACTTAGACCGTGAGTCCGTTTGCCCACGACTTACTTTGTTCGTCACCGAGATTCGAATCCAAGGTCAAGTAAAACTTAGTAGATTTTGTTCGCGAAAAAGAGCTAAGTGCGGCGACTTTTGTTTTGAAAAATCGTAGGTATCGCCCGCCTTCCAGCCCTCGAGTGAGGCTCGACCTCGCCGCAGAGGTCGAGGGTCACCGTGTCTGAGCGGGCGATCGTTTAAAGAGTAAAGGAACAAATGCGAGTTCAAGGGTAGAATTTACGTAACTCGCGCGATGTTCCGGGCATTAGTCAACTCTCGACCTTCCACCGTCTTGAGCTTGTAGGAGCCGGGCCCGATGACGCGTGCGACGATGTAGGGTCCTTCCCGGGGAGGGGAGAGCTTGTGGCGGTCCTTGTTGCTCGCACTCGCATAACACCATGTCCCCGACGTTGAAGCCTCGACTCTTGACGTTGCGATCGTGGTATCGTCGAAGCGCCCGTTGATACTTGGCGAGTGCGGGAGCGCAGCATCACGCGCTTCATTGTGCTGATCGGCGGCGTCCTCGAGCGCCGTTTTGTTTCCTTGCTCGTCGAAAGCACGGACCCTAGGAGCGCCATAGTCGAGGTCGGTCGAAAGAATCGCTTCCGAGCCATAGACCATGAAGAATGGCGTGTAGCCGGTTGCCGGCATGGAGTCGTTCGAAGACTCCGGAGAACGGCCGGTAGTTCCGCCGCCCATCGACCACCGAAACGCTTCAAGCGATCATAAATGCGAGGCTTGAGCCCTTGTAGGATCATGCCATTGGCTCGCTCGACCTGCCCGTTGGTTTCGGGATGAGCTACAGCTGCCCGATCTACCCGAATGAGGTAGTTGTCGCAGAACGTGAGGAATTTCTTCCCCGTGAACTGCGTGCCGTTGTCCGTGATTATCGAGTTGGGAACTCCAAATCGATGAACAATGTCGAGGAAGAACTCGATCGCCACTTCGGACCGGATTTTGTCGATGGCTCGAGCTTCAATCCACTTCGTAAACTTGTCAACCGCGACGAGCAAGTGGGTGAAGCCCCGAGTGCCTTCTTTAATGGGCCGACCAAGTCCGGACCCCGGACCGCGAAGGGCCAAGTGATGGGTATGGTTGGAGGGCTTGAGCGGGTTGATGCGTCCGTCGAGCGTAGTACCGGCAACCCTTGCACGTGTGCACGACGCGAGTCGTGTCGGCCACGGCGGTTGGCCGGTAGAAGCCTTGTCGGAAGGCGTTACCCACGAGGTCTGCGACGCTGCGTGATGCCCACAAACGCCTGCATGGATGTCGTTAAGGAGCTTTACGCCTTCCTCGATTGGGATGCGGTGCTACAGAATTCGGACGCGTTGCGTTTGTAGAGCTCGCCGTCGACCGGGACGAAAGACTTAGAGCGTCCGTGCGGGCGCCTTGCTTCGGTTTGGTCGGTCGGAAGCTTGCCATGGAGGAGGTACTCAATGTACTGCGCCCTCCAATCAGATTGTAATGTCTCGCCGGCCGCCGCGCGTCGATTTCCATGACCTCTTCGCCCGTCGGCGGAGGATCAGCCCCGAGTCCTTGTTTGGGCTCGAGTGTTCCTCGGGGTCAAGGTCGGCACTCGGGGCAGCCCCCGAGTCTGCTTTGATGGGTCCTCCATCGTCCTTAGGAGGATCGAGGAGAGCGAATTGACGGTTGGAACCGATCGTTGGCGAAGACGCCCGACGGGATCGGTTCCCGGCTGGATGCCGGCTTAGCCAACGAGTTTGCCACCTCATTGAGCCATCGAGGGATGTGCTTGAGCTCGAGGCCATCGAACTTCTCCTCGAGCTTTCGCACCTCTTGATGATAGAGCATCGGCGTGTCGTTCCGACAGGTTGACTCTTTCATCACCCGATCGATGACGAGCTGCGAGTCCCCGCGGATCTCGAGCCGTCCGATCCGGAGCTCTATGGCGATCTTGAGGCCGTTGACTAAGGCCTCGTACTCGGCTACATTATTCGAAGCCGAAAAGTGTAACCGATTGGCATACCTCATACGTACCCCCGGGGGAGACGAAGACGAGTCCAACGCTCGCTCCGTCTGCGCATCGGCGACCCGTCGAAGTACATGACCCATTATTCTTGGTCTACCGGTGCGGGTGGCAACCGGGTCTCCGTCCACTCCGCGATGAAGTCGACGAGCACTTTAGACTTTATCGCCGTTTGGGGCACATAGGTGACGTCGTGCCCCATCAACTCGAGAGCCCATTTGGCGACTTTGCCTCGCAAACTCCCTATTTTCAATGATGTCACGCAAAGGAAACGAGCTTACCACGGTTATCGAGTGCGCGTCGAAGTAGTGGCATAGCTTGCGCCTGGCGACCACCACGGCGTAGAGGATCTTGAGGACCTGGAGATACCTCGTCTTCGAATCGGAGAGCACCTCGCCGACGTAGTAGACGGGGTGTTGTACCTTGAGTACGTGTCCCTCTTTCTCCCGCTCGACCACGACGGCAGCGCCGACAACCCGAGTGGTTGCCACGACGTAGAGGAGGAGCCGCTCGCCGGAGATGGTGGAGTTAGGACCGGAGGGTTGGCCAGGATACGCTTCACGTCATCCGGCGCGGCCCGGGCCTCGGCGTCCACTCGAAGCGCTCGGACTTCTTGAGGAGCTTGTAGAGCGGGAGGGCTCTTTCCCCAAGGCGTGAGATGAAGCGGCCGAGTGCTGCTAGGCATCCCGTATGTCGCTGCACCCCCTTGAGGTTCCGGATCGGACCCATGCGCTCGATGGCGGAGATCTTCTCCCGATTCGCTTCGATGCCGCGCTCCGAGACGATGAAGCCCAATAGCATCCCCCGTGAGACCCCAAAGACACACTTCTCGGGGTTGAGCTTGACACCATTCTCGCGTAGCTTGGCGAACATGCGCTCAAGGTCGACCATGAGTTGGTCGGCCTTCTTAGATTTGACGACGATGTCGTCTACGTAGGCCTCGACAATATCTCCGATGAGATAGACGAAGCATTTCCGGATGAACCTCCGGTACGTGGCACCGAGCATTCTTGAGTCCGAACGGCATCGTGGTGTAGCGATACGAGCCGAAGGGCGTGATGAAGGAGGTCGCTAGTTGGTCGGATTCGTCGAGCGCTATCCGATGGTACCCGGAGTACGCATCCGGAAAGCAAAGAGTTTCGCATCCGGAGGACGAGTCAACTATTTGGTCGATGCGTGGTAAAGGAAAGGGATCCTTGGGACAGGCCTTATTCAGAGCTAGTATAATCAACACACATTCTCTATTTCCCATTCTTTTTTCGTACAAGAACATGATTAGCTAACCACTCCGGATGATACACCTCCTTGATGAACCCGCCGCCAAAAGCTTCGCGATCTCCTCCCCGATTGCCTTGCGCTTCTCCTCGTCGAAGCGGCGCAAGCGTTGCTTCACCGGCTTGGAGCCCGGCCCGATGTGCAAGGAGTGCTCGAGGACTTCCCTCGGTATGCCCGGCATGTCCGAGGGTTTCCACGCGAAGACGTCGGCGTTCGCGTGGAGGAAGTCGACGAGCGCGCTTTCCTATTTGGGGGAGAGGGAGGTGCCGATGCGCACCGTCTTCTTCTCGTCGCCTTCAAGGTCGAGGACGACCTCCTTGGTGCCCTCCGCCGGCTCGAATGAGGCCGCCTTGCGGCTCGCTCGCGGAGTGTCTTCGACGACCTGCTCCCCGATGACCGCCAACTCGGTGGTGGAGGCCGAGTGCGCCGACGCCGGGTCGCGGTTGTCGATGTCGCACCGGTAGGCGTTCCGGAACGATGCACCAACGGTGATGACTCCCTTCGGCCCGGCATTTTGAGCTTCGGGTAGACGTAATTCGGGACGACCATGAACTTCGCGTAACACGGACGCCCGAGGATGGCGTGGTAGACTCCGGGGAATCCAACCACCTCGAACGTGACGGTCTCTGTTCGGAAGTTCGAAGGAGTTCCGAACATGACAGGCAAGATGATCCGCCCGATGGGAACGGCTTGCGTTCCAGGAACGACGCCGTGGAACGGCGAACCGTTTGGGCGAATGCGTGAGCGCTCGATGCCCATGGCGTCAAGGACATCGGCGTACAAAATGTTGAGGCCGCTGCCTCCGTCCATTAGCACCTTGGAGAGGCGCGTCTTGGCGATGATGGGGTCGACCACGAGCGGGTACCGACCCGGTCGTGGGACCAGCGCCGGATGATTGGCGCGATCGAACGTGATCGGGAGTTCCGACCATTTGAGGTAAGCCGGGGTTGCGGGCTTCGCGGCGAAGACCTCGCCACGCTCGAGCTTGATGGAGCGTCGGCCCGGGCGAGCGTCGGAGCTCGCGAATATCATCGAGCAACCCTCCGCCCGAGGGAAGCCCTCGCCCTCCTCGTCGCCGGCGTCGCCCTCGACTCCGGCGTTCTCCTCCCGATCTTGTTGGGGCGCCCCTTCCGCCCTCGCTGCGTGATGAACTTCTTCATCAGCGAGTAGTCCTTCATCGGGTGCTTGACGGGGAACTCGTGGTTGGGGCACGGCCCGTTCCACTTCTTCTCGAAGTGGTTTGGAGGGTCTTTGTTGGGCTGCTTCCGCCCTTCTTCTCGGTCGCGGCCACCAAAGGGCTGCCGCTCGACCGCGACTTGTTCTTCTTGTTGGGCTTGGAGCCGGAGGGGCCTCCGCCGGCGTTGCCGTCGGCCCGCTTGCCCTTCCCCTTCTCGGGGGTATCACGGTGAAGGAGGGCACCGACCGCCTCCTTGCCCGAAGCGTGGCTCGTGGCGATGTCGAGGAGCTCTCGAGCTGTTCGTGGGCAGCTTCGCCCCAGCTCATGAATGAGAGCCTCGCAGTCTATTTCGGAGAGGAAGGCTCCCACGACGTCCGCGTCGACGACGTGGGGAACCTCGATGCAGCGTCGGGAGAATCGCCGAATGTTGTCCCGGAGCGGCTCGTTCGGCTTTTGCCGACAGCTTTTGAGCTCCCGGGGTTGCCCGGACGGGCACACGTGGCATGGAAGTTACCTACGAATATCTCCCGCAGGTCGGCCCATGAGCGTATCCGGTTTGCGGGCAAGTGCTCTAGCCGGGTTCGCGCCGAGTCGGTGAGTTACAGCGGCAGATTCCGAATGATGGCGAGATCATCATTCACGCCGCCCTTCCGGCTAGCAAGGCGATAGTCCTCCAGCCATAGGGAGGGGTTCGACTCCCCGCATACTTGGCAACCGTCGTTGGTGGGCGGAAGCGCGGAGGGAAGGTCGCTCCCCTAATAGCGGAGCTGAACACCCCGGGCCCTCGGGGGTCGTGGCTCCGGCTCCGGTCGTGCTCGACGTCGCCCCGTCCGCCACGCCGAGGGTGGCGAACGAGCCGTTGGCCCGCGTCGTCCCGAGCGCGTCGGCGCGCATCGAGGGTCGAGCGCGCGTCGCGCGCCGTGCCTATGCGAGAGTGCACCGACCGCCCGGCCTCGAGCTGGCCCGGCTGCACGGGCTGCCGCACGAAGTGCGTATCGAGCCTCCCGCTTGGGAGTCATGACGGCCGGCGCCGGCACGTTGGTTCGACAGACACGGCGCGCTGCTGCGAGCTCTCCGCGTGCTGCTTCGCCGCCTTAGCGAGGAGCGCGGCCATCTCCCTCTCGCACTCGTTGTGCTTCCGGAGTCGGCTGCACCGGGAGGGTTTTCGATAACGCTGCTGCCGCAGCAACATTTTGCCCGACACGAGAAAAGTGCCGGGCTTCGCCACCGTCGTCGTTGGCGATCCGCTCGGCCGACGCGGCGGGCTCTCCGTCGCGTGTTGCACTCCGCGTGCCGACGCTGCTGCTGTAGCTCCCGCTCTACCGCTGCCGTCTCCTCTGCGAGGCCGCGGCGAGCTTCCTCCGGTTCTAGCCGCCTAGCCCGGAGGCGAGCTCGCAAGTCGTCACCGCCCGGGGTGCGGTATGCGCGCGTTGGGCCGCCGGAGTTCCAAGAGCGCCGGGCTGCGGCGCGGCCGGTCCTCCAGACACTCGTGCGCTCGCTCCTGCAGCATGCACCATGTTGCACTCGCGGGTGAGGCTGTAAGCCTCGTCGCAGCTGCCCCGATCCGAATCTTCGTCCTCCCCGCGTCGAGGAGGTCGAAGAAGGACTCCGAGGGACGAATTACCATCCCAACGAACTCTCCCGCTGCGAGGTCGGCCGACCCCAGGAGAGCGCTCGGTCACGTCACGTTTTTGTGACGAGCGTGGCCACGAGGGCCCGCGGTGCCGGCGGCTCGGCGCGCACCGCGTCCGCTCGTAAGTGGCGAGAAAGTCAAGGCTCCCAAAATGCACCGTGGTGCCGGGGGCCCGAACGAAAGCTCGGAGCCAGCCCATCCGTGCCATGGAAGAAGAGAGAAATTGTCGAAAACGCGCAACAGGCCCCTTCCCGGCGCGCCAACCGTCGGTGTTTGAACCACCGGCCGTAGAATTTGGCTTGGGGATGCGTGTTTTAGGCCGGATGGTACACAAGGGAAGACACGAAAGATTTAGGCTGGTTCGGGAAAGCTCCGTACGTCCGGCGGGGGTGGTGTCGCGGCGTTCGTGTTCCTTGCGTCAAGCGAGAAAACGGGGTACAATGGTGATGGGAGAGGAGCGTGCTCCAAGTCCCGTGCGGACGAGAGTAAAAGCGTGAGAGTGTCGGTGTTTTTTAGCCTCGTCTCTTGGACGTGCGCGTATGTGAGAGACTCTACCCCTTTATAGTCACGGGGGTGAAGCTCGAGTTACGGGGAGAGGGAGAAGGAGGGCAGCCGTGAAATCGGTCGAATGCCCGTGCCGTCCCGTCCGTCTTCTTCCTCGCGCGTACTTGAGTGGGTTGACCGGGCGGTCGCATCGTTCCCGTAGCCGGCTGCGTCGGGATGGAGTATTCCGCATTCGGCGGAGTCATGGCCGGCGTCGTGGCGAGTGGTTGGATATGACATGCCATTCCCATCCTTCTCTGTCATGTGCATTGATGGCTGGGTCAAGGCCGAGGTCGTGGGGCAGTTCGTTCGAACCTCGAGCTTGCCGGCGAAGGTCTTGCGGGACGGAACGTAACTCGAGTTCGACCTTGAGTTACACCTGTTCGACGGGTATGGCGGGAGGGGTCATACTGTCCTACGTCGGTGGATGATGGCTTCCCCGGAGACTTCGGTCCACGCCAACTCGTCGGTGCAACGAGGGACGGCACGAGCACGGCTCGTCCCGTCGGCGTGGCCCGACGGGAGCAGGTGGTGGCAGGGAGGGATGCGGTGCGAACCCCCGCCAATGATTTCCGAGTACCGCCCACGTGGGCGCCGGGGTGGTTGGGAGTTAATGCGGTTGGCGGTCGAGTCTCAAGGTCGAGCGCGGAGGTCGAGCGGGCAAAGTCGTGCGGGACGGAACCTCCCCGAGTAAGACGGACAAGGTCGTGCGAGGCGGGCCTCCTCGAGTTTGGCGAGGCAAGGTCGAGCTCGTCACCCGCCGACCTGTCTCACGGCGGGATCGTACGGGCGTGGGCCCGGTTTCTTCCGCCGACATGGTTTCGCTAATCCATCAACCAAGTAGGTTCGGAGGGTGCCATGTGGCAGCGTTAATCCTTCTCCCCGACACAAGGGAAGACACGAAAGATTTAGGCTGGTTCGGAAAAGGTCCCTACGTCCGGCGGGGGTGGTGTCGCGGCGTTCGTGTTCCTTGCGTCAAGCGAGAAAACGGGGTACGGTGGTGATGGGAGAGGAGCGTGCTCCAAGTCCCGTGCGGACGAGAGTAAAACCGTGAGAGTGTGAGTGTTTCGACTGTCTCTTGGACGTGTGCGTATGTGAGAGATTCTACCCCTTTATAGTCACAGGGGTGAAGCTCGAGTTACGGGGAGAGAGAGAAGGAGGACAACCGTGGAATCGACCGAATGCCCGTGCCGTCCCGTCGGTCTTCTTCCTCGCGCATACTTGAGTGGTTGACCGGTCGGTCGCATCATTCCTCTAGCTTGCTGCGTTAGGGTGGAGTATTCCGCATCCGACGGAGTCATGGGCGGCATCATAGCAGAGTGGTTGGAGATGACATGCCATTTCCGTCCTTCTCTCGTCATGCGCATTGATGGCTAGCTCAAGGTCGAGGTCGTGGGGTAGCTCGTTTAAACCTCGAGCTTGCCGAGCAAAGGTCGTGCGGGACGGAGCATAACTCGAACTCGACTTCGAGTTACACCCGTTCGACGGGCGTGACGGGAGGGGTTGTACAGCCGTACGTCGGCGGATGATGGCTTCCCCGAAGGCTTCGGTCCACGCCAACTCGTCGAGCAACGAGGGACGGCACGGGGACGGCATGTCCCGTCGGCGTGGCCCGACGGGAGCCGGTGGTGGCAGGAGGGATGGGGTGCGAACCCCCGCCAATGATTTCGAGTACCGCCCACGTGGGCGCCGGGGTGGTTGGGAGTTAATGCGGTTGGCGGTCAAGTTTCAAGGTCGAGCGCGGAGGTCGAGCGGGGAGGTCGAGCGGGCAAAGTCGTGCGGGACGGAACCTCCCCGAGTAAGAAGGACTAGGTCGTGGGAGGCGGGCTTCCTCGAGTTTGGCGGGCAAGGTCGAGCTTGTCGCTTGCTGACTCGTCTTCCGGCGGGATGGTATCGGCGTGGGCCGGCTTCTTCCGCCGACGTGGTTTCGCTAATCCGTCAATCAAGTAGGTTTGGAGGGTGCCACGTGGCAGCGTTAATCCTTCTCCCCGACACATATGGGCTCCTTATCAAAATACAAGCCCAACACGCGAGTAGGGTTTTCCCCTTATAAATAGTTGAGGTGATGCCTATTGTAAATTCGTTAGAATTATTAATAAAGAATCTCATCCCTTCTATTCTCGAGTTTTTACTGTATGTTCTCGCCTACTTCTTGTCGTACGTAGTCGATATCCTAACACGTTATCAGCACGCTCTAATCGAGTTGAAGACCGGAAGATCGACATTAACTTCACCGATAGTACTTCATCAAGCGGAAGATCATTAACTTCGCCGAGAGTACTTCATCGGACCGAACTACAAATTAGTTGACTTGAACTTCGATGAAGCTGCACGGCGATCTACGATATGTTTTATTTACGTTTGCAGATTTATCTTGGCACGATGCAGCCAAGATCTGTTCATGAGTTCACCATATAGATCTTGACTCGATGCAGTCAAACTCGAATTTTTCATGTCCGCTCCGAACATATGCTACCAATCGGGTGCATCAACCAAACCTCCGCAATCTGGATGACTATTTCCTGAATCTGCCGAGGTACAAGATTAAGCAAAATAGCACTTCAAGTTTGGGAGAGCCCATGCCCCTGAAACCCAAAGCAAGAAATCAGATCGAGCAAAAGAAGAAATCCGGCGGCGCCCAAACCCTAGCTTGTCTAGGGTGGGCCACACAAGATTGAAGATTTACTTCGAAGAAAAAGAAACCGTGGCGGAACCCGGATCCGGCCTACCACGACCAAGTCCGCATTACGAGAGCAGCAAATAAGCATATATGAAGATAAGAATAAGCAAAAGAAAAAAGGGGAGACTACCCGGATCCAGGCCCGCTTGGCCCAAATCCGGGCTCGCCCTAGGTCAACACACGACGAAGACCACCGGATCTGCAACAAGAAACAGAAGCATCAGCCTACTGCAATCACGAGAAAAGAAGAAAAGAAAAAAGAGAACCAACGCACCTCGGATCCGAGCCCACCTAGCCCGGATCCGAGCCCGTTCATGCCCCGCACGCCGCTCCAGAGCATCACGGGCCCCGCAACGCATCGAGCCGCGCCCGTGCCGCGCGCCGCATCGGGAGGTCGTGCTCGGGCCCCATGCCACCAAACCGCGTGGCCAACGCAAGCCTCCGCCCATGGCCGCTTGCCCACCTGCTTGGAGCGCACCGCGCGTAGCACCACCTGGCCCCGTACTACGCGCCCGGGCTGCCCTAACCCGGCGCGCAAAACCGCGCCGCCAGGTCGGTGCTCGGGCACCGCGCGCCCGGTTGCGCATCCCCAAGCCGCCCCTGGTCCCAGCCCCACGCAAAGGCCTTGGGAGTCGCGCGCGTCGTAGCCGCGTGCGCACACGGCGCACCAACGTGCCATGCCCCGAGCCCCTCACGCATCGGCCTCGGACCACACCGCACGGGAGCCGTGCGCACGCTAGGCGAACGTAGGGCCCCGAACCATGCTACATCGAAGGCCTTAGATCCGGCCTAGGAAAAAGAGAACATGAAGTTGCGGCTGGTTCGGTGAGAAGAGAAAGAAGAAGCAAAGTGGCGGCTGGTTCCGGGAGGAGAAAGGTGAAAGTGAGAAGGAGTGAGGGAATATTAGTGTTTGGACCCTATTTATACTCCTGCTCAAAATTTTTACAAAGAAGCCCCTAGAGATGTCAATTTTTGCGAATAACATCTCTCTCGGAATGAATATGAAGAAATAGAAGGTAAATGAATCCAAGGAATTGTCGAAGTTTTCACCGACAAGGGTGAAGGAACATTGTGAAGTCTCATACTGACTAGACATTATCATTGTTCTATTAAAATTAGAGCATATCTAGTTCACAACATATGAAGAATAATTGCGTGGAATTTTGAAGAATTTTCACCATGAAATGATAGCATATATGTATGGGCACCGACAAGAAGTTGGGAGATAAACTCGAAGTTACATCGCCAAAGCTCACATGCTATTGAAATGATCTCATGACGTCACTAGGGGAGAGAAAACCCATGGAATGAATGCCTTATATAAGATCATGAATATTCACGAAGGAATATACGCACACACTAAACTCAAGCACGAAGCTTGAGTGAATGCCAGATGAATTTGCATTGAAACAAAGAGGTGTACAACACGAAGTTGTAAACTAGAAGCTATCTTTTACTCAAAGTAAAATGAGCATTGAACCGATATATTACGGGGACACCTACATATATATCACCAAGGTAGATTGACATAGAAGTCATTCATCCAATTCATATGAATTATTATTGATTCTAGAGTTGACCACTCTAAGAAGCTACAATGATGCATATGGAATATGGAACTACCGAATTCATGAATGAAATCGAGTGAAGAAGCTCCTCACTTTTGTTTCTCACGAAGAGAAAATCTCATGAAAAGAGCATCGTGGAGATGAACCATCACTATAAGCGCGCATATGTAGTGAGGGAATACAGAACAACCATGTAATGGTTATGAATCATCTTGAAAGATGAATGTGGGAGATAATTGAAGAATTGTTAACAACATTTCCTCTAAATATTTCTGTTGTTTCTCTATTGAGAACCCGGATCCGGAAACAAAGTCCATGTTACATGGGGTCAATGAATGAAGAAATTGAGGATGAATCATAAACAATGGTGAAAGATTATGGTCCATAAGTCACGAAGACTTATACTCCTACATATGAAATGTTTTGTCCGTTTCGGCAAGATATATTGAATAAATGCGAGTAAATCAAAAGGATTATGTAAATCCATATGATGAAATCCTCGAAGGATATGAATTCTTTGTCTCATGAAGAGCATTGTAACAAGAAGTCTTATGAAGAGCATCTCACTGAAATGATATATCCACGAAGGAGAATCACTTACCGAATAGACCCATGAAGAGCATCTCCTAGAAGAGATACATCCACGAAGGAATAAGTTAATGAATGACTTTACCAGTTAAATTATGAATAAACACCACTTGTCGATGTACTCGGGAACCAGGGTCCCTATAACCGCTTGTGGGCCGGTCAACACGGCCCGGTCGAGGTAGGTCAACAAACAAAGAAGGCATGCGACGGCCCGGGTCAAGAGCGGAGGCGTGCCCGAGAAGCCGGCGCGAGTGGGCGGCGCAGCATGCCCCAAAACCCTAGCACGCGCACCGCGCGAGACGTGACCACGGGGCCCGCCACGACGGGGAGACTTAACTCCTCTCCTCACCTCCCGCTCGCGACGCGTGGCGCGCCCGCGAGGACTGCCACGACCGGGACCGGGCCGCCCCGCCCGGGGAAACGGCATAATGGCGAGGCAATTACGCCTTGCCTCTCCAATGAAGCGGCGGGAGGAGGGGGCCCCGTACGACGGGTCCCGTCATGCCCCCTCCCAACGGGCTAGCCGGCGCGACGCCGTGCCTCGGGCAAGGGGCGCCTTCAATTCTCGTATCGGAGGTGGATTCGGACCAACAACCGGAAAATTTAGGCAAAAGGCACCGTAACGCGCCCCCTTGAGCTATAAAAGACGGAGCCCTAGCCAAGTAATAAGGAGACTTTCTCAAACCCTAGAACTCAAGAACACCATTGTAACTCTTTGAGCTCAATACACACCGGACAAGTAGGATGTAGGGTCTTACGCCTCAATGGCGACCAGAACCTAGGTAAATCGTGTGTTCCCCGGAACCTTTCCTTTATCCCCGACTCCCGATCCTCTCTCAAGGGGTGGTTTGGCTGTCCCCCCATATGTTGGTTGTTTGACACCGACATCCGGCGCGCCGAGGAAGGGGGTAGTCTTGGTAGATCTTGGTTCGTCCGCCCCTGCTCTCACGGAAGCATCACCCAAAGCATGTCCGGGCACGGCGCCGACGGCTCGTCGTCACGACGCGACAAGGCCTCGAATCGCGATTCGTTCTTTGAGCCCGTGGACGAGTAGATCATGGCGGATCCTCCACCTCCGCCGCCCGAGGTGAGGGACACCGGGCACCCTCGGTCTAACCTCGTGTGGGAGGGTCGGGGAGCGAATGGCTCGCCGGCACGGACCCTGTGGGGCCCCGCCGGCGGGGGAGATGCCACCTCGATCTACACGCTCGTGAGCGCTACCATCGCCCACAACGGCGCTCCGCCCGACACCTCTTTGGTGACGCCCTCGCGGAAACCCATTGACCACGGTCAAGTAGATGCTCTGCAACCTGCCACTCCGCCCGGAGCGCCGGACGTCGACCGGGGAATGGCCGGCAAACGTGGAGAAGCTAGTCGACCCCGTGCGACGAGACACGGAGGAGAAATCCTACCGCTCCCGGTCCCGCATCACGTCCTTCTTTTCCGGACGACATCGTGACCGGAGCCGCGACGATCGCTCCGGGCGAACGCGCACCCATACTGGGCCGGGCAATGTCTCCCACTCGATGGCCATGCCGCGCGGTAGGAGCCATGAGCGGGATGCGCGTTCGTGCATGGACACCAAGCGGCGCAGCCACGTGGGCTCCCGGGTCAACATCGAACCCTCCCGAGAGTGCCGACGCAAACGGGAGCGCTCCCGCGGCCACAAAACACATGGGCATGGGGAACCCTTTGAGTCCTTTCACTCCTTGGCGTCCCCGGAGTGCCCTCCTCGCAGGACGGCACCCCGGGTCGACCCCTCCAACTACACGGGGGATGCTCGGCTTTGTGCACCCACCGCGGGCGGTTAACCGGCCTAGCAAGTTCCGGCCGGACCTCCCGTAAAGGTACGACGGAATGGCACCCCGGGCGAGTTCCTCCATATCTACTCCATCGCCGTGTCGGCCGCCGGTGGTGACGAAGATGTCATGGCCAACTACTTCCACATCGCCCTCAAAGGCTCGACGCGCTCTTGGTTCGTTAACCTCGCACCGAAATCCATCCGCTCCTGGAAGGGGCTGTGTAAAGAGTTCCTCGTCAACTTCCAGGGCACCGCCACTCGTCCTCGGCACCCGGGTCGATCTCGACCAGGTCGTCCAATAAGAGGGCGAGATGTTGTGCCGGTTCAAACAGCGGTTCGGTTAGGTACGCAACACGGTCCCGCACATCGAGCCGACGCGGGTCATTTCGCGTTACGCCACGGCGTGCGGGACAAGGACAAGCTCGACGAGCCGGGCGTCCACCGGCCCGAGACGGTCACTCGGCTCTTCCGGTTGGCGGACACCTGCGCCCTCCGGCAGGAAGCACGAGCTTGGTACGACCCGCCCTCCAAGCCGAAGTCGGACTCCGGCCCAATCTCGTCAAGAAACCAGATGAAGAAGCTCCTCAAGAAGCGCAAGACCGAGGAGGTCCTAGCCACGGGATCCCCGACCGGGCGAGCGACTAAGCATGGGCAACCCCAGCCCGGATGTCGGAGCCGTTCAAACCTCCGGGGAAGTTCTGCGCCTTCCGCAACACCACCGACGAACGACCAAACAGAGTGCCGGTACAACCGAGCGAGCAAGTAGCGCCGCACGGAGAAGCGAGCTGTCCAGCCCAAACCGGGCGGCAAGGCGGACAACGGCGACGCCGAGATGGAACTTGATGCCTTCCAGGATGCGGAAGACGTCATCGCCGTCATCACCGGTGGCGCATTAAGCATCACGTCGCGCCGCCGTGTCAAGCTCCTCCACCGAGAAATCGGCGCGGTACGAGCAGGTCGAGCCCGACTCGGAAGGGTGAAATGGTCGGACGTTCCGATCTCCTTCGACAAGCAGCGACCTGGTCGGCCCGAACAACTCCGACGGGAAGATTACCCTCGTCGTAATCCCCACCATCTACAACAAGAAGGCGGCCCGTACCCTCATCGACGGAGGCGCAAGCCTCAACATGATCACCCCCAAGGCTAACGAGATGCTGCAAGCCTCCAAGGGGGATCTGCTGTCGTGACATCCCATGTCGCTATTAGGGATTTAAGGAACTAATTAAGCCCCGAACAACCTCAATTTGCAAAACACTAATGCTAATCATCCTAATTAAATCAAGGAAAGAAAATGAAAAAAAAAGGAAATAAAAAGGCAAACCCTAGGGCAAAACCGTAGCCCTAAGAAAACTTTAAAATTTATAACAGTACTACCCTCATATTTTTGCACCATAATGTTGTACATGCAAAACCATGAATTTACAATATTTTTGGACCAAGTTTGAAAGCTTAAAAGTTCAAATTCAAATTTGAAACAGATACTGTTTGTGTATTTTGTATAAAATTTTACAAACATAATCTGAACTTTGACCCAAAACAAAAGTTGTATATCACATCTTTCTGAACCACCCTAATTTTTTGTTTGAACTTTGGAGCAACAGAAATGGGGATTTGAATTTAATTTCAAAAACCAGATTTGAATTCAAATTCTCCACCTTCGAGCTCATTGCCCACCGAGCAATGGCGGACCGATCGCCGGTCCGGCGCCACCTGCGCCCACCCCGCGAACGCGCACGCTTGCCCTTGCCCTCGCCATGCAACCCCGGCCCACGCCACCCACTCCGTACCCGCCGGCCAACGGAGTTGGCCGGAATTGATTGGGCGGCGCCCTCCCCGGCCGACCACCCTCTGCCGCCTCCCCTTTCTCCCTTAGAAAACAGCACGAGGTCCAAGGCCACATCTCCGAGCACCCAAACCTGTTCCCCATCTTCCTCTCGCAACTCCCAAGCACCCTTGCCCGGCTCCCTCCCCTCCGCAGCTCGCACAAGAGGAAGAAACGCTGCCGCCGTCCACCATAGCCACCCGGGACGCCTCGCACCGCGCGCCGCCTAGGAAGGTCAAGCCGCCCTCCTTTCTTAGCCAAATCACGTGCAAGGCACCCCTCTCACTCCCTCCTAACCAGCTCCCTCTCTCTCGCAGCCAATCGGCGGAATTTTGGAGAAAGAAGGACGCCACCACCGCCGCCGCCGCTGCCTCCACGACGGGAGCTCATCTCCGGCCACTCTCGCCTTGCCCCTTCCTCTCTTGCCCCTCGTGTTAGACGCGCACTGCCGCTCGCCGCGGCTCCTCTTCGGCCGCCGTTGGCCCCCGCAGCCCCCACCATCGCGTTCCCCGTCGCACGCGCTCCGCCCTGGCTCAAGCGCAGCCCACGCGCTGCCCTAGCGCGCCACCCCACGCCACCTCATCAGCGCCGGCCATGGCACGCTGGAGCCCGCGCGCCGCCTCGTTTAAACATGCCGGTGGCATTTTTGTAATTAACGTGAAGATTTGTTTCATTTTGAAAAATTTGTAAGTTCAGATTTAAAAATCCAAAAATTGCAAGCTAAAATGTTCTGGAATCCTTAGAACCTGTAATTTTTGAAAAGTAATATGAACTCCTATATTTTGGTCATTTTTGTAATTTTCAAAAATAGTTAAAGTGTAACCCTTGTTAACTAATTAAATCCATAACGTTTCAAATAACAGTCCAATGAAGGTGCCACTTGGTCAAAACATGCATTTTGGTACCCTTGAGCATCCTGAACTGGAAGATTCCAATTTCATTCCATAGTTTTCAAGGTATTGCATTAATTGTATTTTCTGTTATTAATTTTGCATTAATTATGTATAATTTATTTTTGCATGAAACTTGGTAGATTTGCTCCTCATAGCCCAGTATACTTGCACAAAATCCCATGTTTAATTTGGAGCAACCTAAATAATTATTTTGCTATCAGTTTGTTTAATTCAAGAAAATTTCAATTTCAGCATTTTAGATATTGAATTTATGCTCTTAAATTATATCCTTGATGTTTATGGTCCTGTTCACTCTCCATAATGTTACTTGGCCCTTCATGATCAGATTGGTAGGAAGTTCCCGTTAATATTACACTTGTGTTGATTATTTAAGTGCTTCCCTACTTAGATTGTAACGTCACTTTCGCATGTGATGATAGGAGCCCTAAACCCTAAAATTAGTGTTATACTCTTTTGCATTTTTCTCATCATTTTAAACCTGAACCACAATGATTAACACACAGCACTCATATCATTTTGTTTAAACCTTGCTTTACCTATGTTATACCTACAAGTTGTAGCTTAGTTTAACTCAATTGAAGAAAGGAAAGCATTATGTGTTCATGCATATTATTAAACTCCACAAATTTAACTTTATTAAATTATGCTTATGGAATCTATACAAAACAGTATGCATACCTCATCATCACCATTTACCCTGTATTTCTATTACTTATGCATTGCATATCATTCCATAGGTAATGACGTCAAATTAATCTCGCCGGAAGAAGCCGTTGCCGATCTCAATGCTTGTGAAGATAGTGATAACTTTGATCACTCCCAAGGCAAGCCCCGGTGCATTCCCATTATTTTGAAATGCTTTCTTTTATCACTATATGAAGGATGATGGATGTGCATTTACGTTCTAGGAATTGATTGGAAATCCACTTGCATAAATTTTCCTATATGTCCTATGTTGAACATGTGTCAATTCCTCGTTAGAAATGCTATGCCATGCTTATGGAGCCAACGATAGAATTGGACACTCACATATTATTCATGTTACACTTGAATATGATAATTTGGTAAAATTTGAGAACACCCCATTGTGACTCCGTGAACAAGTTTGAGTTTTGTGCCACTTGCATACCTTTCTTATGGGGATTGGTAAACCTATTAGCTTATGAATTGTAAAGTGGGTCGGATATCTCACCGACCCATAAGTGATGTGTATGGTGCGGTGGTTGCACGGGGTGAGGACCGTTGGAGAGTACACAGGTTAAGCCTTGGGCACGTTGTTGAATGGGTCGCAAGGGGGACGTGTACTCGGGGTCGGTGGCCCCGTGATTTGCTTTACGATGAACTCGCGAACGGTGGCCATACGTGTTCTTAAATGATGTGTATGTTGTGCATTTGGGTCTTTCCTGCAGGATTAATAATTATCGCCATTCCTCTCGGTTAATGAGTACCACTTGTTTCGAGCGAGTTAACAATGTTAGTAAGAGGGAAAGATTGAGATGCTCGCTGTTTTATATTGATAATACTTTGTATTGCAAAATCTTGTATTGCTTAGTATGCTCATTAAAGTTCCTTTTATGCAACAACCCTATTAATTTGGCTAATCATAAAAATACGAACCTAAGTAGCTAGGTGCTATTTTTACGCAAAAGCCAAGTGAACCCGGTAATACCCCCATGCATCTAGGTGTCGGTCTTAGATGGCCATTGGCGGGTAAGACTTGCGGAGTATGCTAGATACTCGGGCTTTGCCAATACATGTGTATTTTCGGGATTCCCGCAAGCCGGGTATTGTAATTGTTGTGATAAGGTTGTGTGGGATGGAGAGGAGCCCAAAGAGTGGACCATCGATTGGGTTCCTAGCTCTCCGACCCATGAGGAGTGAGCCGTGGCCTAGGCCGGCATGGTTCACATAAGCTATCTATGTATCGTCGTGTTATGTAATCGCTTTCGCACTTTATTTCGAACAAAGATCATGGTTATGTAACTTAAATTTGCGAACCCAATGTATCTTTTATTTGGAACCCTATGATGTAATTCGAGACTTAATTATGTAAACTTGCAAGACGTGTATGTTTGTTATTGTGATGCTATGCATGGTTGCTTCGTCAATCATCTCCCGAGGCGATCCGTACCACACTAATCTATCCGTCGGGACAGGGGTGTGATGGCTGCCCTCCCGCCCGTTCCACGGCGTGTTCCGCGGCAGGTGTGCAGCCACTCGGGAGAGTCACGCTCTCGTCACGTTTGGCTCCAAAGCCAATTTCCGCAGCGAACACCTAGTGTTCGACGTGGCGGACGTCGACCTCCCATACAACGCCATCATCGGCCACCCCGGCCTCAACAAGTTCATGGCCACTACGCCTACCTCACCATCAAGATCCCCGGACCAAAGGGCGTCATCACCGAGCGCGCCGACCTCACGCGGGCCGTAGCCCGCCTAAAAGACATCCCGGCAGCAGAGGCAACGGCGGACCCGGGTCGATCCGGCGACCCGAAAAGCTCCGGGCCAACCTCGTCTCGCCCTCGCATTGCAGCCACGGACGAGGTGCCCACCAAGTTCGTATCCCCGCAACCCGGGGCCCGAAGATCGTCACCATCAATGGTGGCCTCGACCCGAAATAGGAACTCGAGATCATCTGCTTCCTCCAAGCTAAAGCGGACATCTTTGCGTGGCAACCGGCGGACATGCCGGGCATCCCGACGGAAGTGATCGAGTACCGGTTGAAGGTTCACCCAACCGCTAAGCCCATCAAGCAAAAGCCCGAAGATAGGCCCCGGAGCGAGAGGACTTCATCCGGTCCGAAATCGGCGCCTTACCGAGGCCGGTTTTATCCGGGAAGTGGTACACCCCACATGGTTAGCTAACCCGGTCGTCGTCTCGAAGAACAACGGCAAGCTTTGGATGTGCATTGACTACACCAACCTCAATAAGGTGTGCCCCAAGGTGTGCGAACTTTTGTGTATGTTAGATGTGTACTCCGAGTACCATCAAATTTGTATGACCAAAGAGGATGAAGAAAAAACCGCTTTTATGACTCCCGCAGGAGCTTTTGCTATGTCGGCATGCCTTTCGATCTTAAAAACATGGGTCCTACGTTCCGGCGCGCCATGAGAATCGCCCTTGACTCTCAACTCGGCCGAAACGGAGAGGCCCACGTAGACGACATAGTAGTAAAGTCAAGGAAGGACGAGTCACTCCTCCGCGACCTCGATGAGACGTTCTCCAACCTTCGGAAGAACGAGGGTAAAGCTTAACCCGAAAAAGTGCGTCTTCGGCGTTCCAGCCGGAAAACCACTAGGTTTGCTAGTATCGCACGGAGGGATTGAAGTCAACCCGGACAAAATAAAGGCCATTGAACAAATGTGCCCACCCACCCGACTTCAAGAAGTGCAGCGCCTAACCGGGTCGATGGCAGCCATGGGTCGCTTTATCTCACGCCTCGACGAACGCACACTCCCCTTGTTCAAACTACTCAAGCAAACCAACCGCTTCCAATGGACAACGAAGCAGCCGAGGCGCTAGAAGAACTCAAGCGATACTTAACTTCAGCCCGGTGTTAGTGGCCCCACAACCACACGAGCCACTGCTCCTCTACATAGCCGCAACTCCACCGGTGGTTAGCGCGGACCTAGTGGTCGAGCGTGACGAGCCGGAACCAGCCGGGCCGCAACCAAGAAAGAGAGGATGGACTACGGCGACACTACACAAGGCTGGCCCCGGGTCCAACCCGGGGCTTCCGATCCGGCGGCGGGTGCGTCCAAGTCACTCGAGGTCCCGCGTGTCCCGAGGGCTCCGACTCGACCTTGTCAAGTTCGGTGGCTCGCTCGGGGGCTCCGCTCGAGGCTAGCTCCGGGTCCAACCCGGGGCTGCCGATCCGGCGGTGGGTGCGTCCAAGTCACCCAAGGTCCCGCACGACCCGGGGCTCCACCCCCAACCGAGCCGGGGCTCCGACTCCGACCTCGTCAAGTTCCGTGGCTCGCTCGGGGGCTCCGCTTGAGGCTGGCTCCGGGTTTGACCACTGGGGCTGCCGATCCGGCGATAGGTGCATCCAAGTCAATGAGGTCCCGCGCGACCGGGGCTCCACCCCCAACCGAGTCGGGGCTCCAACTCCAACCTCGTCAAGTTCCGTGGCTCGCTCGGGGCTCCGCTCGAGGCTGGCCCCGGGTCCAACCCGGGGCTGCCGATCCAGCGATGGGTGCGTCCAAGTCACCCCGGCCTCCGCGCGACCCGGGGCTCCACCCCCAACCGAGCCGGGGCTCCGACTCCGACCTCGTCAAGTTACGTGGCTCGCTCGGGGGCTCCACTCGAGGTTGGCTCCGGGTCCGACCCGGAGCTACCGATCCGGTAGTGTGTGCGTCCAAGTCACCGGAGGTCCCGTGGGACCCGGGGGCTCCATCCCCAACAGAGCCGGGGGCTCCCACTCTTACCACGTAAAGTTCCGTGGCTCGCTCGGGGCTCTGCTCGAGGCTGGCTCCAAGTCCGACCGGGGGCTGCCGATCCGACCGTGGGTGCGTCCAAGTCACCGGAGGTCCCGCGTGATCCCGGGGCTCCACCCCCAACCGAGCTGGGGACTCGACTCCGACCTCGGGCACCACAAAGGCGCGCTCGCGGGATCTGCTAGAAGCCGGTTCCACACCCGCCAACAGCGTCGCGCTCGAAGCTCGATTATGGAAAATCCAATGACTCATTTACTTCGTCAACGAAGTCTTGCGAGACACCAAGACACGGTACCCCCAACAGCAAAAGATGCTCTACACCTTGCTCACCTTTTCAAGGAAGCTACGACACTACTTCCAAAGCTACCCGATTCGAGTGGTCACGTCTTTCTCCCTAGAAACAATACTCGCGCAATAGGGAGGCGACGGGCCGGGTCGCTAAATGGGCAGCGAGCTAGCAGAATTTGACCCCGACTTCCTCAGCACCAACATCATCAAAAGCCGTGCATTGGCAGAATTCGTCGCCCGGTGGACACCAACGCTAGAACTCCCCGCAAAGAGCTCACCACAAAAGTCCAACAAGAGGACAACCCCAACGACCACCGGCCACTCTACTTTGACGGGTCCCTCACCTTACGGGGAGCGAGGGCCGGCATGGTCCTCTATTCTCCCACCGAGAGATGAACTACGCTACCCCGTCCGGCTCCTGTTCAAAGCCAACAATAAAATGGCGGAATATGAAGGACTCATAGCCGGGCTCCGGTCACGGCGGGCATGGGCAACCGGTGACTTCTGGTCAAAGGTGACTCAAAACTCATCGTCAACCGGATGAACAAGGAATACCAGCCACATGACCCGCAGATGGCCGCCTACCTCGCGGAAGTCCGACGCCTCGAGCGGCACTTCCTCGGAATCGAGGCGGGACAGGTCTCGCGAAAGGACAACCCCATTGTTGACGAGCTTTCTAGGATTGCGTCCTATCGGTAATCCCCACCACCGGGAACGTTCCCGGAATAGCTCGACAATCCCTCCGCCCGGGTCCCCGACCCGAGCCCCTCGAGCCCACGGCGCACCGGGGCACATGAACAAGCGCAAGCCGCCCAAGACGACCTGCGGCATGCGGAGATCGGTCGAGCCGAGGTTGCCACCGTCACGCAAATACGCTCCTGGATCACATATATCCTAGAGTACTTGCGTGACGACAACCTTCCGGATCCACAAGGTCGGGAGGGCCCACAAGGTGCTATCTCGAACGATACAAGATAATAGAAGGATCCATATACCGGTATGGAAATAGAGGCGAACAACAAGACCGACTTAATCGCCATGGAAAGTACAAGATCGACCGAGTAGGACTCCGAATTGATAAGGAGACTTAGAGATAGAGTTTCTAAGTATATAGATATTGTATCCGACTAGGATTCTACATGTAACCTTGCTTCCCCGGACATATAAGGCGGGGGCGGGGACCCCTAGAAAGACAAGTTCGACAAGTTCTCACAAGTTAGGACAAGTTCCTACAATCTGGACAACTCGCAATTAGCAATCTGCTAAGAGCAATACATAACTCTCGGGACGTAGGGTATTACTCTCCATCGAGAGGCCCGAACCTGTCTAAAATCGCATGTTCTCGTGTGTTTTGTATGTTGCACCATCGAATTCCATGCTCGTGAGGGACCGGGTAATTCTAGTGCCGAGTTTAAGACTCGACAACGTCCTAGTCGACGGCCAACTTTACCGGAAGGGCGCCAACGGGGTCCTCTCGAAATGCATCACCAGGGAAGAGGGTATCGACATTCTCGTTACAATCCATGAGGGTGAGTGCGGAAGTCATCAAGCCTCCCGCACGCTGGCCGGGAAAGCCTTTCGGCAAGGCTACTACGGCCGACGGCCTTCGAGGACGCCATCAACCTGGTCAAGCACTATCACGCGTGCCGGTTCCACGCTAAACGGACACATCAACCAAGCATTATCACTACAAACCATTCCCTCATATTGGCTATTCGCATCACGGGGTTTGGACATTGTAGGCCCTTTTCGACGGCCCAAGGAGGACACAAGTTCCTCTACGTCGCTATCGACAAATTCACTAAGTGACCCGAGGCAGAGCCGGTCACCAAAATTGACAAAAATTCCACCGTCAAATTCATCAAAGGAATCGTCTCCCGGTTTGGAGTTCCGAACTGCATCATAACGGGCAACGACACACAATTTACAAGCCACGCTTTCGTCGGCTATTGTTAAGGAATCAGCACACGCGTCCGCTATTCCTCCGCGGCTCACCCACGAGCAACGGGTAGGCTGAGCGTGCCAACGCAGAAATCCTGTGCGGTCTTAAAACACGAGCTTTCGACCCGCTCAAGAAACGCGGAGCTAAGTGGGTCACCGAACTGCATTCGATGCGTGGTCCATCCGCACCACTCTAAGCCGCGCCACGGGAGAAACGCCATTTTTCCTAGTCTATGGAGCGGAAGCACTTCTACCGGCGCAATTAATACATGATGCCCCACGTGTCGCCAACTACGACGAAACAAGCCAAGAACGCCGGTTGCGACACCGAGCACCTGCTGGTCGGCGACCTAGTCTTACGTCACGCCTTGACGCGCGAATGCAAAGACAAGCTCTCACCCATGTGGGTGGGTCTCTTCCTCGTTACGCACATGGCACGGCCCGGCTCCGTGCGCCTTTCGTCCGAAGACGGCATACCGAGCCTAGCGCTTGGAACATTGAACATTTGCGAAAATTCTATCCCTTAAGAGACTAACGAGGTTAAGCTGCGGAAAGCAACCGGGTCTCACGGCAAGGCGAACAAAATAGCTCGCGCCGGTGCCAAATGACCCGATGCCCCTGCGCAACTACCCACCCTCTTCTTTCCTTCTCTCGTCCTAGTGGCACGGCCTATGAAGACTTTGCGCGGGTTAATCTTCGCTCACAGCTAACCTACGCACCTTGCTTTGCCAAAGCACCGCTGTTTGCTTGGGTTTCCGGGCAGCACACGTGCTAGAAACACCCGAGCCCTCGGACGACTATGGCACGGCTCGAAGGAAACCAGCAACACGGACGCCGAAGGCGAACGGGTAGCATGACCGGCTCATAAGCGGGAAAGCGGCCAGCACAAAGTCTTCAAAAGGGCACTCCTTGTGAATTCGACAATAAACATGCAATGCTAAACATAAAATTAACTCGTCTTTCTTGCAGGTTCTAAACACATAAAACAAACAGAAATAAATCAACTAAATAAACGAGCCGGCCCCTACGGGGACTCGGCCTCCTGCTCCTCGACATCCTCGGTAGCCGCGTCATCCCTGCCGACGTGGTCATCCCCGGCGGCAAACGCCGCGGCATAGCTCCTGCCCGGCTCTCGCGCCTCCGGCCCAAAGGATCGGACCTCGTCCGGCGTCGGCGTGGCACGAAGCACGTACTCCGATGAAACGTCGGGTCGTACGCCGTCACGGCCACTAGGATGTCCGCAACGGCATCGGCCGAGCCTGCCGCACCTCCACATCCATCGCCGAGCGGGCCTTCGCAGCAATGCCCTCTAGCTGCTCCACGACGGGTTGAAGAGCGAGCATGTAGTGCCCGGCGCCGTGGGGGTACCTCCGACGCCGGCACGAGGCGGACCCTTGCACCCGGCGACCACCGGAGCACCGTTCACCCGACGGTACAGGTCCACCAGACATCTCCATCGAGCCCGGTCACCCCCGGGTCGGCCGACGAGGCGTAACGGTCGCTTCTAGCTCACGGATCCAAGCGAGGTAGCGCACCTTCTCCGCGGCGTGCGGCACAGGGTTGGACAGCTCGCCTAGAGCTGCTCCGCCTCCCCGCCGCCCTCGGCCAACGCCTCGCCCCACGGACGGGCCACCACGTCACCACCGACGCCACGGATCTCGTCGACGAAGCCGTCGAGACTTGCTCCCGAACGGCCGGTGACTCCTCCTGCGCGGCGGCATCCGCTTCCCGGAGCGACACTTGCTCCTCCCGGCGGGCCACGTCCTGCCCCCGGACCCCCGGACGCACCGAGGCATCCACCGCCGCTGCCTCTCGAGCCCGCGAGGCTCTCTTCGCGGGCAGCAACGCCAATAGAGCAGCACTCCACCGCTGCCGGGGACGCGGCAGCACGACGCTGCTACCTCCTCCGCGGCCGCCTCGCCGGACGCCACGGTGGCCTCCGCCTCGCCAACACCGCACGTCGCTCCTCCGGCGAGCGTGGCTTGACGATCCAGGTCGGCAGCACGGGCCTCCAAGGCCTCGCGCTCCCGCACTGGACTCCTCAAATGCCTTGCGCACGCCCTCACGGTCGCGCGCAATGGCCTCCTCCTTCTCCGCCACGGCCGCCTCCCGAGCCGCGGCTGCCTCCGCGTCGCGAGAGGCAACTTTGAACTCCTTGTGAGCTTGCCGCCGCTCATCGTATGCCACCTTCCGGTGGAACCGGGCCTCCTCCTCCAGCCCGGTGCTGCGTGCGGGCAAGAGACACCACCGCCCACGACCTCTCCTCCGAGCACCTCTTAAATGCCCACAAGACGGGCATTCTCCTCCACGAGGGCGCCGTGCGCCTCGAGAATTAGGCACCGGGCTAAAGCATCGGCCCGGGACGCCTCCTCTAGCAAAACAGAGGCCGGCTGCGAATCGGTGCTGCCAGCCCGCCCACCACCAACGATCCCCCGGATCGCGCCTCATGGGCCACAACATCCGGGAACCGAAGCGACCCCCTTCGAGGGCCGCTAACCGGATCACTACCTGCAAGCGGCGGTGGCATTTTGACCCGCGCGGTCGAGCCACCGACTGCCGGCACCTCCGACTCGGACCCGGCATCGCTAACCGGGGTGCCCCCGGCAGCCGTAGCTTCGAAGGCAGCATCGGGGGTCGACTCGGGACGGGCGGGCGCCTTCCGCACCGCGCCGGCGTTAACCCCGGCGGATCCACCGCCACTAGAGCTCGCCTCCCGTTCGGTGCGGGTCATCCGGGAAGGGGCGGCCCCCTACAATAAAGACTGCAAAAAGAAACACGCTTCAAAAAGTTCAGCGAACTAACGAAAAACGACGCCCGCAAAAAATCGGGAAACACTCACCTCTGCGGTCGACGCCACTTGCGCGGAGGCGGATTGGTCGAATCACCACCGGTTGAGGGCGGCGTCGCACGAACTCCGAAAGGAGCCGCAGCCTCTCCCCCATCACCGGAGGGACCCGCACGCCCGGCTTCACACCCCGGCGACGGTCGTCGTCGCTCGGTTGGGCGATGGCGGCGGAGTCGGTGCTTTGCGCTTCCCCTTTAGGCCCGCGAGTCAACCCGGGAGCCGCGGCACGGCCTCCGGCCGACGACGGCGACGGGCGGCGCTCTCGCGAAACAGGCCCTCGTCCCGACCGGGGAGGGTCTAGTCGGGTCGAGCGGATCCGGACAACCCAACTTCGAGCATCGCGCCAATGATGGCGAACTTGCCGGGAGATGGTGCGGAGAACCGCCCCCACCAGGAAAATCATGGGCTAGGGCAGCTCGTACCCCGGTAGCGAACGAAATCTTGTCCGCAGCACGCCCTCACGCAGCTCACTCGCCACGGCCACGCACCGTGCGCGTAGCATCGGTGTAGTCCTTGTACAGCCGGCTGGGCACGGGGCGATGGCGGAGCGGTGTGATGTGGCTTGACAAGAAATCGTACACGACGTGGCCACCCTCGAGGCCCGCCGCCCTCGGCGCCGAATGCATTGGAACACCGGCTCCGGCCGCAGGTCGGCGGCCGGCGTTCGCTCCCGGAACTCCGCGACGACCTCCGGCATGCGCTGCGGAAAGCGAAGACGACCTTGGGCAGGATCGACGAAAGGTACATCCATCCCTTCTTCTAGCCGTCCATCTTGTCGGAGAGCCCTTGCTCGATGTAGAGGTGACGGATGCGGACGGTGAACCGAACCGACCCCACGGGATCGTCGGTCCCACCTTGCAACGCCGCGTAGAAGAGCTGCCGGAAAACGCTCATCGACGGCATCACCCCCACGAATGCCTCACGAAGTGCGCAAAAATGGCGAGCGCCGGGACGGTGTTCGCCGACGGGTGCGCCATACGGAGCTAGTAACTCCCCGAGCACCTCCATGAAGAAGTCCGAGAAGGGGGGGGACAACCCCGCCATCGGGAAGAAGGCGAAGGTCACAATCTCGCCCGCCTCCTCCATGGGATGTACCTCCACGGTCGCCGAGCGAAGGGGCGGAAGCCGAAATCACTCCGGTCGGAAAGCGGAACGGGCACACCCGGTTCGGTGCATCCTCTGTCACAAAGTTAGAGGGTGGCAGCATGGGCCGAGGGCCCAATAGAGCAGAGCTCCGTGGACCCGCGACGACCGCTGCTCGAGGCGGCGGCGGATCCGGCGCGGCGGGAAGAGGAGCGACGACGAGCCATCGTGATGCGGCGTGAGGAAACCGAAGGTCGGGACCAAGAAGGAAGAAAGAGCATCGGGAAGAAGAATAGCCATGTGCACGGCGAGAGCGTGGAAACTAACTCTCGCCGCGGCCTCGGTCTTTATCCCACTCGCACGTTGCCTCGTCTCCCGATGCATGGGTTCCACCACTAACCGCGCTTCACTCGGAGGCGGGTGTCGCCTCGCATCTAAGAGTGGCAACAAAACGCCTCGAAGATTCACCCCGAGGCACCGACATGTAGCCCCGATCGCCAACCCGGTACCCTCGATCGGCGATCGGGGCCGCGGGCTCTGTCGGTGTATGGGAACCAGGGTCCCCATAACCGCCTATGGGCCGATCAACACGGCCCCGTCGAGGTAGGTCAACGGACAAAGAAGGCATGCAACGGCCCGCGAGCAAGAGCGGAGGCGTGCCCGAGAAGCCAACGCGGCCGGGCGGCGCAGCATGCCCCCGAAACCCTAGCGCGCCACACCACATGGGACGTGACCGCGGGGGCCCGCCACGACGGGGAGACTTAATTCCTCTCCTCGCCTCCGGCCTGCGACGCGTGGCGCGCCCGCAGGGACTTCCACGACCGAGACTCGGGCCGCCCCGCCTGGGGAAACGGCGTAACGGCAAGCAATTAAGCCTTGCCTCTCCAACGAAGCGGCGGGAGGAGGGGGCCCCGTACGACGGGTCCCGTCATGCCCCCTCCCAACGGGCTAGCCGGCGCAGCACCGTGCCTCGAGCAAGGGGCGCCTTCAATTCTCATATCGGAGGTGGATTCGGACCAACAACCGAAAGATTTAGGCAAAAGGCACGATAGCGCGCCCCCTTTAGCTATAAAAGGGTGAGCCCCGGCCATGTAATGAGGAGACTTTCTCAAACCCTAGAACTCAAGAACACCATTGTAATCTTTGAGCTCAATACACAGCAGACAAGCAGGACGTAGGGTCTTACGCCTCAACGGCGGTCCGAACCTCGGGTAAATCGCGTGTCCTCGTGTGTTCCTCGGGAACCTTTCCTTGATCTCCGACTCCCGATCCTCTCTCAAGGGGTGGTCCGGTGTATGATCTAGAAGATCTCAATAGAATGTTGCATTATTGCAGCAACTTCTATAAAAGAATTATCCTACGAAAGGATATATGTGCATGAAGCACATTACTCTATTACTCTCAAGACTTTGAACACGAAGTTCAAGGAATGTCCATGTGAGGGGGAGCATATCGGATAATATTGATCATGAAGATCATATTTTCTATTCACGAAGAATAGATTATCATGAAGATAATAATCAAGAAGAATATGTATTGTACTCTTTTCCTTAGTGAGTTTTACTTGAAGGTTTCTCACGTAAGGTTTTTGACGAGGCAATACATATACATCCAATTGCAAGATATAGCTTGACACTAACCATGTGGCATTGGCAAATACTTCGATACATAAGAAGAACTGAAGATCTCGGATTACTACATAATTAACATGAACTATAATTTCTTGGAAGTTAAAGAAGTCAAAGCATTTGATTATTGCTACATCGACAAATTACTCGGAGATCATCGCATTTGAAGCTGTCAAGGAATGCACATGGTTCGGATGAAAGTCAAGCTATACAATGGATACTTATGGAGTTGCATATACTCCATCCCCTAAAATTATCTATGAAGATAATAAAGTTTGTATTGCACAAAATATGATCGGGATACATAAAGTCACATATGTTACCTAAATTCTTCCACACGCATGATTGTAAAAGAAGGAAGAGATTTTGGTTACACATGTCTTAACTTGTGACAATCTCGTAGATATGTTCACAAAAGCATTACCAGCTTGCATTTTTGAAAAGTGTTGGCTTGGTATTGATAGACTTACTGAAGTGCTTGGAACAGGGGAGAACTTTCCTAAGTACATCACATTCCCGTAATTAAAGAATTATCTCGAAGATAATTCATATCGGTCATGAAGATTGATAATTATTAATCTAAAGATTATAGTATTGTACTCTTTTTCCCTTATGAGTTTTTTCATATGAAGTTTTCTCATTAAGGTATTTGATGAGGCAATGCGTGCAATACAAGTTATGGTAATATGTGCTCTTTTCTCCATTTTTTCTCACCGGTATTTGAGGAGTTTTTAACGAGGCATACTTATCACGATAAAGAGCCCAAGGGGGAGTGTTGTAAAACGCTTATTGGGCCGGACCCACCTTCTAGAAGAAGGACTCCTAGCCCATGTGGGCTCCTTATCAAAATACAAGCCTAACACGCAGTAGGGTTTTCCCCTTACAAATAGTTGAGGTGAAGTCCATTGTAAATTCGTGAGAATTATTAATAAAGAATCCCGTCCCCTCTATTCTCGAGTTTTTACTGTTTATTCTCGCCTACTTCGTGATGTACGTCATCGATAACCTAACAAAAATGTCTCTCGCCTCTACCTACAACCCAAGATAAATATGACCGAAAATTATTACAAAGTTTCACTACGGGGTAAACTTACGTGTTCTGTCTAAGCTTTATTAGTAGTGATTCGTGAGAAGACGAACTTGTCCCTACTAGTATACCGTATTTGAAAAATAAAAATAAAACGGAATAAAACCACTACAAGTGGAAGGTGAGGGGTTACGTGAACCGCATGAGTATATCTGCATCTGCTTGCCGGGTCGTTTTAACGCACAATAATGAACCGTGAGCATTCCTTGCTGGAAATGAAGAGTCTTACATAAAGTCTAATGGTACACAAGGTTTACCATGTCATTTAGCTATATCTTACAACCAAACATGGGTTCCCATCTACTTACAACCACTAGGTGTTTTAAGGTTGTACTCTTAATGTGACACCCCGTGTCACAAATTCACGATGTTACTGTGCTAAAAAGAAATTTGCATGTACAAAACACTAATCATTTGGCTAAGCACAAGAAATAATGGGTTAAGGTCCTATTAGGGTTTTTAATGGTCCAAAACCCTAGCTAGTGAGATCTCCAACATTTTCCATGGGGGTGACCCTAAATTTTTGCACAATCTGGTAGAGCACCTCAAGACATGAATTTAGGACATTTTTCCTGAATTTTTGGAGCAGCACAAATTCCTAGAAAAATCCAACTTCAATTTGAAACAGCACCTGTTCATCAATTTTTAGAAATTCTTACATTTCGAATCTGAACTTTTGCCAATAACAAAAGTTATTCCTTACAACGCCGTGGACCTCCAGAAAATTTGGTTTGCGAAAATTCCGAAAGGATCAAATTCTATGAGCAAATTACAGAGAAGGGCATCGGTGGCAAAACTGTAAATTGTGGGAATCCCATTTGAACAGAGGCCGGCACGGTGGCCGGGGCCACCGTCAGCGGCGCTCGCCGCCGGTGCCCATGCCGGTTAGGCGCCGCCTCGTCCTTCCTCCGCTATGCAACTCCACGCGTCGAGCATCTCGCCCTTCCTTCGCCGGAAGCTCGCTCGCGCGGCCGTCGATGGCGGGGAGAGAGTCGCCATGGCCGCCGCCCGGACCATTTTCCCCGTGCACCACCCTCTCCGCATTTCAACGCCCCGCATTTGCGCGCTAGCCCTCGCCAGCTCCTTGCGCATCTCCCCACCCAGCTCCCGGCCTCCCTTCGCCATCCGAGGGCTACAATTGCAAGAAGAACCGACGAGCCCCTGTCTTTCTTCCCCCACGCCGGCGAGCTCAAATCCGCCCCACTCGGGTGAGCTCATGCTCCACCTTGGCCTCTGGAGGGTGCGCGGGATCCTAACGCAACTCCTTGCTTTGCCCCAGGTTGAACCGAGCCGCGACCGTGGAGAAACTTGTGTTCTTCCTCACTGCCGGCCACCGCGCCCGCCACCCCGTCGTCGCCAGCCCGCTCCGGACCACCTCAGCCTGCACCGACCCCGCGCCGTTCATCCCCGTGCGAAGGTGCAGCTCTACGCCTCGCCCATTCCCTTCCTCATGGCCCGGCGAGCTCGTGCTCCCACGCCGGAGTCGCCGCGTCCGCCATGGCTCGATGCGAGCTAAGCTCCGTCCACTCTCTCGCCTCGCCACCACCACCAATAGATGCGCCATCCAAATCTACGCACAGGCGGTCAAGCCCGACCCCTGCGGCGAGCCCTAGCGCATCGCCGGCGAGCCCTGCCGCCGCTACGACGAGCCCCCGCGCGCGACACTTAGAAAAAATTTCGAATCGTGCTGAAATTTCGTAAACGTCAAGGATTTTAGAAAAATCATAACTTGAGATTTACGCCACGGATTTGAACGATTCCAAGTGCATTGGAAAGTTTGTAACCTGTACTTTAACATGGAGTACATGAACACCTATGGTTATATAGTAAAATTAAATATTTGAGTAAGATGAAAAGGCTATCATGACCACGCTGCTTAACAAGATTGCATTTTGAAAATGGTGTAACTTCTGTGTCCTGGATCCAAACTTCATGAACAAAGGCTCTTTGGAAAGTAGATGACTTGTACCTTACCGTAGTAACATAATTCAAGTACTTCATATGTAGAAAAATAAAGATACGAGTACTCTAAGGTGCTAATCTGTTATGCCCGCGTGACAACTTGGCGTTTTTGAAATTCAATAACTTTTTAAATACAGATCCAAATAAAACAACTATACGTTCGTTGTAAACCTTGAACTACGTACTTTACATGACCCAACATAATTCGCCTAAGTTCTATAGCGAAATATTGAAATTTGAACACCCTAAGATGGCTTCGCAGTCAGCCTATCAACCCAGACTTAGCTAAAACAGAACGGCTGAGAAATTTTGCTAGGTTCAAGTTTGTCTATTTTGCTGCTGTTTTGATGAAATATTTCATAGTTGCATGGTATGTTTAAGCATGCCATCATCATATTTATATTTTGGGCAAGAACAGTCATCTCTCATGTATAAGTTATTGCATAAATTTTTGCACAAATGAACATGAGTGCTAATTAACTTGGAAAATGATGAAAACATCACCCTAAGAAGTGAACACCAAGTTTTAGTATAATAAATTGATGAACACCAGATTGGTCATAGGCTATACCAGGAAATGTGATGAAATAAATCACTCCGAGATTTGGTCACATGATTATTGAGATACGACCACAACACTAAACGTCATCGTATGCATATATTTGGCCATATGAACAATTCATGCCACTCGTTTCAATAAGGAAGCCTACCCTATTTCCTTGATCTGAAAATCAGCATGTTCAATTATACTAGATGATGAAAGTTTACCTAATTAGAAGGTTGTCCCCATGAAACAAATCACACGTACCAACATCGTGACCATGTCATCACGTTCCGTGAGCATGTTTAATTTATGCAAACATTTCGTTACATTGTATTATTGAGAAAGTTCCATGAACTATATAAATATAAATTCATCCATTGCTCATATACTACATGTGCATTCATATAGGAACCCCGACCGGAGCTGAAGATCAAGGAGGGTACCAGCTTGAAGTGAGCGAGTTCGAGTGTGCTAACTACGAACCGAACCAAGGCAAGCCCCGGAGCATAACCTATGTTTTAACTTTTTATTTTACTTCACATACGTCTATGAATATATTGTGCATTTACGTTTAGGAGTTGCTCGGAAACCTAGTTGCACTAGATTCCTGTTTCCCGTGGTCTTGGTTAAGTATAATCCTAATCGCTAGTTGCTATGCTCAATAATTTCATCGGTAGCAACACCGAGTGATTTGGAGATCACCCGGTCTAGGGATTAAATTTTTGTTACTCTCACATGATTAAATGGAGACCGTACGGAGAGTGCATGTGTAGGATGCGGTGACAAGGTTGGCCCTTGTGCGCCATAGCCCCGTACGTGTCGGGCAAGGACCGTTCGTTGTGACTCCGCCAGCAAGTATTGAGTTGTGTACCAAATGCATACCTTCGTATGGGAGTTGGTAAACTGATGTAACTTGAGAGTCGTAGTGTTGGACGGTCACTCCACCCTTTGTGCAAAGTGTCGGTCACGGTGGATGCACGGGTTTGTGAGCAGATGGAGGGTGTGTTATTACCCTTGGACCCGACGCTACTGTGGTTGCATGTGGAATGCACACTCGGAGGGCGGACCCGGCTCATAACTATGATAATCTTGTGAAAGGTGGCCATACGTGTTCTTAAATGATGCGTATGTCGTGCATTTGGGTTTCCCCTGCAGGGTGTAAATCGATATATATCGCCGTCCCTCGCGGTGATGAGTACCACTTGTCTCGAGCAGATTGCATCGTAGTAATAAGAGAATATGATGATTAAGCTTGCTGTTTTTGAATATTAAATTCATGTATTGCAACCATGCTTGTTAGTCTTGCTCACTAAAATTTATGATTATGTTTCCACTCTCTTAACTTGGCTAAAATATGAGTTAGACAAATTCTATAAGTGCTGTTTTTGCAAGATCCCACAAGCCAGGTCAAGCCCCCTGCATGTTAGGGTCGGTTCTTAGAACCATTTTTGACGGGTAAGCCTTGCGGAGTATATTAGATACTCAGGGTTTGTGTTGAAATCATTTTCAGAATTCCCACAGCCCGATTATTGTGATTGCTGCGGGACGTATGTGTGTCAAGGTGAGGAACCTCAAGAGTGGACCGTGGAGTGGGTTCCCGCTTCACCGACTTAAGAGTGAGACCACGCCGTATGGGCTGGTGTGGTCCTCATAGCTAAGCTATATATATGTATCGTCGAGATGTTTACGCTTCCGCACAGATGTTTATTAAGTACTGTAAAACGACAATTTGCTTATGTATTGTAATCTGAAATTCGAACAATGGCTTGTAATAATTAAGAGATTAAGCATGAAAATTGCTACTCAAGCATTTCCCTATGTAATATGAATGGTGAATGTATCCCTAATGTATGTGCAATGTACGTTCGCTTCGTCGAATGTCTCCCGATACGATCCTGTTCGACAATCCCTCTCGCTTCACGAGGTAGGGGTGTCACAGCTGGTATCAGAGCCGTGTCGGGATATGCCGTACACTACGGATCGTTCTAAAAATCACCAACACGTTTATACGGTGAGGAACGACCTAGAAAGCCCAAGTAAGGTCTACAGTAGAAATGGATGTGGCAAAACTAACCCTGGGTTATGCTTGTTTAATTTTATGCAACTAGGGCCCGGACCAGGTATGTTTGCAATTTAAATTAGCGCTCCGTGCCCGCAGAAGTAATAATACGGGACAATGTTGGCTCGTGGCAATCCACGGGGCGGTTCTTTCTATGAACCGTTACTATGAGGAAGATGATGATATGAGGAAGTTGATGAGATTGTAGAATATTATTTTCATAGTTTCTTTTGAATTTGATGTAATGTTTCTGAAATGGTCTCTTGCAGGTACGCTAATCACGAAAATTAGATCGTGTAGTTTCCGTGATGAGGTCGCGTGTGTGTTGCCACAAAAACGAATGGTCGGATATATACCGATCACACTCTATTATTTTGGAAAGGACGTAGGTTAAACGACATTTCATGACATCATTCATGCCATGCATCGTAATTGCATAAGATACTTGATCAGGAAGGCAAAAACACGGTCATGAACAACTCATAAAAGTTCCGACACGATTAACCCCACCCGATCGGTAACTAAACCCTCACCGATGGTTGATTTCACGAAAACGGTCATAACTTTTAAATAGTTCACTCAAACGAAACGATCAAATATAATCTGGAAAGCTCATAATATGTACTATCACCCTGTCATAATGATCAAAGTAAAATTTGAGTGGAATGGTACTGAAAATAGCTTACCCGAAACCCTGGCAGAAGGTTGCCAGATTTCACCGAATCGCCGGATTGGCAGATTCGGATATCTCACAAAAAATCGCGATAACTTTTGAATTACTTATCCAAATAAAATGATCTACCCCATTCTGGAAAGCTCGTGATATGCCCCACATTTCATCTAATATCAGGTGTGCAAGGAAAATTCGTTAGGCCGGTCAAATAAGCAAAAACAGAGAGCCAATTTTAAGTTCCCGGCATTTCCAGAAAACCTTGGCAGAAAACAGTCGAGCCGGAAATCGCCGTATCTTTTGATCCGCTTAAGATTTTTTCGTGTTTTAGGATGCGTTGGAAAGCTTAGGAAATTTTCTAGCATCTGGTCATAAATTTTGGTAAATTTTACTGTACAAACAGAGACGAAATTGGGTGAAAACAGAGAGGGTTCAGAATCGGTTACGTTGTAACGGCTGTTAGTTTCATTCTGTCATTCCGTATATTACTTTGAGCTTTTTATTACCTTAAATATTGATAATAATGCTGCTTAAAATGTATCCCTAACCATGATCTATAGATGGATGCGAGGCAACTCATGACTGAAAGGAACCAGCTGAGGTCTGAGGTGGAAGACCTCACCGATCGTCTCACCGACGTCACTGACGACTACTACTCGGCCAAAGAGGAGAACAAGCAGCTGACCGCCCGTATCACGGAACTGGAGAAGGAAAATGCTGCCCTGACTGCACGTATCAAGGAAGTGCAGGATGACCTTGTCTTCAGCGATAACCTGCGTGTTGTCGCGGATAGGACAAAAGAAAGGGCTGAACAGGAAAAGGCAGAACATGAGCAGATGGCTACGTTCTGTGATGAGGAACGGATTGAGGCACTAAACGAGCTAAATGCCGCTAAGACAGCTATCACTCAGAAGGATGAGACCATCCACTCCCAGCAGGCAACCATGCAGTTTCTGCACGGACAGCTTGAGACAGCACAAACCAACATGAACCAGTTGTTCACGGAGATAGGAAATCTCCAGCACCAGTTGGCAGAGTTACAGCAGCACCACCAGGCGTTGCTGGCAGCTCACTGGAACCTGTTGCAGCCACCACCACCGGCGAACGACGAGAACGACGCTGCTAGTGATGCTTCCGATGTGAATAACCCGGAAGACACCGACAGCGACGCCTAGGCTGCTAACTAGCGTTAAGAAAGAAACTTGTAAAAATTAATGGTAGTGTACTAAAGAACAAGAACTAGTGGCTTGTACGTACGTAAGGACGTAGTGGTCGCTGTGTTTTGGGTAGGTTGACAGCGTAGGAGGTATGGATGACTAGCTAGGCCGGACAATCGTGGATGTGTGACCCCGCGCTAGGAAGTGTTAATATCGCGCGCTTTTGTGTACAAATGGGTTGCACCTCGAAATATATATATGAAACACTAAGCTTATGTTTAATGAATATATGTTTCGTTCCGTCAAAATTCAGATCGTAAGGGATTTTTACTAAGTATGAATGGTCTGAAATTGTGAGCAAAAATTCTGGTTCTATCAATTTCAGATCATGAAAATTAATCTCCCATGTTTATGCAATCTAAAAATTTCATACCGGAGCTTCTCCTCCATCAATTTCAGCACCTAATGAAATTTTCCTCCTATGGATTGCATTCTGAAATTCGTGTTCATATCATGTTCCTAATTATTATCATTGTCTATGGCTCCGAAATGCTGAGACTAATGGTATAATTAAATTGTGTGGCAGATGGTGAACACTCGTCGCACGGTGGATCCTTCGGGGAGGGTGCTTCGTCGCAGCCACCTCCTCCACCACCGTTGACTGCTGTGGAGCAACTCGTCCAGAATCAGAACGAGATGTTTCGGCTGTTCCTGGCGAGCCAGAACAATAATGCCCAGGCAGCAGCCCCGTCCCACCTCTTATGGAGATTTCTGGGCGACTCAACCGCCATCTTTCTCAGAAGCAAAGGACCCCCTGGAAGCAGATAATTTTCTGCGTATTGTGGAGTCCAAGTTTGCTCTTCTGAATTGCACCGAGCACCAGAAGACTCTGTTTGCAGCATAGCAGCTCCGTGGGTCGGCTAGTGCGTGGTGGGCAAACTACACCGCTGCACTCCCCGCGGATCACCAGGTGCTCTGGCCGGAATTCTCGGCAGCCTTCCGTGCACACCACATTCCTGACGGTGTCATGAGAAGGAAGCTTCAGGAATTTGTTGACCTGAAGCAAGGCTCCAGCACTCGTGCAAGAGTATGCTCGGAAATTCAACTATCTTGCCCAGTATGCTTCCTATCACGCTGACACCGATGCGAAGAAGCGTGAGGGCTTTCGGAAGGGTCTGAATCCGAAACTGCAAGACCGCCTCGCTCTCTTGATTGGCACATACAATGAATTGGTTAGTGCCGCCATTATACAAGAGGACACCATTCGCGTCAATCAGGATGACAAGAAGAGGAAGCGCACCGCGGGAAGTTCATCCGGTGCGCCACCTCACAAGTTCAAGCTTGCAGTGACCAGCCCCACTGGTCAGAAATTTCGTGTCCCGGTGCCTCCAACGGGTGGGCAACGCACTGCCTTCCAGCAGCCTTATCGTGCGCCCCACCATTCCTATCAGCACCGTGGTCACCAACACTCCCGCAGCAGCACAACCAAGGTGCCGGACCATCCCCGCAACAGCCGTGTTTCAACTGCGGCGGCGTTGGTCACTTCATCGGAGAATGCCCACATCCTCGCCGCAACAACGGCAACAATGGTGGGAATCATCAGCATCAGCATCTCCGCGAAAACAATGGCAATAATAATAACCGCGGCAACAACAACAACCACAACAAAACCCCCACCAAGACCGGCCGTGTGAATTTTACCACGGTCGAAGATGTGCAAGTCGGAGAACCGGTCCTCTCGGGTATGTTTTCCATTTCCGAACATCCCACCTTCGTTCTTTTTTATTCCGGCGCCACACATGATTTCATTAGTCAAGCATGTGTGGATAAATTGCATCTATCGTCTACCACCTTGCAAACTCCCTACACTATCACATCTCCCGGTGGCCTCATCCACACAAACCGAGAAGCAAGAAACGTCTCTCTTGAATTGGCCGGAAACATATATCCTTCGAGACTAATTGTTTTAAATGGTCAAGGAATAGATGTAATATTAGGAATGAAATGGATGAAGCGTCATAAAGCTGTTTTACACATAGATACCCGAAAAGTGCATTTAAATTCACCTCTATACGGCCCGTCTATCCTCTCATTGCCGTGTCCAAAAATTTTGAGAACCCAAATTCAGCACCTAGAAGGAAGAAAATTAGAGGACATACCGGTAGTGTGTGAGTTTCCCGATGTGTTCCCGGATGATTTACCGGGCATGCCACCTGATCGTGAAGTAGAATTTAAAATTGAACTCCAGCCCGGTACCGCGCCAATATCTAGAAGACCGTATAAAATGGCTCCTAATGAATTAGCGGAACTTAAGGAGCAACTCAACGACCTTCTAGAAAAGGGGTACATACGCCCAAGTGCTTCGCCTTGGGGCTGCCCCGCCCTTTTTGTGAAAAAGAAAGATAAGTCATTAAGGTTGTGTGTCGATTATCGACCCCTCAATGCGGTGACCATCAAAAATAAATACCCCCTCCCACGTATTGATATGTTATTTGATCAATTAGTCGGTGCAAAAGTGTTCACAAAAATTGATCTTCGCTCGGCTATCACCAAATTAAAATTCGGCCGAGAGGACATTCCTAAAACCGCTTTCTCTACGAGATATGGACTTTTTGAATATCTCGTAATGTCTTTTGGACTAACAAATGAACCGGCCTATTTCATGTACCTCATGAACTCGGTATTTATGCCGGAGTTGGACAAGTTCGTGGTGGTATTCATTGATGATATCCTCATTTATTCCAAGTCGGAGGAAGAACATGCAGAACACCTCCGCATCGTGCTTCAACGACTACGAGATCATCAACTTTATGCAAAATTCAGCAAGTGTGAATTTTGGTTGGATCGAGTTCCATTCCTGGGTCATATCATTTCAGCTGATGGAATTGCCGCCGATCCAAGTAAAGTTGCTGACGTGCTGAATTGGAAGACTCCCAAGACCGTCAAGCACATCCGTAGTTTTCTCGGACTTGCGGGATATTATCGGAAATTCATCCCAAATTTTTCTATCATCTCCAAGCCCATGACAAAATTGTTGGAGAAAGATTCTACCTTCAAGTGGAGCCCGGAGTGCGAAAATGCTTTCCAATCCTTAAAGAAGCATTTAACCACCGCTCCCGTTCTAGCTCAACCCGACATCAACAAGCCGTTTGACGTATATTGTGATGCGTCCGGCATAGGATTGGGTTGTGTTCTCATGCAAGAATGCCGAGTCATTGCCTATGCCTCCCGTCAACTCCGCAAACATGAAAAGCACTATCCTACTCATGATCTTGAATTGGCATCGGTAGTTCTTGCTCTCAAAACTTGGAGGCATTATCTCTTAGGAAATCTTGTGCACCTCTACACCGATCATAAAAGCCTCAAATATATTTTCACGCAGCAAGAATTAAATATGAGACAGCGAAGATGGTTGGAGTTGATCAAAGATTATGAATTGGAAATTCATTACCACCCCGGAAAGGCTAATGTGGTTGCCGATGCACTAAGCCGCAAACATCAATGCAATCAAGTTGAAATCTGCTCTATGGAAAATTTCAGCAAATCTGAAAATGAAATTAATTCTTGCCTTCATATCATTCCTCATGGTGCCTTGCACAATTTGGCTCTTGTTCCTACTCTCCGAGAAGAAATTGTTGCTGCCCGGAGAACGGATGAAGGTATGGAACACATCCGATAGAAATTGGGTACGAGAAAAGGGTAAGTGTTTTCGTCAAGATGAGAATGGAGTCCTGTGGTTTAATAACCGTCTAGTGGTTCCGAAGGATATGGAACTACGAAAGAAAATTCTTGATGAAGCACATCTCTCCAAGTACTCCATACACCCCGGTAGTAACAAAATGTACCATGGGTTGAGAGAAAAATTTTGGTGGACTCGCATGAAGCGAGAAGTGGCTCGTTATGTGGCCGAGTGCGACACTTGCCAACGAGTCAAGGCTGATCATCTGAAGAAAGCCGGACTATTGCACCCATTGAAAATTCCCGCTTGGAAATGGGAAGACATAGCCATGGATTTTGTTGTTGGATTACCTCTCACATCCAAGAAACATGATTCCACATGGGTAATCGTCGATAGATCGACGAAATCAGCACACTTTATTCCGGTACACACCACCTACGAGTGCTAAGAAGTATGCTGAATTGTATATTGCCCGTGTGCTATGTTTACATGGTGTGCCAAAGACCATCATTTCAGATCGCGGTCCGCAATTTGTTTCTCAATTTTGGGAACAATTGCATGCTAGTCTTGGTACTACCCTAATCCGGAGCTCTGCATATCATCCTCAAACAGATGGACAATCGGAAAGGTTGATTTAATACTTGGAAGATATGTTAAGAGCTTGTGCTTTGACGCGAAAGGGAAATTGGGATGATCGAGTTACCATTCGTTGAATTTTCCTATAACAACAGCTATCAAGAAAGCTCTGGAGTCACTCCCTTTGAGGCGTTATACGGACATTCGTGCCGTATGCCGTTAAACTGGTCCGAGTCGGGCGAAAGAATAATATTTGGTCCGGATATCGTTGAGCAGGCCGAGGAAAAAGTGAGAGACATACAAGCTAATATGAAAGCTGCTCAATCCCGCCAAATAAGTTACGCAAACAAAAGGAGAAGCCCGCTGGAATTCGAGGTAAATGATCATGTTTATCTTCGTGTCTCTCCAAATAAAGGTGTGTCACGTTTCGGTATAAAAGAAAAACTTGCTCCCCGCTACATTGGACCACTCCCAATTGTGGAGAAGTTTAGCCCCGTGGCATACCGGTTGCAATTGCCGGCAAACTTGGAACGTGTGCACAACGTGTTCCATGTGTCGCAACTCAAGAAGTGTCTAAAACCACCCATCGACGTGGTCATCTCCGATACGGAGCAATTGCAAGATGATCTATCTTACCCAGAAATTCCCGTCCGGATTCTCGATAAGAAGGATCGTGTTACTCGCAACCGCACTACCACCTTCTATAAAGTGCAATGGAGTAATCACACTGAGGATGAAGCCACTTGGGAACCGGAGGAATTCCTGGATAATCACTTTCCCGAGTTCATGGCTTCGCAATCGAGGTAACGACGCACCTCCCTTCGACCCTTCTTTTTACCAATCATAATCTCGGGACGAGATTTCTTTAAGGGGAGGGCTGTGACACTCCGTGTCACAAATTCACGATGTTACTGTGCTAAAAAGAAATTTGCATGTACAAAACACTAATCATTTGGCTAAGCACATGAAATAATGGGTTAAGGTCCTATTAGGGTTTTTAATGGTCCAAAACCCTAGCTAGTGAGATCTCCAACATTTTCCATGGGGGTGACCCTAAATTTTTGCACAATTTGGTAGAGCACCTCAAGACATGAATTTAGGACATTTTTCCTGAATTTTTGGAGCAGCACAAATTCCTAGAAAAATCCAACTTCAATTTGAAACAGCACCTGTTCATCAATTTTTAGAAATTTTTACAATTCGAATCTGAACTTTTGCCAATAACAAAAGTTGTTCCTTACAACGCCGTGGACCTCCAGAAAATTTGGTTTGCGAAATTTCCGAAAGGATCGAATTCTATGAGCAAATTACAGAGAAGGGCATCAGTGGCAAAACTGTAAATTGTGGGAATCCCATTTGAACAGAGGCCGGCACAGTGGCCGGGGCCACCGTCAGCGGCGCTTGCCGCCGGTGCCCATGTCGGTTAGGCGCCGCCCCGTCCTTCCTCCGCTGTGCAACTCCACGCGTCGAGCATCGCGCCCTTCCTTCGCCAGGAAGCTCGCTCGCGCGGCCGTCGATGGCGGGGAGAGAGTTCGCCATGGCCGCCGCCCGGACCATTTTCCCCGTGCGCCGCCCTCTCCGCATTTCAACGCCCCGCATTTGCACGCTAGCCCTCGCCGGCTCCTTGCGCATCTCCCCACCCAGCTCCCGGCCTCCCTTCGCCATCCGAGGGCTACAATTCCAAGAAGAACCGACGAGCCCCTGTCTTTCTTCCCCCACGCCGGCGAGCTCAAATCCGCCCCACTCGGGTGAGCTCATGCTCCACCTTGGCCTCTGGAGGGTGCGCGGGATCCTAACGCAACTCCTTGCTTTGCCCCGGGTTGAACCGAGCCGCGGCCGTGGAGAAACTTGCGTTCTACCTCACCGCCGGCCACCGCGCCCCGCCACCCCGTCGTCGCCGCGCCCGCTCCGAACCACCTCGGCCTGCACCGACCCCGCGCCGTTCATCCCCGTGCGAAGGTGCAGCTCTACGCCTCGCCCATTCCCTTCCTCATGGCCCGGCGAGCTCGTGCTCCCACGCCGGAGCCGCCGCGTCCGCCATGGCTCGATGCGAGCTAAGCTCCGTCCACTCTCTCGCCTCGCCACCACCACCAATAGATGCGCCATCCAAATCTACGCACAGGCGGTCAATGTGACATCCCATGTCACGATTAAGGCTAATCTCGTAGTTAGTACCCTAATCACCCCACTAATGAAGCACTAACCCTAATTACCCAAAGGAAAAGAAGAAAAATAAAAAGCAAAAAGGAAAAACCTACTCCTAAACCCTAGCCCTAACCAAAATGCAAAAATTATAAAAACACTACCCACATATTTTTGCACCACTGGATTGCTCATGTAAAAAGATGAATTTACAATATTTTTACCAAATTTTTGAACAAAGTTTTGAAAGCCCAAAAATTCAAATTCAAATCTGAAACACTGCTACTTGTGAATTTTGTATGAACTTTTGGAAGCAAGTTTGTAACTTCAAACTAAAAGATGAAAATTAGAGCACATCATCCTGAATCTCCCCATATTTTTGGTTTTATTTTTGGAGCCCTAGAACTATGAATTTTATCCAAATTCCCGAACGGCAGTTCAAATCTCAGAAAATTCAAACCAAGCAACGAGTAACCACCGGGCAATGGCGCCATGCCCGGCGGTCCGCCGCCTCCCGCGCCTGCCCGGGCACGCCCCTGCCCCGTCCCATCCGCGGCTCCCTCCCTGAGCATCTCCCCAACCGTCCGTACCGAGAACCAACAGGAGAGGCCGGCATTGAAGCCGCGCGAACCTCCCTGCCGGCCGTGCGCCGCCCACCTCTCGCCCCCTCCTAGAAAACGGCACCAAGGCCCTAAACCCGTCGCCACCAATTATTGCCAGCCTCCCCACTCCTCACCGCGCCCCCGCCCTGCCTTCTTCCTCTCGGCAGCTCGCGCCGAGGCGAGTGCCGCCGCCGCCATTTCCGCCGCCGCGAGCTCCTCCGCCCCGGCAAGGTACCGCTCTTCCCTCCCGCGAGTGCGCAAGCACCCTGCAAGCTTTCCTCACGCCCTGGCTCTCCCTCGTGCAGCCACGCCCGCGAGTTGAGAGGAATTTTCCCCCGCCGTCGCCGTCCGCCGCGAGCTCCACGGCGCCGGCTCCCTCGGGCCACCCCCACCTCGCGCGACCCCACGCCGCTCTTCCTCTTCGCAAGGTGAAGCTCTCGGGCCTTGCCCCGCTTTCCCTCTCCCTCTCGCCCTGGATGCGCGCCCCCACCGGAGCTCCTCGGCGCCGCCGCCGCCGCCGGCCGCCTCCGGCCACCGCCAAGCCTCGCGGTCCCCACCATGTGGTTCGCCACTTCGCGCACGTCATTTCCACCAAGTCTCGGAGCATGAGCTCCACCGTAGCGCCACCGCGGCGAGCCTCGCCGGCGCCGGCCACCGCGGCCGGAGCCCGCGCCGCCCCCTCTGTTTAAAAGTACTCGATGGCATTTTCGTAATTAGGTCCGAACTTCGTTTGAGTTTAAAAATTTCATATCTAGCGTTTGAATCGTCCAAAAATTGCAAACTAAAATGTTTTGGAAACTAGAAGACCTGTACTTTCATAAAAGTAACATGAACTCCTCAGATCTGGTCATCTTCACATTTTTATAAAAATGACAAAAGTCAATCCCTAAAAACTTAACTAGGCCATAACTTTAAAAATATAATTCCAAATTAAAAGCCACTTGGCCAAAGTCTTCACCCTGACACACATGAATTTTTGGCACTGGAAAATCTACATTTCATTTCATATTTTTCAAGTTATTGCATTTCTTGCATTCTCTGTATTTAATTTTTAATTAATTCTGTATAAATTATTTTTGCATGAAACTTGGCCATTAATTTCATTTTGGTACTGTACACATGTAGAAAATCCCATGATAAATTTTGAGCAAGTTAAGTAATGATTTTTGCAAACCCTAGATCTAAATTTCTAAAGGGTCATTTTCAGCACATACATAATTGGTTTTATGTCATTAAAAATCCTGTTCATGCATGTTTATGTAATGTCTACTGTTCATTATGTCCTTTTAGCACCCCATGGCAGGTTTAGTCAAAAGGTTTTATGTATTTCACCTATGTATGAATTTTGAAATCAAATTTCTATTCTAAAAGGGAATCGTCATCGCATGTGATGTCAAAATGCATAGGCCTAGATTTCTTCGTATTGTACTATAAAAACTTGCTAAGATATTAGTGCTAAACCTACACTAACCACAGCACTCATGTCTATGCATCAAGTCATTACTCAATTTATAGTAGTATAGTTATGCTTGTTCATGTAATTGGGTCCCGTAAAAGAAGACAAGAGACATGTCATGCTTATTAGGGTTCGAACAAACCAACTTTTGAATTACATACTCATATGAATCTTTACAAAACAGCACCCATGCATTACTCTCATCATCGACCTTGTGCTCATATGACTTATGCATTGCATTTCATTCCTTAGGTGACGACGCCGAATTGACTCCGCCGGAAGAAGCTATTGCCACGCTCAACGCTTGTGAGGCTAGTGCTAACTTCGATCACTCTCAAGGCAAGCCCGGTGCATTCCTATTATTTGAAATGTCTTTCTTTTATCACTAAATTAAGGATGATGGTTGTGCATTTAAGTTCTAGGAATTGATTGGAAATCCACGTGCATAAAATCCTATATGTCCTATGTTGCTTATGTGTCATATCCTCGTTAGAAGTGCTATGCCATGTTGTTGGAGTCAACGATAGATATGGGGATCTCACTCATGGCTTATGACTAAATGTGAACATGATGAGTTTGGTTAAAATTGAGAACACCCCATTGTGGCTCCGCGAACAAGTTTGAGTTGTGTACCACTTGCATACCTTTCTTATGGGGATTGGTAAACCTATGTAGCTTGTAAGTTGTAAAGTGAGCCGGATATCTCACCGACCCGGAGGTGATGTGTTTGGCACGGTGGTTGCACGGGTTGAGGACCGTTGGAGAGTACATGGGTTAAGCCTTGGGCGCGTTGTCGAACGGTCGCAAGGGGACGTGTACTCGGGGTCGGTGGCCCCGTGTTTTACTTTACGATGAACTCGCGAACGGTGGCCATACGTGTTCTTAAATGATGCGTATGTCGTGCATTTGGGTTCTTTCCTGCAGGATTAATAATTCGATAATTATCGCCGTTTCCTCTCGGTTAATGAGTACCACTTGATTCGAGCAGTTCGCAATGTGTAGTAATGGAAGGAGATTGAATAGCTTGCTGTTTTATGTTGGTATTAAAATTGTATTGCAAACTCTTGTATTGTTAGCATGCTCACTAAAGTTTCTTTATGCAACAACCCTATTAATTTGGCTAAGTAATAAAATTGCCAACCTAATTAACATAGGTGCTATTTATGCAAAAAGGCCAAGTTAAACCGGTCAAGCCCCGTGCATCTAGGAGTCGGTCTTAGATGACCAATTTGATGGGTAAGACTTGCGGAGTATGTTAGATACTCGAGGCTTTGCCACTACATGTTGATTACGGGTTTCCCGCAAGCCGGTTTTTGTGATTGTTGTGGTAAGGTGGTTTGGGATGGAGAAGAGCCCAAAGAGTGGACCATTGAATGGGTCCCTAGCTCTCCGACCCATGATGAGTGAGCCGTGGCCTAGGCCGGCATGGTTCATTTAAGTTATCTATGTATCGTCGAGTTGTATTTCGCTTCCGCACTTTAAATTCGAACAAAGATCATGGTTATGTAACACCTAATCTCGAACCCAATGTATCTTTTATTCGAACCCTATGTTGTAATCAAGACTTAATTATGTAACCTTGCAAATCGTGTATGTTTGTTCATGTGATGCTATGTATGGTTGCTTCGTCAACCATCTCCCAAGGCGATCCGTACCACACTTAACTATCTTTCGGGATAGGGGTGTGACAGTCAAGCCCGACCCCTGCGGCGAGCCCTAGCGCATAGCCGGCGAGCCCTGCCGCAGCTCCGACGAGCCCCCTGCGCGCGACACTTAGAAAAAAATTTCGAATCGTGCTGAAATTTCGTAAACGTCAACGATTTTAGAAAAATCATAACTTGAGAGTTACGCCACGGATTTGAACGATTCAAAGTGCATTGGAAAGTTTGTAACCTGTACTTTAACATGGAGTACATGAACACCTATGGTTATATAGTAAAATTAAACATTTGAGTAAGATGAAAAGGCTATCATGACCACGCTGCTTAACAAGATTGCATTTTGAAAATGGTGTAACTTCTGTGTCCTTGATCCAAACTTCATGAACCAAGGCTCTTTGGAAAGTAGATGACTTGTACCTTACCGTAGTAACATAATCCAAGTACTTCATATGTAGAAAAATAAAGATACGAGTACTCTAAGGTGCTAATCTGTTATGCCCGCGTGACAACTTGGCGTTTTTGAAATTCAATAACTTTTTAAATACAGATCCAAATAAAACAACTATACATTCGTTGTAAACCATGAACTACGTACTTTACATGACCCAACATAATTCGCCTAAGTTCTATAGCGAAATATTGAAATTTGAACACCCTAAGATGGCTTCGCAGTCAGCCTATCAACCCAGACTTAGCTAAAACAGAACGGCTGAGAAATTTTGCTAGGTTCAAGTTTGTCTATTTTGCTGCTGTTTTGATGAAATATTTCATAGTTGCATGGTATGTTTAAGCATGCCATCATCATATTTATATTTTGGGCAAGAACAGTCATGTCTCATGTATAAGTTATTGCATAAATTTTTGCACAAATGAACATGAGTGCTAATTAACTAGGAAAATGATGAAAACATCACCCTAAGAAGTGAACACCAAGTTTTAGTATAATAAATTGATGAACACCAGATTGGTCATAGGCTATACCAGGAAATGTGATGAAATAAATCACTCCGAGATTTGGTCACATGATTATTGAGATACGACCACAACACTAAACGTCATCGTATGCATATATTTGGCCATATGAACAGTTCATGCCACTCGTTTCAATAAGGAAGCTTACCCTATTTCCTTGATCTGAAAATCAGCATGTTCAATTATACTAGATGATGAAAGTTTACCTAATTAGAAGGTTGTCCCCATGAAACAAATCACACGTACCAACATCGTGACCATGTCATCACGTTCCGTGAGCATGTTTAATTTATGCAAACATTTCGTTACATTGTATTATTGAGAAAGTTCCATGAACTATATAAATATAAATTCATCCATTGCTCATATACTACATGTGCATTCATATAGGAACCCCGACCGGAGCTGAAGATCAAGGAGGGTACCAGCTTGAAGTGAGCGAGTTCGAGTGTGCTAACTACGAACCGAACCAAGGCAAGCCCCGGAGCATAACCTATGTTTTAACTTTTTATTTTACTTCACATACGTCTATGAATATATTGTGCATTTACGTTTAGGAGTTGCTCGGAAACCTAGTTGCACTAGATTCCTGTTTCCCGTGGTCTTGGTTAAGTATAATCCTAATCGCTAGTTGCTATGCTCAATAATTTCATCGGTAGCAACACCGAGTGATTTGGAGATCACCCGGTCTAGGGATTAAATTTTTGTTACTCTCACATGATTAAATGGAGACCGTACGGGGAGTGCATGTGTAGGATGCGGTGACAAGGTTGGCCCTTGTGCGCCATAGCCCCGTACGTGTCGGGCAAGGACCGTTCGTTGTGACTCCGCGAGCAAGTATTGAGTTGTGTACCAAATGCATACCTTCGTATGGGAGTTGGTAAACTGATGTAACTTGAGAGTCGTAGTGTTGGACGGTCACTCCACCCTTTGTGCAAAGTGTCGATCACGGTGGATGCACGGGTTTGTGAGCAGATGGAGGGTGTGTTATTACCCTTGGACCCGACGCTACTGTGGTTGCATGTGGAATGCACACTCGGAGGGCGGACCCGGCTCATAACTATGATAATCTTGTAAAAGGTGGCCATACGTGTTCTTAAATGATGCGTATGTCGTGCATTTGGGTTTCCCCTGCAGGGTGTAAATCGATATATATCGCCGTCCCTCGCGGTGATGAGTACCACTTGTCTCGAGCAGATTGCATCGTAGTAATAAGAGAATATGATGATTAAGCTTGCTGTTTTTGAATATTAAATTCATGTATTGCAACCATGCTTGTTAGTCTTGCTCACTAAAATTTATGATTATGTTTTCACTCTCTTAACTTGGCTAAAATATGAGTTAGACAAATTCTATAAGTGCTGTTTTTGCAAGATCCCGCAAGCCAGGTCAAGCCCCCTGCATGTTAGGGTCGGTTCTTAGAACCATTTTTGACGGGTAAGCCTTGCGGAGTATATTAGATACTCAGGGTTTGTGTTGAAATCATTTTCAGGATTCCCGCAGCCCGATTATTGTGATTGCTGCGGGACGTATGTGTGTCAAGGTGAGGAACCTCAAGAGTGGACCGTGGAGTGGGTTCCCGCTTCACCGACTCAAGAGTGAGACCACGCCGTATGGGCTGGTGTGGTCCTCATAGCTAAGCTATATATATGTATCGTCGAGATGTTTACGCTTCCGCACGAGATGTTTATTAAGTACTGTAAAACGACAATTTGCTTATGTATTGTAATCTGAAATTCGAACAATGGCTTGTAATAATTAAGAGATTAAGCATGAAAATTGCTCCTCAAGCATTTCCCTATGTAATATGAATGGTGAATGTATCCCTAATGCATGTGCAATGTATGTTCGCTTCGTCGAATGTCTCCCGATATGATCCTGTTCGACAATCCCTCTCGCTTCGCGAGGTAGGGGTGTCACAC
>JAUNZO010001683.1:0-12467 GCA_031894775.1 Chloris gayana
TTAAGAGGGAGCATCTCTTCTCTCATGCGATTTTTTTTTCAAAAAAAAAGTGGGAGCCTGCTGGATTTGGAGCAAGTCATGGATTGGATTGCGGATGCTGATGACGATAATGGGGAGCTTAGGTGAGCTGCTAATCAGGGTTTAGGAATCCACCTGTGTGATACTCTAGAAAACTCAATTCTTTGAGTTGTTTTCTGGTGATACCGGGGGACCTTGTTTGAATTCTCTAATGGCTGGAAGGTGCACTCCCACTGGCCTCTCTCTCACCAAGATTCTCACCAGCAAAGAAAACTGACGCCAAAATTGACTGTTACTTGTTCCCAATTAATATGTACACGATGCTAGAGCCGTTGCAGCCGTTCTGAAAAAGAGGATCACTGTTCTCTTGCAGCTCGTCTCAGTTCAGTGCACTAATAAGGGGCTCTAACTTTATGGATGACAGAAAGAGCTTTAATAATCACCTCGAGACAAGGGCTATGATTTGTATACTTAACAACACATGCTAGACACAATCCATTGCGCTAACAAGCACACGCTAGCAGAAAGAGGCTGGAGGCTCAATCAATTATTGCACTGAAGAATCCTTCCAATCCTTCACAGGATACATACATTTCGAGCGTGGCAATATAAATGAGAGAGTGATCCATTAGGTGAGAAGGGACATCCGTGTCTGGTCCCTCCCTGCTTGAGCGAGTCACATATATACCAGCTAGCTTCACAAGCCCAAGTGTGGTGCTCGCACAACCAAACAATGCTTCCGCTCATTCTTCAGCTGCTTCCTCACCAACCGTATAACTGCAGATGTGTACAGCCAGGCATACAGACAGGGACTCGGCCGTGTGGTCCACGCATACATGTCAATCTAGGATGGCAGCTGTACTCTTTCAGACTTGCAATCCAGCCTCTATAACTACCTGTTCGTTTCCTCGCTCTCTAAAATTTAAGACTCGTCACATTAAAGAGAATTTTATTATTTATGAATATTTCGATGAATTTAATGACAAAACCCTTTTACAGATTGGTGCTAATTTTCAAGATAAATCTAATGAGCTTAATTAATCTATATTTTGCTAAAGTGATGCTACAAGTAACCGTCTTCTAATCATGACTTAATTAACCTCATTAGATTCGTCTCGTATATTGGTCTAGGGACCTGTAATTTATTTTATAATTAAACTTTATTTACTACTCCTAAATAGAAAGATTCTTTTCGATGTGACAATTTCTAAAGTTTAGACTCACTGAAACAAACACACCCAACTGATTTTCAACAAGTATGGGTCTGAGTCTGACCCTTACCTTCAGCTTCAGAAATGTTTGCGCGCCACACCACTCACTCCGGTGCCAATTTAGCCGTTACACTACCACTGTCTGACGCTCCTCTTTTTTTAAAAAAGGAGTCAGCTGATTCGGTTGAATACCACATGACAATCCTTTTTTCTGTGTGTCTGCAGGATCACTACTGCCATGATATTGTTTTCCTGGAGATGGTGCTGTAGTAGGCTCGAGAAGAATGATGAATCCCAGGTTGAGATGGTGCTGTAGGCTTACAGTGATGGCAATGCCGCGCATAAATTTGAAAAGCTAGCTTTAACACGGCCATCATTGACAATTCATGTAAGTGCATAGTGCCCGTGCCCGTCAATGTTTGTCTTTCTTCCCACCGGGGACTGAGCAGCCTCTTTTCTTACACCTTTGCCATCAGGGATAGTAGGCAATCGGGAGGCGGAGACACATTCCAGATTTCCAGGCCATGAGATAATTAACATAGGCCAGCTGATAGCAAACATATCAAAAGGAGGGAAACAAATAGGAAAAATATATGGGTATCAAGAAATAGTACTCCTCATTATCTAAAGAACGAGAGAGAGAGAGTGAGGGGAACTGGAAGTACCCTACATATTGTTTGGTCAGCTATCAGTAATCATCTTGCTACCAGTCTAGCACCAATCAAGTGGTATGTCCTGCCGACAGATGGGTCCCACTGAGCGAGTGAGTTGCTCTGAAGTCACGGATGAGGCAACAGGGCACATGGATGCGTGGATGGAGCAGTGTTGGTACCGAAAACATGAGCGTTTTGCTTGCGAGGGCCGGATCGGAGTTGGCATGCCAACCATTCAGAGAAAGACTCATGACTCGTCTGATGGGATGGGAGATGCATGGCAGTCCCTTGTTCTTCTCCTTCTTCTGAATTAAATGAAGGAGTTGGCAAGATCCCTCGATGGTGTATATCCTCATTCCTCAACTCAACTCCCTCTCCGTAAATTCCCTGTATCTACGGAGCAAACCAGCCATCCCAAGAACAAATTAGTAATGATGAGCTTCCGATCCGGGCAGAAGAAGAAACACCACCCATTGTGGTCGGAAACTCCATAGATTGCGGGTCCGTGGATATGGTAGCAACAGGCAACGCGAGGGTCTCATGATGCCTTGTTGTCTGTTGGATTTGTTCATGTATTCATCTAGAAGACATGGATGATTCTCTCCTTGTGTTTTGTAGTGGAGGCGTCAAGGGAAGGAGAAGCCAAGCCTCCTATCTTTTGCTAGTGGAGAGAAAGATGGTCGTTGGTGAAGGACCTTTTTTTTTTTTGAATCGCTGAGGTGGTGAAGCTCCAATGCACGCGCCTTCCATTTCATGCAGTGCAGGAGAAAAAAAAGTAAAAATTGGACCACGCCAGGTGGCTGATGAAGAGCGTTCCCTCCTCTACATGCCGCCTACATAGAATTTGGAGCACGTCAGCTGCACCGCCACGTGACGATATCACTGGACCTGGGCCGGCATCTTCAGCACGGATTGTCACTGGGCCTACTGGGCCTAGGCCGCCGTCCTCCACCACTGACTTTCACAAGGTCTGGGCCGTGTCTAGCCCCACTCGTTGGGCCTGGGCCGTGCCTGTTTTATTCTTGTTTCTCTCTCTGCATTAGTGCTGTCCAAACGAGCCGGGGCGTCGTTGGCTGGGCCGAAGCAAGCAAAAAAGCCCGGCATCTTCAGCACAGATTGTCGCTAGGCCTAGGCCGGTGTCCTCCAGCACTGGCTTTCACAAGGCCTGGACCGTGCCTAGCCACATTTGTTGGGCCTTGGCCGTGACTGTTTTATTTTTATTTCTGTCTCTGCGTTGACCAAACCTCGGTTCGGGAGAACGAACGGGTCGGCCAAAACCGCGTTAGTAAAAAACCGCGTTAGTTCCGTTGCCTTTGCACAACGAGAGCAACACCGCGTTCCGTTTCTTGGCGACGAATCAACCCCCCAAATCCAACACCTTTTTTCTGTTCATCCGCCACAACCAACCAGTTCTCAAAAGGGATCGTCTTCGGCGGAGCAGCAGCAGCAGCAGCAGCCAGGGATCTCTCCTCTATCCGCCCCCAAATCGCGTCGCCTCCACCCCGGGAATCGGAGCGAATCGCCACCACTGCCGCCGTCCTGCCCGACCGGCGCCATGAGCTTCATCTTCGGCAAGAAGAAGACCCCAGCAGGTACTGCTCCCCGCTCCTCTTTCTTCCCTTCCTGCCGTGGATGCATTCGTAATCGTGCGCAACTCTCCCCTTTGCTCTGGACGCGGAATCGATGAACCAACTAAAACCTATTTTCTTTTCCCTTTTTGCCCCTTGTTGATTGACGGGTAGATCTTCTTTCACTCGACGCATAGGGTGCTGTAGCCAAGCCAACCCGTCCTACCCCGTTGTTTATGTTGCTTGCATACCTCCTTGATCTCGTCCAGTTGAACACATGTGTAGAGAGGTTGGGGAAAGAAGTCCATTTTTCTATTGTAACGGATTATCTGCCAGTTTGATCCTCACCATAGTGGCCTACCGAACTGTAAAGCTCTGTATTCGCCAGTACAGCTTAGTATGATTATTCTGCTGATTGCAATTCGTCTTTTTTCACATTCTTTCCCTCTGGTTTGGTTCATTGCAGAGCTGCTGCGGGAGAATAAGCGGATGCTGGACAGGTCCATCAGGGACATTGAGAGGGAGAGGCAGGGTCTGCAGACTCAGGAGAAGAAGCTCATCGCTGAGATCAAGAAGGTGGCCAAGCAGGGCCAGATGGTGCGTGCCTGCCCCCTTCTCTATTGTTTCAGCTAATGAGCCAAATGATCAAATTGACTTGTGCATTCTGGTTTGTAAATGTCCATCTGTCAATCCAGCTATTATTCTGACTTGCCATTTAACTGCTCTAGCCGAAAAGATTTAGATAAAACTATCATCTTGGTGGGTCTTCATAGCTTGACTATATTTATGCTATGAAACATGGCCTGTGAATATGATTCATTCTAACCAAACATTATTGTGCCTCGTGGTTGTGTTTTCAGCACTGACGATTTAATCAAGTACATTATACTAGTAAAAAAAACAGCACTGCATTTACTTGTTTCATGGTTCTTCTGTAAGAACTCAATCATGTTGAGATAGTTACTCGTTCAGAGCACTAGAGCAGAAATTTTCTTATTTCCTGACAGTATAGAGCCATTGTTTTATGTAAAGACCTTCCACCACATGAAGTGTGTTCCGTTATTGTTCTGTATTCTTTTTTGGCTGGGTGAATGCTCATATTTCATATACTGAATATGCTCCCCTTCAGTGCCAGATGGTGTGTACCCCCCTTCAGTGCTGTTTCAGACTTTCAGCTGATGAGACAAATGATTTTTTTATAAACTTGTGGATGTTGTTTTAATCCAGCTATTATTCCCAGTTGCCATTTAAGTGCTCTAGGTGAAAGGATTTACATAAAACTATCATCTTGGTGACTTAACTATATTTATGCTAGAAAACATGACCTGTGACTTAACTATCTAACCAAACATTACTGTATCTCGTGGTTGTGTTTTCAGCATTGACGATTTAATCAAGTACATAAAAAAACAACACTGCGTTTACTTGTTTCATGGTTCTGCATCTGTAAGAACTCAATCCTAATAGTCTACTCGTTCAGAGCACTAGAGCAGGCATTTTCTTATCTCCTGACAGTATCGAGCCATTGTTTTATGTCAATAAGTAAAAAGACCTTCCACCACATTAAGTGTGTTCGTTACTGTTATTGTTCTATTTTCTTTTTCGATTGGGTGAATGTTCACTTTTCATATTCTGAATATGCTCTTTTAACCTATATCACATTTTTTAATTCATGCATTGTGCATTATTCACAGGGAGCTGTGAAAGTTATGGCAAAGGATCTTATTCGTACAAGACACCAAATCACAAAATTTTATGCCCTCAAGTCCCAGCTGCAAGGTGTATCCCTTCGTATCCAGGTAACTGCGAAATTCAACAGCATGCTATACTTGTTCTGATTCATTTTGAGGATCATGTATGTTATGAAAATTCTGGTATTCTTGTTATGGAAGTTCACGAGCCTTTTGTACAACCGTGTAATGACTGGTTCCCAAATTTCAGACACTGAAATCAACTCAAGCGATGGGTGAAGCCATGAAGGGTGTCACAAAAGCCATGTCACAAATGAACAGGCAGATGAATCTCCCGGCATTGCAGAAGATAATGCGGGAATTCGAGATGCAAAACGAGAAGATGGAGATGGTTAGTGAAGTGATGGGCGATGCCATTGATGATGCGTTGGAGGGTGATGAGGAGGAGGAAGAAACAGAAGAGCTAGTGAACCAAGTCCTTGACGAGATTGGCATTGACATCAACTCTGAGGTAGCAACTCTCTTGAATTATTATGTTGTTGATGATCATGCAATAGGAAATCCGCTTAACACTGATTCTTTGCTCTGAATCCAGCTTGTCAAGGCTCCTGATGCTGCAGTTTCCAAGCCGGTCGCTGCGGGAAAAGTTGCTGCTCAAGCTGAAGCTGCAGGTGGGGTGGATGGTGGCATAGATGATGACCTGCAGGCGCGGCTTGATAATCTGAGGAAGATGTGATGATTGTGTTTCCGACTAGAGAAAACATCCCTTCACCTTTCCTGTAGTTTTTGTTTCTACGGAATATATAGCCACAAGAGCAAATCTTGTTGACATAATTGGCGTTCACCATTGTAAATAGCATAATACATCCTGTATCTGGTACCACGCTTGGCTTAGCGTATTCTGTCTAATCCAATCGATTTACCTGTTTGGTAATAATACTGAAGCTATTGTGAGTTTGTGACTATGGCCTGGCTGACGGTTCTTTTGTGTCCTTTTTGGCGTAGCTCTGTTTGTGTCTTTTTTTCGGCTGGCGGATGAATTTTGCCTGTTCCAACTGAGCAGTGAAATACAACACTTACCCTGTTTTCTCAGTGTCGTTTTTGCACATACAGTGGACCGCGTGAACTTTTCTGCAATGCAAAATAATGTTCCTGTGTAACCTGTTCATTTGAACTGGTAACGATGCAGTTGGCTCTCTGTCGATTGTATTGCGAATTGAACGTGTAAAATATGGTTGATCACTTTGGTTTATGCAATTAAACTGAAGATTGAAGTATTGCACGTAACATTTTATTCAAGCAGTTGTTAATTACAGGCACACACGCAGCCGGCTGTTGCTGCCGCCGAGGAAGAGGAAGGCGGATAGCTCGACATTAGAAGCACCGGCATCGACGATTGTTCTCCTCCTCCTTGCGACGGAGGTGGTCGTAGACCATCCTCAGCGTTGCGGCGATGAAGAGCCCACACATGAGGATGATGGCGACCAGGGTGTCCATCTTCCGTGACGGGAAGGGATCGGGAGACAGAGGGAGAGAGAGCGAGCTTATGCAGTACCATTAGACGGCTACTTAAAGGGTGGTTAATTACTTGTTATGATCGATCAACTCTAATAGATTTTTCTTTTGTCGACCGGCATTTCATCGGAGACATCGAGTAGAATAATACATTCTAGGCGTCCCATTTTTCTTGTCGAGAAGATCGTGGGGAGTAATATAATTGGAGGATTCCTCATCTTTGTCTGCTCAAGTCATATCATCGATTGATTTCAGCTGATCAACCTCGAAACACTTACAGGCTCTTTATCGAAACTCGAAAGGTTGGTGGCATGAACAGACACCTACCTTTGTTATTACAAGTACTAATCAAGATAACTGATGGTGTTGTTGAGGGCACGGATGAAGCCTGGCTTGAGGGAGACCTGCCGGAGCTCGGCCTCCGTGAGGCGCGCGGAGAAGCCGCTCATGCCGTAGTAGGAGAAGCGCAGTCGCGGATCGCCGAGCGCCGTGGTCTCGGACGGCAGGAGCGATTGATGCCATGCCCTTTCAGCAGCCATATCCATTTCCTTCTCCTTTGAAGGTCGCCCCAGCAAGATGATGTAGGTTCTGTACCCTCCGGAATCAGCTTCTTCGATGTGTGGCTCTCTTATCCTACCGCCGAACAGGGCTGCACCGGTGGTCACCACAAGCAGTAATACGCACGCCAACAAGAGGTGGTGGTTCCTGATGGACATCGCCGCCATGGGGACTAATTCGTGATACAAGATCTGATGAATCCTTCGTCTTGTCCATAATAAATAGGGCTGCGTTAAGAGGATTTTTTTTTGAGACGCTGTATCAAGACGATTGGTTCTCTTGGACCATGGGGCGAAATATAACATCCCAACCTGTTAAGTAAATTATTTAGAGAAAACAGTTAAATATATCCGATTTACTTGATCTGATCCTATTTTCCTCCCCAAAATCCGGCTGTTTGTGTTTTTTTTGTTTTGCCTCACAATTTTCCCGGTTCCAACTGAGCACACAATAGTGTTCTCTGTTGTCAGTGGCGTTTTTGCACATACAACGGAATGCGTCAAAGTCTATAATTATGAAGCCTTTGTTGGAAAGCAAGATTTGCCGAAGTCAGCAAGGAAGATCACCGTTTATATTTTTAAATTAAAATTTTTAAAAAATATATGTACATGTTGCAAAGACAAAAGCTGAAGAAAGACCCTAAACTATGCACATCAGTGTATATTAGATAGAAAATCATTCATCAAACTTTTACTCTTGGTTTAGCTTTTAAACAAATTCTTCTTTAAAGCATTCTTTCCATCTAACCAAGGATTTTCTGTCGTTGAAGATGATGCTATTTGTGTGACATAACCCGATAGCCCGCAATTAGCACTTTCCTGAAAATTATTGAATTCAAGTCCCTCATGGCCTGCAATAGCATTGCATCTAGTTGCAACTGAGAAGTCCAATTAATGTTTATGAATCTCCAACACCATTTGCTGAAAATGCGTTCAAAGAAACTATGTAGAAGGGTCTCTTCCACCTTTGCATTGCAGAGAACTCAATCATAGGTTGAGATGTATGTTCTTTATTCGTAATAGATTTCTAATGTTTATTCTGTCTCTGAGCACCAATCAGGAAAAGAATTTTAGTCGCCGCCACCGCCATGGAGGTACCAGGTGAGATGGAGAGGACTATTGTACCGTGATGTACAATATAGTATACAAGATCCGATGAATCCTTCCTCTCTCCATATAACGTAGGATTGCTTATCTACTTATATATAAAAGATGTAACCCACTAGCAAGTCTTAATGACTATTTCTCTCAATCCACGTTACGCCACGTCATCATAATAATTTCAACCATTAGATAAGAATGGATGTTAGAGATTAACACATTTAGATCATGATTATAATTTTAAAGTTAATATATTTATTCCCGCTGCAACGCGCGGGGTTATCAACTAGTATTATTAAGGAAAAGGGTAACCAGTAGGCTGGAAATGAATGGACCCAGCTGGTTGCTACCTGTACATCCAACTGGACTGTAAATCTTGTTGATTTCATTCCTAAATGACTAATAATGATGACTTTATTAGGCAACACCCTGACGGCCTCGCCGTCGGCCAGCTCCGACAGGCACACGCCGCACGTGCCCTCGCGACACCCGTCCGCCCTCCGGTACGTACGTGCACACGAGCCGCGGGCCCACCGACGAAGAGCGCACCATATCTCCATCTCCAGCGCCGCCGCCGCGTTCTGTCGTCGGAGTTCACCCCACTGCCGCTGCTTCCATGGTCCTTGAGGAGGTTGCAGAGGTTGATGAGCGGATGAGGTTGATGGGCAGGACGAGCGTGGCCAGGCCCAGGATGACGCCATGGCCGCCTTCAGCTGCGACGAGATGCGCGCCGGCGGTCGGTAGTAATGCGGATTGCTGTTGCTAGACATGATGCGTGCGTGCTTATCGTCGTGTACGTTTTTTTGAATCATCTCGCGTGCTTATCGTCGTGTACGTTTTTTTTCTATATATACGACAAGAAGAGAGACGGCTGCTTATCATCACGACGCTCATTACGAGGCGATCCTACTTTGTCAGGATCGATCCGAGGAGTGCTCAAAGGCTTTCAAACGGATTGCTCCAAGGTGGCCTGGATCTCTTCATAAAAGTATCTTCTGACCGACCAGACTGGATGATGGTATTCCATCCATCGCATAAGAATTTTGCTTGTTTCGTTCAAGCCAAAAACTGAGGGAGTGCTTAAAGAAAGTGAAGGGAAGAAACTAACTCACAAGTCATCATATCTTAGTTACCTAGTCAAGTGCAGTAACTAACTCACCTCGGTCCATGATTGTGTCAACTATGTCCACAACACCACAATCTAGCCATTCACAACGCACAACGCTTCCGTGCAGCTACTCTCCACGCGTGCCGTCGCATAACTGATCTATATGTGAATGTCGCTAAGCCTATCTAACGATGCTAGCTAATAACTGGTGTGCCCTGTCCATCGTGGCCTCGCCCTCCCATACGTGAAGACCGAGCGGAGGAATCAACACTCAAGAATAAAAGTGTTATTATAACTAAATAAAATGCATCATAACTAACTAACATATTTAATAATCATATTATTATTGTGTAAGAAACTCAAAAACAAATTACTCACAATGAAGTGGAATGGAATGATTGGTTGATTGCTGAAACCAAAAAAAAAGAAAAAAAAAGATGTCTGGTCGTTGTGTAAGAAACTCAAAAAAATGATAACAATGAAGTGGAATGGAATGTAATTGGAACTACAAAAAAAAATCATATTATCATTGTATAAGAACCTCACAAACAAATTAACAATGAAGTGGAATGGAATGGCTGGTCCATGGCTGAAACAAAAAAAGACTGGAACTACAAAAAAAAAGATATCTGATCATTGGCTAAGGCTGACTTCAACAAGGATATGCAAAGCTATTTTTGCATCTCTAGAAGCTACTGTGTATCATGAAAACGTCTCCAACAATGAGAGCCAAATCGATAGCTATTTTGCATTGGAGGAGAGAGGAGAGCTAGATTTACACACTCTCTCTCCTCATATGCATTTTTTCGGACGTCTAGCACAGGTCAGAGGACGCAGCCTCGACGCTCTGCGGAGCACGCCGACGCCCACCAGCCCCCATCCCCCTGACGGCAGCAGCGCAGCAACCTCCTCACCCCCAAGCGCGAGCAGGCCGCGTCCCGACGACGGCGGTGCAGCAGCCTCCACGCTCCCCTCCCTGCGCGTGAGCAACCCATGTCCTGACGGCGACGGCGCAGCAGCCTCGTCCCGGAAGCCAGCAGCCCTCCCTCGCGTCGGAGCCGGGAGGCGTCGCGGCGTGAACTCGCAGGGAGGCGACGTAGGGCGGAGCGACGTGAGCTCGCGCGGAGGCGGGCGCGGCATGAGCTTGGGTTCGCGGCGAACGAACGCGGCACGAGCTCGGGCTGGCGGCGAACGCGGGCGCGGCATGAGCTTGGGTCGGCGGCGAACGAACGCGGCACGAGCTCGGGCTGGCGGCGAACGCGGGCGCGAGCGAGCTCGGGCCGACGCGGCGAGGCGGAGTCGGTCGCGGCGCGGGTGGCGGAGGCGTGAGCGCAGACCGGGGTGTGCACCGGAAGGCGACGTCGGCGGCAAACGCGTGCGGGACGTCGAGCTCCGATAAGGGACGAGCACGTGCGGGGCGAGCGGCTCCAGTGGCGTGCGGGCCGGCACGCGGGGCGATCCACTCCGGTGGCGGACAAGACCAATGCGGGGGAGCAGCTTGCAATGCAGAGCGGCAGGCGGGGCCAGCGCGGGAGCACCGGCGGCGTTCGAGCAGAGCGGCAGGCACACCCTCACGAACAGGGAGAAAAGCAAAAGCATTGTCTGTTAGAGATGTAACATTTTAGCTTCCCTCCTCTCAACTGTGCACGTCAGGCAAACTGTGTTTTACCTCTAAAAAATAGCTCCTATTGTTGGAGTCAATCTAAGAAACTCAAAAACGATAACAATGAAGTGGAATGGAATGGCTGGTCGATTGCTGAAACCAAAACATTGGAACTAAAAAAAAATGTCTGTCAAACAACCTCTGAGCCACCCTGACCGAGACGAAGCCCCGGCAGGAACGATCCTCTACATCCGGAAGATGACTCCAAATTAGGAGCATCTTAACTGTTAATCATTAACACGCTCTGGCCCAGAGGTCCAATGTCATCAACCAGACTTGAGTGCTTGCCTCCTTTTTGGTAAGGATGAAGCGGTACGATCCTATAGAACAGATCCTGTTCAAGTAAGGTCGTGCTGCATCGTCATAGTCCCTGCATTATAAGCACTGTCATCGTCCTCTAAACAGCCGAGGTGGTACTAATCACTAAACAAAGGTGAGTTTGATATAATAAAATGAACCCAAGACATCAGGCAGGTTCCCATTTGAAAACAAAGATGAGCTTGAAAAACGAAAATGAACCCAAGAAACCCAAAAGGCAGCAGCGTTTTGGCCGGAGTCAACGGTATTTTTTCGAAGGTTAGAGGGTTCATAGGCATAGGCTGCGTTCATACAATATGCAATTAGTGTACTAGTAATATAAGAAACTTTTTTCAATTCGGTGCGGCCAGTATAATCGCGATCTACATAGTATTTTTTTCATAAACACAAACGCACAAGAAAGGGATCAGTCCAGACCTGGAACTAATCCCCAGTTCCAAGCTGAACAGATATCATGACCTTTCAGTACTCATTTTTCTTCTTAAAATAGTCTCTTCTCATATTGTCTTTGCTAGTTTCAATGTTTTGTGAAGGAAGTCATTCCTTTCCTAAGGAAAGGAATTCACCATTTCTTCATTGGAAATAGCAGGCGTATGAAAGATTCTGTGGTAATGAATTCCATTGAATTTCCTTTGTATGGAAAAAGGGACAAATACTTTGTGTGCACAAATACATATGTGCCAGGATGACAATTTTTACCATGATATAGTATATAAAAACAAACATAGGCTTGTAATGTTAGGAGCACAAGGTATATGAACTTGGGAAACTTTGTCCTCATACCAGCTGTTGACATTAATCGACACATGAACAAAAATCAATTCTTAGTTGATTGAAGTGTCAGAGCAGTACAAAGCATAGATATATATATAATCATATAAATCAATTTCATACATAAAAAATAGATTTAATCTACCACCTCCAATATTTTGTTCACATTATGACATGGTAGTTACTTCGAAAATGAATATGACCGCTCTATCATTTTTGCAATTAGTTTCCATTTTTGCACTAAGAAATAGACCAAACCAACAAGAGCTGTGCTGCTCTTTTTTTTTTGAGAC